>OV651818.1:41317363-41921721 GCA_927349885.1 Psylliodes chrysocephalus
CCAGAGCGAATAATCAGTTTATTTTTCATCTGTTAGCCCTACTAGGTATCTGTTGAAGGATTCTTCTATGTGATTTAGGATTTCTCTTCTCAGTCTTTGGGTAGCCCTATTTAATATATTTTTATCTTTTGGTGATCTTGTCATCTGTTATTTCTTTCCTAGTTTTCTTTTTTCTGCTACCAGTTCTCTTATCTCGACAGGATAGTTTTTTCCAGCTATTAATCTTCTTACTTTTGGTATGTTCCTCCATGCAGCTTGTTGGATTTCAACTATAAACCTTTCCAGTTCTTTATCTAGCTGATTTTTCGTTTTAAGTGTTATGGTCAGTTGAATAGTTAAGTCCTATTGAACGAGGCTAAGTTGAGTGCGAAAATCAGGCGAGTGTGAAAAATCACTTTTACACAAGTGCTATGCAATATTTTTTACAGCACCATAATTTCATAAAAAAAGTAAAACTAGGAAATCAGGATATGGAAGTTCAATTAAGATGTGGCTGGTTTTAGATTAATTTTTTTATGCCTTACTGTATAATTTTTAGGAAGTTTTAGGAATTGTGTTTTATATAAATTAAAAACATTGTGATTCCATTTACAAACATTTTCATAGGATGATAAAGGTATAAAAATATTGGTTACAAAAAAATATTAGAATACATTAATATTTCCCATTAGTTTTTTTTTTGTAACCAGGGCAATTCTTTGTAAGGTTTGGTTTACTTGTTACTAAAGCATTTAACGAGGCATTTATTTATAAGCTTACTAGAACATACTATAATAAAAAATACCAAAATCAAAACATCCTAAAATTCCTAAAATTCAAATCCCATTTAGAAATCCCCAAACTTAAATTTGACATATGACATTCAATAATAGGGTTACCACACAGGGTTACCACAGTAACCACAATCACGGAACACTTACCATAATATGTAACCAAGTACGTTGTAGTTATGAAGACTAGAGATAAGGAGACGAATCGGCATACTCAAAATACGGTCCCAAAAAATGCATGCTAATTGAGCTTCTATAATTAACCGCATGGGCGCTGATACTGCATACGGTGTTCAAAATACATGGCTTCTTATGGAAATTATACATAATTTTCTCAAAATAATAAAAATAAACTTGTTTATACCTAACTAAAGTACAGAACATACTGTTGTATTTATTTCTAAATAAGTCTTGCATGTTTTAATTGATAAATTATTTAATTTTATCTATATAAAATACAAATTAGGTATGTAATGTATGACTAAATTCGAAAAGGTTTCTTAAATGTTGAAATTTGATAAATACAATTTTGGGGCAAATTTTTTTTGAATTGAACCAATATAATTTTAAGAGTAAAATAAAACACAGTTAACAGATTTTTTATTGTTATAATACAAGTATAAAAGGAGATTTGGGAATGTACATTGTACATGGTATTACCTCATCCTTTAATTTCAGCTTTCCCCTTTTTATTTTGCTAACAGTACCATCAGTAAAAATAGTCTCATAATATTTGATATCTTCTAAAAAGTATAGAACAGCATCATCTCTAGAAAGTGATTTATCGGCACTAAGAACGATATATATGCTACCACTGTTCTAAACGTTTAGTAGGTATCCTATAAAAACATTTAAAATGACACAATTGGGGTCAAAAAAAAAATAATAGTAGCAACTCTTTATCTAACATTAATACTCTATAAAAAATAAATTTTCTTTTCTAGTAAGTTAAATTTAATTCATAATTATTGTTGTTTGTAAGTCAGCATCTATGACTGTAAAATTTTATATTATAGAAACTTGTAATAAAATAAACTACACTTCGTAAGATACATATTGACTAGTTTACAATAAATATTATATTTAGACATGAATACATTATTTTACTTACATTAGAAGCTTTAAAAAGACATTGAGTTGATTTCTTCTTGTGTTTTCTTTAGTTTTACATTTGATTTTTATCCTGTTACCACTGTTTTACAATCTGGAACGACGTAAATCTTGCTTTGATGTTTTTTGTCACTCATATTACTTGTACTCAGGCACTTTTTTTTACATTATTTTGATTTTTTTCACCAATTTTTTAAAAAATCACTTCAATTTACATTGACTTACATAGAAAATTGACACCGCTGTCATTAGACCTGCCAACTACAGTCAATTTCGCGAACTTTATAAAAAGAAGGACAAATATTTAAAATTTGACCATTGCCGATTCGCCTCCTTCTCTCTAGTCTTCATAGTTGTAGTAAGCTTATAAAGAAATGCCTATTACCTGTTACCAATCAAAATTAATAAATAAAACAATCGTCGCATAAAATTGTGTATATTATCTTCTTAGTTTGAGATCATTTAATTTTCCGTTGTTATAATCTGAATCGATATTTCAGGAGTGACTGGTCCCGTTAGATTTTACGATAACGAAAGAAAAGCGAGTATCCTCTTGAAACAATTTCAAGAAGGAAAAGAGATTAAAGTGGGAGAGTACAGTGCAGCAACACAACACTTGGATCTAACTCTAGGAGCACCTCTCAAGTGGATCGGGAAGTACGTATAAGTGCATCTTTACCATTTACCGATAAATCGACAAGCAAATGCGATACCCAAACAAATTTGGATACGCAACAAGTTTTTCTTCCTTCGGCATATTTAGCGTATCTTACAAATTTTTGATATTTTAAAAGTTTGGCAATTAGCTATAACAATACCTTTTTTATGTAAAAGGCCGTTAAATATAAAGGAATTGTTACAGAATATACCCCTTTGGGGTCTATTCTGTAACAATTCCTTTATATTTAACGGCCTTTAAAAATATTGGCGGCCTTTAAAAGTATATTTGTATTCGTTAATTTACTTCTGTCATTATTTAAACAGATTTCTTTAAGATAATCCTCTAATGTATGTTAAAGATCCGTTTAAATAATGACAGAAGTAAAAAAGAAAATATTTTTAAAGGCCGTTAAATATAAAGGAATTTTTACAGAATAGACCCCTTTATCAGTTTAATAAGCATTTAAAAGTAAATTATTAAAATGCTATTATTGATCATTATTATTCGCGCCTAGGTTTATTTATTTAAAAACACACTATTTATAATTTATTTCAGACGTACTATTTAATTTATATAATATTTAGACACTATATTATGTTATGTTGAGAATGGGGTGTTAATACACTGCGACCTAAAAGATCTATTGTGCCCCCTTCTGTCGCCGCACTAAGGAAATGTCTCAATGCCTATAGCGACCCTTCCAATCCTATTTTCTCAAGGAAGTGTAGGATTTGAAGTGGCTTCAAGTTAGGTAAATCTCCCTCTTCTATTTGATATCCTCCTAGATATAGTGCCCTTGGATTCTGGAGTGCTACAATTTAGACACTAACTAACAATTCTAATTTATTTCTTACACTTTAACTTTTCAATACAATGTTCTATATAAAACTAAACTCGGCGCTGATACGTCGGCTATTTATATTAAGTCCAACTCCTACTAGAAGTCTCCAGACGGTCGTCTCGAAAATTTTATCTCTGACTCAACGGCATACTTCGCCCGTTCTACCCGTTTCTCGAGCTGCAGCGGCATTCCCAGAACATTCCGTCGCCTTGAGCACGAGTTGGTTGCCTTCTGAAGGCCGCGCTTGCTTTAGGCACAGGGTCGGATTAGGAATTTCATATTACTTTTAAATGTTTCACCTCACCTAATCAGTTATCTCACTCGGACTAATTGGATATTCTAAAATAATATCCACTCCAGGGATACAAATTGGTTATAGTAAGAGATCCCACTGCAAATTTCAACCGTCATCTGATAACAAAATGAAATATGCCCCAAAAGCATGTAACAAAATTGTATTTTACCAAATTGCACCTGTACCAATCCCTATCCTGAGCAAAGTGGTTAAAAAAATTATTTTATATTAAAAAAATCACATAAGACACAATTGTGTTTTGCTCTGAAAATTACAATCCTAATTCATTGTGAACCTAGCTTTTAAACCTGAATTATTAATATTTTTACCTACCTTTTAAACCATGTGTATGTATGAGAGGAAGAAGGATAGTATTGTATAAACCATTTGCAGAGATAGTAATTATAGTATATTGTGTCACAAGTGCAGAAAATGAGCTTTAGAAGCCCACGGCTATTAGCTGCATGAGCGAGCGAAGCGAGGGCAGCTGATAGCTAAGGGCTGCTAAAGGGTTTTCTGCATGTGTGACACACAATTGTTTTTCGCCTTCCAAAAAAAAACAAAGAAAAGGAAAATATAACGAAAAACTTTAATTTTACAAATACAAGAAACTTATAGTAAAATTTACGAATTTATTTATTGTAGTAATTAATATTTGACTATTCATGTTCACTAATAGACTTACATTGAAGTTTAATCAAAATTTATGTGAAACGTCAAAGTACACAAGTGACAGTCAAAGATATCTAGTGAAAAACTACAAAATTGGGCTGTTATGAGTTTAGCAGCCCATGGGATGATATACGTTACTTTCGGTCATATTTTTAGGGTTGATATGATTCATTTTCACATATGGTAGGCGAAAAAATAATTATAAACTCTTATTAGACAATTATTTTAAACCATAATCAAAGTTTTTTTTTGTCGTTTCTATGACAACCTGTAAAAAAGAATCACAACAATATGCATACAAATAAATTTTTAAATCAGCAAAAATTGATTCATAATTTTAATGATTTTTACCTTCTAATCGTGGATAGATGTTTTTGTGCGATGTTAAGAGGAAGAAAATGTTTTCCTTTAACGATATATATCAAGATATATTTAAATATGTTATTTTCTGGAAAACTTTAAGGGCAAACAAAATTAGCGCTGTCATGCCTTATGTGATTTTCTTTTATATAATATTTTTTTTTATCCACTTTGCTCAGGATTGGGATTAGCACAGGTGCCATTTGGTAAAGTACATTGTTTTTACATGCTTTTGGGATATATTTTATTTCGTTATCAAATGACATTTGCGGTAAGCTCTTGGGCTATTATGATTTGATTCTGAATGCGCCAGGGATACAAATCCGAGTTGCGCAATGTATAAACTGGAACATTGAGATCAAAAGTGCCGACACAGAGCGAGCGACCTGATCATTTAGGTATAAACTGTGGTTCTGGCCATTGCTCGATGGGGTTCTGGTCAGAAATAATTTTTCATCAACGACGAAAAACTACTAGACTAATCCATTAATTCATAATTAAACCCATATTTATTGTAAGCATTCAGATTGGGTTTTGCATTGGGCGGATAAAGCTGTCGCATAGACTGTCGCATTAGAAAGAGCGAGATGGCTGTCAATTTGAGTGGGGATAGTTTGCGCGAGTATGTTTATCAGGGGTACGAGCACACGTTTTATGAATTAATAAGTGATTACGGCTATGATGCTTGCTTTACACGGCTGTCGCACTTAAATAAATTGCGTGCTTTCCTGGAAATCGACTCGAGTTGTAACGAGAAAAAGACAAATAACTGGCATTAAGAATGCAAATACACTTCCTTAATGTAATTTTAAAAGCCTTTTGAGCGTTTTAGAGTCATATGTTAAGTCAATTCCTTGCATCAATCCAACCATCAATAAACCTTGCAACAAGGCTCTCCCATAATTTGTCAATTACGTGGATGTCACAGTGAATGTTTGCAATTCGATTTTTGTAAACATGATTAATCTCGTAGTTGTTCGTCGTTGTTTTTCATCTTTCACCATTTTGGCATTAGAGGCACTAGAAGCAGGGCCAGGATCAGAATTTAGTTGAATACATTGAATTTTAATGCTTGAATAGTATTTTCTCGTGTTGTTTGTATCCTCTTATTGTAAGAAATTAAGACGAATCTGAAATCTTATATTATGCATTCGAGGAAATCCTACAAATTAATTGATTGATGTGTTAAAATTATTGAGATATAATAGAGGAGATGCTGTGACGATGCTAAATTGTCCGCACCTTTGTATTACATTTTTACGTCAATGTCAAATTCGAGATAGTGTAGCTGGTCCGTTTTAGTGAGAATAAATGCCATTTTTCGTTAAATAGCTTCATATAAATGATATAAACCTATGTTCATTCCGTCAGTTTTTAAATATAAAATTATTGACTTCAAATAAATCAAAGTACGACTCAAGTCACCATTTTGGATTACAATTTTCTGTCACTTGAAGTGCGTCCATTTTGTCATATCGCAAAATAGTGTTTATGTCGTCTCTACTTTATTCTATCTCGATGGTTAAAATGAATAAGTATAAATAATTAAGTATGGCATCGCATAATTAAGTATTATCTAATATCATGCATAGGCGCCGACTTTTGTTTATCTCCGGAGGGTCCGTACCATCATGCGGGCTAAAAAAAGGTCCTCACCTGGCTCCGAACTCCAATTAAGTATTCAATTCAAAAAGGTCCGCACGTTCTCGTTTCTCCGGGATTATTACCGTGTTCCTTTCCAAAATAACGTATACATATATGTAGATACGTGGTTATTCTTAATAATGTAATCAAAAAGAAAAATCAAGTCTCATAATAACAATTATCTTCACTCAGGTTCATTCAGGTTTATAATACAAGAATGAATTAGAAATACTCGATAGATATTTTCAATTTTATTAACATGAACAACTTAATTGGACCATATTTCTTGAGATATGCCTCCAACAACTTCTCATCTAAAGCGTGTGTCTAAAGCTGTAACAATTTTTTTTCCTGACTTCCCTTTGATGTTGCTCCAAATTAATTCTATGACGTAGCCATCTCAATCACAACATAGCTTACTTTAAAATGTAAACCTATCAATAAGGCAATAAAATCTTTTTTTTAGAGCCGTGGGAAGATATGATACAACCATTTTATTTAAAAACTCCGAAAATACCACTTTTAACCTTTCACTTTTTGAATTTCACCAGTTTGGCAAGAATGGTAAGGGACATTATCCATTACGATTACAGCATGTGGTTGAAAATTAGGGAATGAGTTATTTGCCAAACCATTTCTTGAACAAGATAGATGTCATATCTTGGTGATAATCAATTTGAAGGACCATTCACAAAATTATCATTAAAAAGGATAGTGTCGATTAAAATTATAAATTTTCTGATAATAGATTTTTAATTTTTGTAGTTCTCATTTCATAATTTGTCCATAATTGTTTAAATAAACATAGATATGGGATTAATAGGAAAATAAAAGTAGATATTTGGAAACAAAATGTAAATTCTCTTAATTTATTAGTACCTACACGTCACGAGGCATACATTTTAAATTTTAATAATTATTACCCCTGTGGCATCTGAAGGGCAAAAGTTTATTGAAGTACTGGTTTTAAAAATAGCAGTTTCCAGGTTTTTGTTCTATTATATAATAATAACTTGTTTTTTATCCACAGACATCCTCCAAAAGACCGCACTTTAGTTATAATCGAACACACCAGGGTAAACAAGACTGTCTACGCCATTTTAGCAACGTGCGCTGTTTGCGGCATCATAATGGCTATCGTATTATTGGCGTTTAACATTAAATATCGAAATCAACGATACATCAAAATGTCCAGCCCGCAGCTGAATAATTTGATCATAATCGGATGCATGTTAACTTATACCAGCGTAATTTTTTTGGGATTGGATTCAGGACTATCCAGTATTGGTGAGAATCTTTTTTTAAAGTTTTAAACCTAGAAAAATCTTATATACCTATTAGGCATTCCAAACAAAAGAACTGTCGGTGGGGACTGTGTGGAGAAGTGGAGGATTGGTATATCTAAGGGGTTCCGCCATACGATGTATTATATCTACAATATGAATAATGGATTAAATTTCTTTCGAACCCAACGAAACTATTATTTTTTAAAAAACAGCATACACATTTTTACATATTTTGAAAAAAAAAATCGTACAATAGGTACATGTACGAGCCCCTTCCCATTTCAATTGGCCCACCTATTTAAATTTAGGAAATTCGTATTTAAAGATTAAAAATATAAATATTTCATGAACTTTCCAATTTTTATTCATTGAACAATATGTTTAATATCGTTTAATCATAAAAAATATGTAGAAAACATTAAAATATTTATTTAATATAAAATTTAAAAAAAAAATAAACAAATAGTTGGAATCAAACGTTAATCAATTTTAAAGTTTACCATTGAGTAACGTCACCTTTATTTTTTATTACAGCTGAAATTCTTTGCGGCATGGTATTAACTAAGCCTTGGCAAAATTCTGGTGTAAATGAATCCCATATATCTTGAAGTTTTTGTTTAAGTTCAGGGATTGTTCTTGCAGGATGTTTTCGAAGTACCTTTTTCATCTCATGCCACAATGTTTCTATTGGTGATAAATCAGGACTACTAGAAACCCATTCCAAAAGTGGAACACCGAAGACTTCCATCCATTTTAGAGCTTTTTTTGACGTGTGACACCCTGCTCCATCCTGTTGAAATACAAAATCTTTCCCTGATGTCAAATATAATTCCATAGTCGGTAAAAGTGATTCCTCCAAAATGTCCAAATATTTATTTGTATTTACAATTCCTTCAATAAAATGCAATTTCCCTATTCCTTTAGATGACATGCTGCCCCAGACAATGACCGATGCGGGACATTTTACTTTTTTTTTGAGACAGTCTGGATGGAACGCTTCATGTTTTTTGCGAATAACTCGACTTCTGCTATCTCCAACACAAACTTCGAATCGGGCCTCGTCACTCCATTCACGGTGCTTGGGCACAAAATTTAAATGAAAAGTTTATTTACTAGACTTTTTTTTCGGTCAAAGTATTTCTGAAGGGCTATAGATTGGCGCAATATATTTTTTAAAATCGGTTCCAGCAGCCGTTTTTGAGAAAACTCGATTTTTAATGAAAAAGTGACCTTTTTTTTACTTTTTTGCTTGTAACTTGCGCATTTCACATTTTCTCGGCTTGCCAAAAGTAAATTTCAATGGGAAAATGTCCGCTCTACAAAAAAGCATCAATGACTTCTTCTCTAAAATCAGCAGATTTTGAGTTAAATGAGATCTCATTTAATGCATTGTTAATTAATTTATGATTTAAAAAAGCATGTAATCTTTAATACTTTCTTATTGTCGTTATATAAAGAAAAGATTAATAGGTGGGCCAACTGAAATGGGAAGGGGCTCGTATAGCATAATATAAATTGAATTTAATAAAAAAAATTAAAAAAAAATTGGCATGATAATATTTATCTATTTATAAAAATGTTTACAACGAAAAAAAACAACTAAAGAAAATAAACCAAACTTTAAATTAACACATTTAAAGTAATCAGACTGTCACTTGAAAGTGATTGAAATTTTGCATGCAAGCTTTTCTTAAGCCGTGATAGTCCGTGTTGGTACAAAATCACCATGATCAAAAACTCGATAAGTGAGAACGAAAATGACTGCCTTCAGAAATTAGGAACGGCCTATGAATCTTTGCTAGTAGTTTTTAATTTTATTGTTTTATGTTCTGAAGATGTATTTGTCATGGATCTGGTAACACGATGAATTGTGTTACGGTTAACATTCGACAGAACATCCCGCGTACGCTGCTCGAGGACTTCTCTGCTTTCTGGGGGATCTAATTCATAAATTTCATTTTTAACATGCCCCCACAAGTAAAAGTCTAATGGGATGAGGTCTGGAGACCTCGCAGGCCACCGCACCGGGCCACTGTTGGATATTATTTTTTCACCAAATGTCTCAGATAAAAGTTTGTACTTCCCTGGAATTATGGGCGGGGCAGCCGTCATGTTCAAACCATACGTTATGGAACTCGTTATCTGGAACAACTTCCCTAATTGCCGGTACTATTTCATTTTGCAACATTGCAAGGTATCTTTGTCAAGTCAATGTGTGATCATAAATAAAGGGCCCAATTAGTTGGTTTCCTAATAAAATAAAAAAAATTCTTCTTACGGCAGGAATATTAAAATAATTTATGGATAAAAGGGAGACGATAAATATTTGCAAAACAAAGTATAAAATATCTTACCATACAGTCCGCACCAAACATTAAAGCCAAATCGAACTTGCAATCTACGCTGTTCCCGAAACTGAGGGTTTTCGGTAGCACAGTAATGGCGATTGTGCTTGTTAAATATTCCCACATACTTTGATTTTCTTTTACTATACGGAGAATGGTCGCACTGCGCAGCTTTCTGAGTGCCTTTTAAAAGGAGATAGAAAACTCCACCATTTTGATCCCTTATTACGTGTTGCCTACATCTTGGCGCAATATTTTTAATAGGTGCGTTTTAATCATCCGCTTCTGCTTCGGAATTGTCGGTTTTCTTGTTTTAATCTGACAGGTTAAAACCGACTAAACCGACAATTCCGGAAGCAGAAGCGGATAATTAAAACGCACCTGATATTTTGCGTTCTGCTGTCAATGTCAGTGAATATTATTTGTGGAGTCACAGTTTATTGCTAAAGAATCAGTTAGCTCACTCGGACCAGTTGAAAGTTCCAAAATAACATCCACTCCAGGGATACAAATTCAGGATACGCAGAAGACTGCTGTTTTATTATAGGCGGTTGTCATATATTGTATTATCTGAGTTGCGCAGTGTGTAAACTGGAATATTGAGATAAAAAGTGCCGACGCAGAGTGAGCGATCTGATTCTTTAGCTATAAACTGTGTCATAGGGTTCAAAATGGCCGCGCCCTATGTTGGGCGTGTTGGACCTCTCTCTTGCCTCGTATAGTAATCAAAGTATGTGGGCCGCGCCCTATGTTGGGCGTGTCGGACCTCTCTCTTGCACCGTATAGTAAAGAAAATCAAAGTATGTGAATATTCCCACATACTTTGATTTTCTTTTACTATACGGAGAATGGTCGCACTGCGCAGCTTTCTGAGTGCCTTTTAAAAGGAGATAGAAAACTCCGCCATTTTGAACCCTTATTACGTGTTGCCTACATCTTGGCGCAATATTTTTAATAGGTGCGTTTTAATCATCCGCTTCTGCTTCGGAATTAGGCATTCCAAACAAATGAATTACCAGTGGGCAGGTTTGGTATATCTAAGGGTGGCAACATATGGTGTATTCTATCTACTTTACGTAAAATCATGAATAATGGATTACATTTAAATATTTTATGTCAAACACAATAAAAATAATATTTAAAAAATCCATCCATACATTTCTTCATAAATTGGCAGGCTTGGCGAGTACTACTTCGATTAAAAATAGCGTCCAAGTTGCAAGACTATGTCGCTACCCCCTTAAATATACAAGAATTTCCCACTGGCACCTATTGTTTGACAGGTCGTTGGAATGCCTAATTGTCGGTTTTCTTGTTTTAATCTGACAGGTTAGAACGACTGAACCGACAATTCCGGAAGCAGAAGCGGATGATTAAAACGCACCTGATATTTTGCTTGCTGCTGTCAGTGTCAGTCACATACTTTGATGTGGTGTCAGTGAATATTATTTTTGGAGTCACAGTTTATTGCTAAAGAATCAGTTAGCTCACTCGGACCAGTTGAAAGTTCCAAAATAACATCCACTCCAGGGATACAAATTCAGGATACGCAGAAGACTGCTGTTTTATTATAGGCGGTTGTCATATATTGTATTATCTGAGTTGCGCAGTGTGTAAACTGGAATATTGAGATAAAAAGTGCCGACGCAGAGTGAGCGATCTGATTCTTTAGCTATAAACTGTGTCATAGGGTTCAAAATGGCCGCGCCCTATGTTGGGCGTGTTGGACCTCTCTCTTGCCCCGTATAGTAATCAAAGTATGTGGAATATTCCACAATTTGTGACATAAGTTTCATCTGTCCACACAATGTTATTTTGAAAGTTCAAATTATCTTGACATTTGCCCTGGTACCAATTGCAAAAAGTTACTCTTCTGGTAAAGTCACCTTCTCGAAGTCCTTGTACAATGGTGGGTTTATACGGACGATAATGTTGTTTTTTTAAGACGTCATGAACTGTTGACTTAGCAATATCTAAATCTCTGCCAGCAATCCTTGTAGAGGACGTAGGATTTTCATGAAAATATTCATGTTGCGATTCTCATTATCCTTCTCATAATTTTTAGGCCGAGGTTTTCCAAAAACTCCGAATTCAAGTAAATTCATTACAAGTGTGGAGAAATACCTTCTGTTGGGTTGTCGTCTATCCGGATAATCTTTCAAATAATAATTATTGTTGGCGGCTCTATCCACATTCCTTCCACTTTTAATCTAAGATACTAACATATCAAACTTCTCTTCGTTCGAGAAATGTTCTGCCATTCTGCACACTAGGCCCGAGCAAAAACATAAAATGCTTTTAAATAATAAAAAAAAAACGTTCACAGTTGTGACAGATTTATAATTCCTTATTTGTCTTAAATCCAAAGCCTACTAGGGTGTTAAAGTTGATGATGGTTCCAAGAAACCGAAACGTTGCAAATAAAATCTGACGACACAGGCGTTTTCTACGTGAAAAGTTGCTTTCAAGAAAATTTTTACAGAGTATTTTCGGAAATGCGTCATTTTAGTTTTTCAAAATATCTCAAAAACCAAAAGAGAAAAATCTCAAACTAAACGGCACTGAATTATAAACAGAATTGTCTAAAACGTTCCCCATTTAACCGTTTTTCTATCTCTAACAGTTTCGGAGATTGCAATATATGCATCACCAATTTCGGACACACTGTATATAAATATGAGTTCAACTCTTTATAACATATACAAAATATAAAACACCAACTCCAATATCTCACATATTTATCACGATTCTCGACTTATTAGTCAACAACGCGATTTAACTTATCGCGATCGAGATCCAGGGGCTCCGGTTGGAATCTCCACGATCTCAAGTCGCTACTGAGAAATCCTACCAGGAGAGTCTCTTACACCGAGAATTATACCCAGTGGAAAAAAGCCCCATGGGTCTCGAACATTCCTTTTTATACAGAGTGGCCCAAAAGTCTGGAAACGGCCAATTATCTCGTAAATTGCTAGTCCTAATTGTACAAAATTTGGGGTACACCTATTTTGAGATACGGTGATTCCAGATTTGATATTTGCAATGTTGCCAGATTTGCCGTTTCTCTTAAATTATTAGTCACTTTGGTTTTTCAAATTCATCACCCTGTATATTCAGTCATTATTGGAATCTCCTATTCAATACGAGTTCAACCATATGTAACATTTAAATAAATAAAATAAGTCTGGCAACGCCTAATTGTCTTAATAAATTTTTTAATACAAACTATTTTCAACTACATTAAAACGTAACAATTGAAAGATTACAACATTTTTAACACAATGGTTACTTTATCAAGTGTTCAAAATATGCTCCATTTGTGAGTTGACAGTACCCTAATCGATGCGTCTACCACATTTCTCCATGATTGTTTTATTTATTTAAGACCTTCCAGATTACATAAAATCATAAGTGTTACATATGATTGAATTCGTATTGAATAGGAGGTTCCAATGTTCCAATAATGACTGAATATACAGGGTGATGAATTTGAAAAACCAAAGTGACTAATAATTTAAGAGAAACGGCAAATCTGGCAACATTGCAATTAGGATTAGCAATTTACGAGATAATTGGCCGTTTCCAGACTTTTGGGCCACTCCGTATATAGTCTACTGTTATTTTAGGTAAGATTAATAATAATTAACCTCGTACGTGATCGGGACTTAAAACAAATCCTTTATTGTAGTAACGAATTAATTTGGAAAATATGAATTACGAATTTAAATTTCTACATTTTCTATTCGCAGATGCCTTCCCTTACATTTGTACCGCTCGAGCTTGGACTCTGATGGCGGGATTTTCATTAGCCTTCGGAGCTATGTTTAGCAAAACCTGGCGAGTTCATTCAATATTTACTGATGTTAAATTAAATAAAAAAGTGATCAAAGATTACCAACTATTTATGGTCGTTGGAGTTCTTCTGTTCATTGATTTGGCATTAATGACAACGTGGCAGGTTGCAGATCCGTTCTATAGAGATACGAAACAAATGGAACGATATGTAAGTAAATTTAAAACAAAAATACTATTTTGATATGTTAAATTGTTTTTTATTTGTTCATTTATTGTTTTTAGCCTCATCCGTCTAACGAAGACATCATCATAATTCCCGAGAATGAATACTGCGCTTCAGAGCACCAAACTATTTTTGTTGGCTCTATTTATGCCTACAAAGGGCTTTTAATGGTAAACAAACACTTTTAAGGGCACATTTTAACTTGTCCCTCAATAGGCTTAAATAGAAATTGGGTCATCTTAAGTGACGTTTAATAATTCTCGCATTTTTATAGACCAATCAAATTCTGAAAAAATGTCATTTGTAGATCTTCGGTGCTTTCTTGGCTTGGGAAACTCGTCACGTGTCAATTCCAGCTCTTAATGACAGTCGCCATGTTGGTTTATCTGTTTACAATGTTGCAATAATGTGTATTTGCGGTGCTGCCGTTGCTTTGGTACTCGTAGATCACCAGGATGCCATGTTTTTAATAATAGGTATACAAATTGTATTAAATAATTAAAAAAAAAAGAGTAGTTTTGCCAGTGAAGCTACGGTAAATAAAGTAGGCGCGTATAAATACGAGCATCACATGACGAATTGTTCACTTGACAGGGTAAATCAACTCTCGACGTTTTATGAGGCTTTTGCCACAGCGCACTCTGGGGTCACCGGCAACGCTACTCTTGTTGAGCTCTAGCAGAAATCTTCCAATGTTCCTCTTATTTAGGTGTATTCGTGATGTTTTGTACCACTGCAACATTATGGCTGGTATTCGTTCCAAAAATGCTAGAACTAAGACGAAATCCAGGTGGTTCAAATGACAAAAGATTCAGGCCCACGCTTAGACCAATGTCAAAAACTAGAAGGGATTCTAGCGTTTCTGAATTAGAGTCCAAAATCAAAGACGTTAAATGCTTGAATTCCAAATATAGAAAAACTCTTCTAGACAAGGAATCTGAGTTACAGGTGAGACAAACACATTCCAGAACTTCAGAGAAAGAGCAATAATGTAATTCTTCTTCTTCCCTAGATGTTGATACGACGTTTGGGTAACGAAGCAAAAGATATTTTGGACTCTAGGGAATCTATAACCGATACCAACAGGTTGTCAGTACCCCTGTTGCGTAAAGAAGCACCCAGTGCCACTGAAACTAGTGATCTAACATCTTTATGCAGCCTGAGTTCACAGGATTACGCATCTCTACAACATACTGATAGTCAAAAGTGCGTAAAATTGTATAATTCTAAGATATTATATTAAAAGCTATTTTTGGTTGTAACATATATTATTAAGGGATACTACTACTTCATATTCCTACACAAAATATTATTTCAATTCTTCTTTAAAATAACAGCAATTTGATATTTGCAGCCATCACAATCATCGCAGAATCAAGTATGTCAAAACTAAAGGTCTTATAGAAATAATTAGGCAGAAAAATATACTTCGCATTTCCGTACAAATTTAAGCGGGGATCATAGATCAAAGCAGGACTGTCTTTACAGCGACGAGCAACACACTAGGTGGTGTGATTTTGAGATGCAACAACTGATAGGTTACAACAGTTGCAAGTTGCAACAAACTGATGTTACATTTTAAAAAATTTCAACTATCAATAACCCAGTATGTTTGATCTATGGACTCCAACATGGGGAGTACACTGGTTTAGATAAATAAAAAAACTAATTTGTAATAATTTATGGAAGTAGATAAAATAATTTGGCTAACTGGTGAACTCCTATTGAAAAAAAAAAATGCTAGCATGTGGAATGGCTCTAAATGCTCTGAGAACAGATGAAAAGTGTGCTATGTATGGGGCTACTCATCTATAATAATTTCAAAATAAATAATGTAGTATTTTATTCCAGTCATACAGTGTACGAACCTTGCAAAAAATGTGGAAGGATCTGTGATTCTGTGATTTATACAATGCTTTAGAGGATGTTGAACACGAATCTGAACTTTCCTACGTTAAATTTTTAAGAAAACAAAAAAGAGTTTATACGCTTTACGCTATACGCTTTTCAACTATATTTTTCATTTGCAAATATCTGATGTGTTTTCCCAGCTAAAATAAGTGTCTGAAACCCGATAAAATACACTTGAGTGAGTACGGTACGGTCCATCTAATTGAAAAGCTTTTAGAATATGAATTAAAGAAAAATAATTTCTTCAGTCTTTTTATTCGAAACATTTTTTCATATCTGCATACACAAGATTCTTTTATCATGTGCAAACATAATATACTCTGTAGCATGGGCGTCGTTTGGGGGGGCAAGGGGGGGCAGTAAGCGTAAGATGTGCATTACGAACAACAAACTCAGAAATAATATTCAGGCTAATATAGTTGAAGAATATTATAGGTTGAATATATTTATTACATATCTGGATTCCCTTATTACGTCGCTTACATCACCGAAGTTACATCCCAAAAAGATAAAAATAATACTTTTTTCACTACCGATCAGAAAATGAAAATAGTAGAAAAATTTGGAAACGACAATTTTGAAGCTGAATACCAAACGTGGATAGCTAACGGGAGTACGAAAGATCTTCCTGCACACAATGAGCTCTCCATTAATGATATAGCGTCCAAACATTGTGATTATTATCCAGACATACAAAAAGCTTTAAAAATATTTATGACCCTTCCACCAACGACAGTGTTAATCGAAAGTACTCTAAGGCATGTTTAAACATGGCTGCAGTCTATTCTCTCAGTGCAAAGTCATCAGGCCCGACTAGAGGGGGGGGGTAGCCGGGACTAATTCCCGGGGACCGGGCTTAAACGGGGGCCCGGTAGCGCTGTAAGGGGGGCCCGACAACAGCATTTTCTGTTCTGCATGAGAAATTCGACACAAGATGAGAGTAGAAGGAGAAGCAATTGACGTAGAGAGAATAGCTTTTAGATGTGAGGCCCTTTTTTTTGTTTTTTTTTTTTTAGAAGGAGAAGCAATTGAGGTAGGGAGAATAGCTTTTTGATGTGAGGATTTTTTTTTTGTTTAGAAGAAGAAGCAATTGAGGTAGGGAGAATAGCTTTTTGATGTGAGAACCTTTTTTTTTAGTAATTGAAGTAGGGAGAATAGTTTTTTGTTTCACGGGGCCAGATCTAGAGAATTGTCCTGGGGCCCGGCCTGGCTCTCAGCGGCCCTGAAAGTCATGATAGGGGAAGCAAAAGCGATACTAGCGCAAGCTGCGGATAATTCAAGTACTCTAGGGCGATATTTTGTAATTTTGGCGTATTAAATACACGTATACATTTGACTTTTTTCTTAAAAAATAGGTAAAAACAATAAAATGTGCAACCGGAGTTGCTATGTTGTAAATTGTATAAATACTAGCAAAAACTGTAAATTATATAAATTTTCAGTAGCAAAATGGAAATTACATCAAAGAAATAAATGGATAGCTGTAGATGTTTTTGGTAGAGAAAAAAGAAATTTAAAATTTGCGTTTTCCTGGTGTTTTTTTTGTGTTTGTCGACGTGTTTGAGTGAGTTTTTTTATGTTTTTGTGTTTTATAAAATTTATTTTTTTATTATTATGTATGACTGTGTCTTCTTCATATTTTTCTCTTATATCACACCTTCTGTTTGTTTTTTTTTTCCAACAAATAAACATTCTGAATTTTTTTCAAAATGTTGTCCCTCCCTATAGAATTGTTTAACGACGCCCATGCTCTGTAGGTACATCATAATTGAGCTCGTAATAATTTCTAATTCAGACAACTTTGTTGTTGGTTAAAAATTAAAGGTGACAAATTTCAGATTTGTGTTCAGAATCATCGAAAACATAAAAACCAATAAAAAGATGAATAATGTGTATTTCATTCTCCCAGATGGAAGAGGGCCGCTATAGGCTTTCCTAGGCACTGTTAGAATCATCAATCAGGATTGAGGGGAAGAGGTGGAAGAAATGGTGGTAGGTATCTAAGGGGATGTTACTGGCCCAGCATTTGGCTATGAAAAACTCATAGCACGACAGGCGACAATGGGACTCGAACCCACTGCCTTCTGAATGCGAGACAGATGCGTTACCGCAGTCACCTTTGAACTATATTATACTCTATTAGTGTAACTTGTAAGGCCCCTGAAAATAGGGAATTCCATAGTACAGAGAGTCCAACAGAATTCGACGCGTGTTTTTATGGACTTTATGTTCTATATTCATAAGAGTTAAATGTGAAGTTTTTAATTCAATTATTTTTAGTTCACAAGATTAAATAAGAACAAAGACAGAAACTCAGCGAGTTCTAAATTTTTACTTAGTACACAGACAAATTTAAATATTCAGTTCATAAGGTTAAATTTGCTTGGAGTTCTAAAGTTGAATACATTTTAAAATTCCATGGATGGTGACGTTACATTCGGGGGCATCTTAAAGGGGTCTAGTACCTTTGCCCGACACTTAGTTGGTCGACGACTCGTTTGCCCGACGCCGTTTTTCCGACAACGCATAAGCCCAGTAAGTAATGAGGAATAGAGGAATAGCATGGAAATAAACAAATCGCTGAAACATAAAATTTATATTCGCAAAACTACTGAAACGGTTGGGTTATGGTAGGTAACAGACATTTTAAGAAGTTTCAACTGTATATCATACACGCCCCAGTTTGGTACTGGTGAGAACACAAAAGTACTTCATCTTATTTATGAATGAATAACCAGCTAATCAGACGAGTCATTTATTTTAAAATTTAAATGATTATGTAGCTGAATTAACTAATTTTGTAAAAGCAGCAATAAATTCTTCTCGGTAATAATTTCCAGATATAACTCTAGTAGAGGGGTTACGTATCGAGCCGCCAATCTTCGTTTGACAGACTGGGTTTGTTATGTAATGTCTATCTCTATTCAATACGTATTGTGTCGAGTTCGCATATAAGAATCCCTGTGCTGATTCTTTTTGAGCGACTAAAAAAATATATTCTTCTCCATTTTTTGTAAAGTCGCTTGTGCTATGTTTCACCGTATGATTGGACTATTTAAGTATTTATTATTTATTAGAATAGTATCTGATCTTTTTTAGAATATTAGAACTCTAATACAATTATTATAATTTTCTGAAACATTTTATCAAATATTTCCTTACTTGAAAGTTATATAAATTCCAACACAAATTTTACGCGTAAAATTAAAATGCATCTAATGAAATTAAAAATTGCTTCAAAATTTGTTTTAGAATTTATACAGGAATATTCTGTTACAAAAAATCACACAATCTGACTTTCTAGAAAAAAGAAACTAGGCAGTGAATCTCCAAAACATGACAAATCGCCGCAGAATTCTACAAAACCTCCTGACAACCAATCTGAACCACTAAAACAACTAAACGGAAGTATTAAAAAAAGTACCGATGCATCAGCAGTGGACAGTAATTATAATAGCGTAAAAGAAATACCAAAATCTGATTTCGAAATTCCACCTCCAACTTATCAACAAACTGCAGAATGCAGAAAAGAAGAAATAGTTATTAGGACTAAGACACCCACTCACGAGAGAAGGTAAGTCGATTATGATGTAGCATGTAGTTTCGCCTATCTCTCCAGGGAAAATTCATCTCTTTAAACCAACAGCAATATCTCGAGTATATATGTACGAGAGCAAAGAAAAGATACAACGGCTAGAATTTAAAATGAAAGATGATTTATTTGCGTAAGTGGGCCATGAAAGATCTGTCCCACGCCAGGGGGGCTATTTTCAAACTCAAGAGAATTCATTTCTCTTAAGAGAAATGTCATACGTTTAGGGCTCTTAGGGCCAGTGTGAACTCACTGACTGTTTCGCTCGGTTTATTTAGAGAGAATTAAAATTCTCAAGAATTTTAATCATCGATGCCTTTAAAAACAGTGTTTTCACATTGACGTATGACATTTCTGATGAGAATCTTGAGAGAAATGAGTGCTACCATACTTTGCAAATAGGTCCCCAGAACAGAGAGAGGGACAGATCCTTCGAAAATTCCTTAAAGCCAAGTGTTATCAACTACTACGTCCTAAAACATTACCCCATTAAATCGAAAAATTATGGAAAATGTTACAGATTGCAGTTCCATAACGTCCAATTATTTTCCTTATTATGGCTTGATGATCGATTAGCTTTACCACTCTGATATTCCAAATTTCTAGTTCCGAAAGTCTCACATTATTAACAAATACTAATTAAAAGTATCTACTAGTAAACATCCGTAACATTCAGGCGTGAAAAATGTATCGTTACAGATTCACATTGTTTTGTAAAAAATGTTACTTTTAAAATATTGCAAAACACCTGCACCTGTCAATCAGTTTTGAACAAACGTTTCTAAAGGTACTATTTGGGAAAGCGAACAGACGATAGGCGACAGGCAGCAAATCAACAAGCTCTGCCATGTTAACGAACTAGTCTAAAAACCCATTTGGTTCAATAATCCAGTAACTGCGTAAATTTACCTGGAAAAATTTGCGGAAGTTTTGATATTTTGTGTATTTTGAGCTGCTTTTTCCGAATTTTCATTTTGCCACCTCGTATCTTTGCCGCTGTCGCCGCCATATTGCAATAAATTGTAAAAAAATAGATTTTTCAGGATATCTCGTTACTCGTTGCTTTTGCAGTAAAAATGGTTATGTAGTAAATTAAACTACATGATTTTTTCTACCAAATTGGTCCCTATCATTTTTTTCATAAAACCAACCGTTTTCGTGTACAAGAATTACAAAGTTGAGCAAGTACGCAGTGTGCAAAGCAATACGAATTTTATTCATTGAGCCTACCGCTCGAATCTAAAAGTTGGATAAGGATCTCATAAGCTGATTGAAACCTTGGCTTCACTAGGATTTTGTTCCTCATACACGGAAGCAACACTTTTTGAAGTTTCGGCTTTGATGCGCCCTCCTTTGGGTATTGACGGGAGTGCCTTTTCACAGTTCGTTTTTGACAATGCGGACTTTAATACTCAAACCCTGGATGGCAGAAACACTTTTCATGCCATGGGAGGCATCCATTGTATAACGCCCGCAAGTGCCATTGCTCCTGATCAGAATATTCCTCGTCTTAACAAAAATGCCGTCAGCTCAGTACGTCGAAAATTCTGGTAGCATTGCTCTACGAAGCCATGAGAAGATAAACTTTTCCAGTCTACAGGGAATTCCTCTCCGTATTATTTCTTCAGTCGCAAATACAATAATGTCGGCAACTTCAGATCTGCTGTGGCTCTGCGGGAAATGGGCTGATTTGCCCAATATACCTGGATGGAATAGATTTATGGAAGAAGTGACAGTAAACCATTCATATCAGAAATCTTTTATAGCTTGTTTGCCTTTCATTAATGCACCACCGACTAACCATCACTTTTGATCAGCCACTGTATTTTAAAGCAAAACAAATTGTCTATTCGAGTGGCATGAAAGCAAAATTGAGAAATGTCGTTATACGATTAGGTGGATTTCATTTGTTGATGTCGTTAATGGGAGCCATATGGTATACTTGAAAAGATGTTATCTGGACAGGGATTCTTATGTGCGAACTCAACACATAACGAATCAAATAGAGAGAGAGACATTACATAAGAATCGCATTCTGTGGAACGAAGATAGTTGTCACAACACGTGCCGTATTGAAAGATGAGAATCCCAATGCAGGTCATGCATACTCTCGTCCGTGCAGAGCACATGTATCCATCTCGCAAAATTGATCATGTAGGAAATTGATTTATCACCAGACCAACACGCAGGACTAGAAGCAATTCTATGCGATTTCGACAAGTCTGTAACACTGATCTGTATTATTTTACTGGATAGGATATAGGCTTTATTTAACATACTAAAAATCCGTTCCACCAAGGAGACCGGAAGTGCAACACTGCTGGCCGATTTGGGCAAATTATGGTGGGCTCACAGAACTGTATTTTGGGATAATTTGACATACCTAACCTATAATTTGATTAGTTTTTCTTCTTATTCTTCTTCTATTCTTTCTGCGGGCAATGTCCTTCGGGACAATTCACCCATAATTTGATTTTTTTATGAAAGAAAATATAAAAATGGAAACGTGAAGCATATTGTGTCTTCACGAATGAACGTTTATTGTTTATATCCTAATAATGTTATCCGATACTACCTAAATAAATAAAAAAACATCTCATCGTAATTTGTTGACACAATTAAATGACAAATGTGATGACAAATGGAAATAGAGGTTATGTTAAATAACATCCGGCCCGCCATATTATTTGCCCAAATCGGCCAATTTTTCGGAACGTTTTTTAGGGGGCTATATCCTATCCAGTAAAATAATACAGATCAGTGGTCTGTAATTCTTGGAGCAGACCAAGAAGAATGCGTCAAAGAATTAGCTTCAAAATTTGAAAATCATCTAGAAACATGGCCCAACTGCTAAATTATGGGTTTCTTACTTTCGCATGGTATCAGTTATGAAACAATTTATTGAGGTCGAAAGAAGCGGAAACTGGGACCTTCATCTTAATAGTATCCAGCAAATGTTGCCCCATTTTCATGCCAGTGGTCATTTTTTGTACGCTAAATGTGGCCATTTATATTTACAGCATAAAGGTACGTTTACATCTGACATTTATTGCATTATATTTATGTCTGACAGTTGTTTAGTCCAGTGTAAACACTCAAAAATATATGTCCGAGAGAAATTTTTGTGTGTTTACACTGGAGTAAACAACTGTCAGACATAAATCTCATGCAATAAATGTCAGATGTAAATGTACCTTAAGTATAGTTTAAGATGAATCGTACAGAATATAGGTCTTTTACGGATGGAGGGCGCTTTACAATTAAACATTCTGACAAATTTTGGTATGACACATGGTCAGACATGGTTACTAAAAAATCATTAATGCAAACGATGGAAACCGTAGGTGGACTAATTCGTGGGCAAGAAGTCCAGGAGAGCGTACTTTCTAGGTGGACTATGGGAATATCATTCTTGCACAATATTTGTGACGCGGTTGAAAAGTTTTGCAATATAGATTTTAGTACTTCGGAACAACATGTTGAATTGAGAAGTTCCCGGATTATTCGTAATAACAATAACGTAAAAAAATTAATTAATTGATTGGTTTTCACAATATTCGCCTTTCCTGCAATGAAAGAACTTAGGACAATAAGTACTGGAGTCATTTTTGCTGTAAAAGCAACTATAACAAAAATCTTGAAAAAACTTCTTTTTTTACAATTTATTAGAATATGGCGGTCACGGCGGCAAAATTACGATGTGTCAAAATAAAAAATCAAAAAGAGCAGTTAAAAATACATCAAATCGCAAAATAGCAAAACTTTCGAAAATGTTTCTAGCTAAAGGTATTATTATACAGCACGTAATTACTGGAGTACAACTGATAGGTCTTTAGCTATTGTTGTCACTATACTATTAAGGGATTAAGGCAGCACTGTCACCAACCAACGGGTCCTGGAGTCCATTTAAAAAAAAACAATTTTCTCCCTCAATAGCATAATCGAGCGGCTTTGGCAACTAGTTATATACTCATTCTAGTCTTTAGGCGATAGAAACATCGAAACAAATGCTCGGAATATTTCATAACTGATTTTGGAAAGGGGAGGAGAGAATAATAATAAGTATTAAAACAGTAACATTTGTATATTCAAAATAATTAAAAAATGACTAATAGTCTCAAGAATAAATAATCAATCTATGTTTAGGGAATAAATTTTAAAATAAATGAATATTGATAAATTAAAAGATAAAATGTAACATATATAAATTTGAGACGAAAATGTAAAAATTGGCTTTTATATGGAAATCAATTCATTATCTAAAAACAAAACCAAACAACATACAACTTGTTAAAATAAGTTAAAAATATTTACCAATAGTACACAAATCGCTGCACAAAACTTTACACATTAAGGTGTGGGACCTATAGGGTCCCGAAACGAAAGTCTTGCCTATCGGCTATAGTTTCGGACAACAGTCCTTACTCGAGTCATTTACTCCAGTCTAGTCTTTCTATTTAAACCCAAAATTTACGTGACAGTTTTACTTTTTAGTATATCAACGTACTACCTGCTTGGATAATTCTCTAGTTCAATGTAAGCCATTGACTAGAGTAATAACCTAAATGTTTGTTTTATTGCAATACGTTCGTTTTCTTTTGAATATTAAGTTAAAACAAAAAAATACTTTTTAGAATTTTTGTGAAATGCTTTATATTTTCAAATAATAATACCAATTATTACATTAGCCCAAGTGTGCTTCATTTAATTACATGTGATTCAGACTTAAGACTCACATTTCAGTCTCCTTACGCGGTCACTTGTCGCCTGTCTCCGTCTCGCGTTCCCAAATGGTACCTTAAGCGTTACGTTATTAATTTAAAATATTTATTTCAACTTTAAACGTACTTACATGAAACGCAGGTATGTAAATTCAAACCCCATGGTAATCGAATAAAAAAGTAAATTTATTTTCCGATATTTTAAATGAATTTTAATATCATTAGAGTGTCTCAATCGTTCGACTCCGGTATGACGATGACAAGAAGAAAGTCGAGCTTGAAGACGGAATCTTTGCCTGAGGAAGAGTCAGCTTGTTACAAAAGTGCTGTCCCAAATAACAGATCAACGCCTAAGAAAAAACCTGACTACGGCACCCATGTTGTATCAAAAAGTGAGCTTTGGGACACAGGTAGTCAGCATAGATGTATGAAGAGTCATCAGAAAAGCAGCAGGGTTAGCATATCCCAAGAAGAAGGTAGGAATTTTAATTACTTTTCTTTCCCATTTTTCGTGTACTATAAGTTATCAATTACGCTATACCTTCTTCTTTGTCTTAATTATTGTATCTCTTTCAGACGATTCTCATATACATCGCACAGTTTCAGAACGCAATCGCCATTCTTCTCAGCGAGACAAGCGAGACAAATCGCCCGCTAAGAAGCAACAAGACCAGCAACAGATGCCGACGAACATTTGCAATCAGCAGTGCAACAAGTTGGGCTACTTCCAAAGTACACCTAACGTGAATTCGATGAAAACAGCGGCCCATACTCCCAAAAGGGAAAAATCCATGTACAATGCAACGTCGGAAAGTGAACTTTTAGATCGGGAAATTTTACCGATTTTCCAAAAACTGCTCACGGAGCGAAATAAGAGTCAGCACAATATAGACTACTCATTCGGTAGATCGTGTCCAAATATTTCTATTAAGTGTGATATCGTTGAGTATCTTTAGAGTACATACATCCGCACCTTAAAGGTATAAGGACAAAAGGAAGGAATAAAGAAGAAGATATTTCAAGTTGCAGTAAACCATCGCATGTGTGCACCTTGTCTAATATGTATCAAATTGAATAAATATAAAGAAAAGTAACATTTACTTGATCGATGTTTCGTCTTCTTCTTAACCAGATTATCACACCAAAATGATAATCCTATACAGTATCACTAATATTGTAAATTATCAAATACTATACTATATATAGTTCAAGCAACGAATGCTCAAAAAAAGGCATGGAACACAATTTTTGACTTAAAACTTTGTTTGGATTAGTTAGGAGGTGAACATATAGAAAGTCCCCGCCCGTAGCCTTTGAGCCGGGGGGATCCCATTTTTCGGATTTTCGCTTATAGCTCGGAAATTATGCGTCCTAGCGACATGGCCACTCAGTATAAAATGCAAGCTTATTAAATTTGCTAAAAGTTTTACTTAGTCAAGTTTTTCGATACCTTGTATAGTTTTCGATAAATCTGTTCTAATTTTGGAAAAAATTTGCCTCATATATTTTGCTTTTTTTGACCGGATAACTCTTCAACGATGCACCCAAAAAATAAATGCCGACCATAGGGTTGTAGAGAATTAAATTCCCTTTACTATATATACATATATATTACTTTACTATTTTATCTATTTTCCTTCAAATGTTAAAGCAATTTCAAAATTTAGCGTGAAATCTTAAGTTTTGCGACAACTGTCGACTAATAAATCTTTCAATTTTTCACCATTCCCAGTCAACGTATTGGCCGAAATATGCACCATTATGTACTTAAAGTGACTATTGGACTTCTAAATAGCACAGATACTCATTTTAGAATATATAGTTGTGGGCCCTCTGACCAGGTTCCTCACACTTAATTAAAGATGAATATCTAGACCATTTCAATAGGAAAATATGTTGCTATGACCATGTTTCTGCATGTATGAGTGTCTTTAAATCACAACCATTAATTGAAAACAACGTTTATTGACATAGAAAAGTGAATTAACATAAAACATTACAACAGTATGTAACATTGAGTCAATTTCCTGCTCTTTTTTGTTGGGAAGGACCATCATCCACGTCTTCGTTTTCATGTCGCTAGGACGCATAGTTTCCAAGATATAAGCGAAAAACCGAAAAATGGGACCTTCAGACCCCCTCTCCTCCTCCGGCTCAAAGGCTACGGGCGGGGACTTTTGATATGTTCACCTCCTAACTAGTGCAAACAAAGTTACGAAGTCAAAAATTGTGTTCCAAACATTTCCCTCTATACCTTTTCGTTGGCTGGACTCATAGTCAATCGATGAAAAAGACACACGTTTCACAAATAGTCAATTTAAAATTTATTCAATTTTTTACCAGAAAAATTCTTTAAAACGTATGTATGAGTATAGTGTATTTCTAAATTTATTCTCACACATTTTCATAAAATACGCGTCCTAGATAAAGAGCTTTTACCCAACGATTTTCAAACAGAAATTTTTTGTAATATTACTTTTTCTTATTACCATTGAAATTAAATTAATAAATAAATATTTCACTTTTTAAAATAAGAAAAAGTAGAACTACTTCTATTGGTAATACAAATAATACTTCTGGACCTTACTTTATCCTCGTATGCTCTATTTTTTTTATTCAGTGTTTGACTATTACAAGTTTTGATATTAAAGCACAAATACTTAATAGCATAGAAGCCTCTTAATTTATGAAACAGTTGAGGTATTAAAGAGTTATGAAAATAAATCAAGAGTGTCTAGAGTGGAGACTTACAAATTTACGGAATATTACTTTTCTTTGTCAAAAAATAGATTAAAATGGATCGCGGTACATGAATTATTGTGCAAAGGCAAGAACAATATTTGCAGAACATCAACATAACTATTTGTTAAGTAAGATCAGTGAAAACTGAAGTCGGATACAAAGGATTCGAGATTCAGTAGAAAGAAAACAGATGAGTTGATGCTTGGTCGGAATTTTGGGAAAACTAAATAGTATAAAATATATATTGCTAAGATGAGGAAGTTGGATGAGCAGTGCCAAAATATGGGACAAAGATAGAAAAAACTTTGAAGTATGAAAATAGGTAATAATAAAAATAGGCGCAGTCAAGTTCGGAAAAGGATAAAATATCACCCCATCAAACAAGCAATGCATGTTGGAGAAGAAGTAAAAGAAACATGATAATGGAAAAAGGCATATATATAAGATTTATTTCTATGTTACTAAGATATTTTTTATCAAAAAAGCTCATTTATTAATAACACGTAATATATTAAACAACTATTAGACATACCAGATATATAGATCAAAGACTGAAATTTTTAGTAAACATCCCAATATATAGTTATTATGATAGTTAAGTAATCTACTAGGTAGATAAAAATATGTTTAATTAAACTTGGTATTGGCTACTATATACTATACTGTTGTGAAAAAAATATATATTCAGTTGATGTACTCGCGGAAGATTATATTGAATTGCACAATAATCTATAAAGAAACAAAGACTTCACAGTGCTAAAATATTTCTTAATCTTGTCGTTCAATATTCTTCTCCGTAGCTAAATGCGTTAAGTTTCCCATGGTATTGGGTCTATTCTGTAACAATTCCTTTATATTTAACGGCCTTTAAAAATATTTTCTTCTTTACTTCTGTCATTATTTAAACGGATCTTTAAAATACATTAGAGGACTCTCTTAAAGAAATCTGTTTAAATAATGACAGAAGTAAATTAACGAATACGAACATATTTTTATAGGCCGTCAATATTTTTAAAGGCCGTCAATATTTTTAAAGGCCGTCAATATTTTTAAAGGCCGTTAAATATAAAGGAATTGTTACAGAATAGACCCCATGTCTTTTTTTTTATAAAAAAAATAATATTATTTACCTAATCATATTTTTGGAAATATTTTTTTATTGTGCATTATTTCTTTTCTTTTTCAAATGACCAAAGAAAGAGACCTCATATTAAATAAGTACAAGTACTTAGGTGAAGCTTTTTAGCCATATCTCAATAAAATTGGTGCTAACATTTGCAAGCAGTACCAGCTTATTTTGGCTCTCAACGTTTTTTAAAATAACACGACAAAGTGATGAAACACCGAAAGTTTTTTGTATTTATTTTTATTGCTACTTATGTAATTTAGTTTTTAATAGATCATAAAATACAAAAATATTTCTAAAAATATTAACATTATAGATATATTTTAAATAATGTGTTTTGCTAAAACTTAACATACCATATGGAACATTCACTCTCTATAATGGTATACATAAAAACTTTGAAGTCAATTTTATCACACGTTGTCTTGCATTATCTTATTAGTTATTATTCCAATTTTTTAATAAAGTATGTTTTCTTTAAATAAAGAAGAAAATATTACAAACTAAATATTGGCATTGGCCAGAACTACCAAAAAAATAATTCACGTATATGTATGAAGATTTAGCAATATTTTACATTTATAAGGACCCTTCTGAAAATTAACTACAGGTTTAAAAGTTTTGATAATCATCATGTTTTTTTTTTCGTAATCGTCGACTTTAAAAAACGGATTTTTCTAAATGTTTTGACCTATTAAGTTTATATATATATTCAAGGAGGTCCTTTGCCATCAAAATCTGTGGCATTTAAAAGAAGCTTTAAACTATTTTTTTATTTGTTAATTAGTAGTTAAATCTCTGT
This sequence comes from Psylliodes chrysocephalus, assembly GCA_927349885.1. Classification (NCBI taxonomy): domain Eukaryota; kingdom Metazoa; phylum Arthropoda; class Insecta; order Coleoptera; family Chrysomelidae; genus Psylliodes; species Psylliodes chrysocephalus. The sequence continues at coordinate 41,346,260 of OV651818.1, forward strand.
TATATATTATAATAATTTTACTTTTTCATCTTCATTTATTGCAACGAATTAAACACTGCCAAAATTTATCAGTTAAAACCATCTTTTAAAATTATTTAAATGTCCTATTTTATGGTTAAGTATTTTTAATTGGATAGATAGCTAAATTCTGTTTCATCTTGACTTTTAACGTTAGGGATTGTTTTTTTTTTGTAATTAATATTTTCATCTTGACTTTTAACTTTAAATATGAATATAAATCTGGACACTACATGGACACTATCCTATTTCAGTCATTCTCAATAGTTTCTAGTTAAAGCAGTACTTCGATCCTTACGTTATAAATATAGGAACATACCTATTTAAACAGTTTTCTTGCCCACTCCTATCATACATATAGGTAGTGAATAAAGGTACTTCCGATAATTTGAAAATTATTACCATTGTTTTAGATATACATATATAATATTTTATTACTTACAAAGAAAGCAAACTTATAAAAATGTGCACTTTACATTTGTAAAGAAAATTTAGCTCATAAAATATGTGTGGATAATAAATAAAATAACAAGTAATTAAAATTCTCGAGAATGCAGCATATGCTGGACAACTATGAACTAATATAAAATAATAATAATAATACATTAATAATAATAATTATTATTATTATTAAACTTACCAACATCATAGAAAAGAAAATTTGGTGAAAATATCTGTGGATATAATAAATAACAAGTAAATAATAGATTCAGCAGCAATTAAAATTAAAACTAATGAACTAATATAAAATGTTAACACAAATTATTATCAAACTGACCTTTTTACAGGATGTACATAAGCCATCCTATACCAATTAGTAATCTTAAATTTTCCTTTTTTACACATAGGTATTTGACCATTGGCCGGTCATCACTACTTATTTAAAATATGAAAATGTACATACCTACCTATTGAATTTCAAAACACATTCAAAATGGCTACTGAAGAAAAAATAAATGAAAAATAGAACTGGAAACGGGTGCCTTGTTTTTTCAAATTAAATATATTTGGAGGGGAACCACTGAAAACCACTACTATTGGCCAAAGCTCCACAACACTTGCCGTGTGCTTAAAACACAAAAATCACAAAATACGATCTTTATAAAAGTATAAGGCACAGATGCCTGAATGTGTATAATCTCCATGTAATTTCTGAAAACGAGAGAGAGACCTTCTTTAACAAAAATAATCTATTTTATTATTAAAATGTTGAGAATGATTGAAAGAAAATATGTTCACATGCTTATTTTTTATCTCATCTGAGATTGTTTCAGAACATACTTTAAACTAAGTAAATATATAGGTAATAGGTATATATTATTTTTAAATGTCCACTTGTAAATATTTTTTATCACCTTCAGAAATATGATGTGTATATACAATCTTTAAAAGAACTTTATTAAGACAATTTAAATGTGCTTTTCTAGAAAACTATTGAAAATCTGGTATTCATAATGAAGTCCATCATTTTGTTTACATGTTATATTGGATAGTTTAAAAACTGTTTTGGTACCTGTAACATTACAAAAAATAGTTATATGTGTTGTGAAACCTTAAACAAATTTTAGATTATTGTTATCAATAAATTCATACCCAGAATTATATCTTATGTAGTTTAATTTCATTATTTTTTTTAATACTTGACTATTTTAGTTTAGTTGATTACTCCTAACTCCTACATGTAAATATAACCTGTCTGTTTGGTATTATTAAGTCCTCTAACTTCTGAGTTAATAATGCATGAAAACCTGTTGATTTATTCCTCCACTCCCAACCTCTACTCTAATTATGATTTCCTGTTCCCCATTGAATTAAAAGAATCAACACTATAAAACATTTGATGCCCCAAAAGGTTCTATAATCTATAACGATCCGAATAGATTATCGATTTTGATCGTAAAACTCAAGAGAATGCCAGTGAAGTCGTGAACGTCATCGCTAAAAACGCAACTTTAGTAAGATTTACAAGTAATTTTATATTGAAAATGTAAATTGCTCATTTTCTATCCTATTCTACGACTTTTCTATAGTTTTAATAAAATATACCTACTACATATAAATAAAATATATATTTAATATTTAAAACAAATATATTACATTACATAATTAAAATAAAAAATATCGAACTTTTCTTTTACATAAATACCTTAAAACAAATATTTATTTTAAACTCCTTCTGCTGTTTTCCTCATTTGTGCATTTATATCTTCTTGTTTCTTTTTTGGTATGACTAGAGGTTTTAGTAAATGGTTTCCAAAATGCAAAACTACAGCAGCACCAACTAAAATCCCCACAAAACCAGCTTTTTTTGAAAACTGTAAAGCCATATTATTTATAAATTTATTTTTCAAATACTGTATTCTTTTGTTTTAGAATAACTATGTTAATCTGTAAATTTTGCTATATTGTAATAAATAATTCAAAATTCCATAATATACCAATATTTTGATTAGAACATCATAACCTAACCTAATTCCTAATTTTTAAAAAAAAGTTAGGCATTCCAACGACCTGTCAAACAATAGGTGCCAGTGGGAAATTCTTGTATATTTAAGGGGGTAGCGACATAGTCTTGCAACTTGGAGGCTATTTTTATTCGAAGTAGTACTCGCCAAGCCTGCCAATTTATGAAGAAATGTATAGGTGGGTTTTTTAAATATTATTTTTATTGTGTTTGACATAAAATATTTAAATGTAATCCATTATTCATGATTTTACGTAATGTAGATAGAATACACCATATGTCGCTACCCTTAGATATACCAAACCTGCCCACTGGTAATTCATTTGTTTGGAATGCCTAATAGTGTCACTGTCACATCACAGATCATAGAACATGTCAAATATCCCTACTGTCACAATAACAGCATTTTTTTTTTTTGAGTTAGCAATGTAATAAATGAATGACGTTATTTTTAAAATTACTTAAAAATCTTATATTGGTAACCGTTTGTTAACTTTTTTATTCCATACTGACCCCAATATGAAATATGTTTTTATTGTTTTCCAAAAGAAATTATAAAAAAATGATATAAATAAAAAAATAACTACTCAGAAAAGGTAACTTTGGAAAATGGCTGGAATGTTAAGAAGAGTCTAGTGTTCTGTGGTGTGGTTAAGAATTTCATTTTTTTAATGTTGTTAGCACTGTCCTGTCAATATAATATGGCCGCCAAATTTATCAGTTCTGCTATATCATCTTTCAGAAATATTTAGCCGAAAATAGCGAACAGTGGGCAAGAAGTACACTCGAGACAGTGTTATTTACTTTATTTAAGACTGTTTTATTAATTTTAAAGAAGTAAAATGAAGGTGACACTAAAAAATCTTCAGCAGCAAACATTTATTGTAGACATAGAACCGACAAAAACGGTATTGTAATTTTTAAGATAACACTCACATTTTTCTACTAATTTCGGAATATTTTAGGTCAAACAATTAAAACAAAAAATCGAATCAGAAAAGGGGAAAGACTACCCTTCGGAAAATCAGAGACTGATATATGCAGGTTAGTTTTGGCATAGATAATTCTTTAACCGAGTTACATCTACCTAATACTTTTTTTCAGGCAAAATACTTACAGATGAAACTGTTTTGTCGGAATATAATATTGATGAAAAAAAATTTATAGTTGTAATGGTAACAAAACCTAAACAGCCAGAAAAAACTGAAGGTGGAGATGGTAATACTTCTTCAAGGTATAATAAATACTTACTTGAGCAGTAACTGAAAATTGGGTGTAATTAATTTTTTTTAGTACCCCAGCTAGTCCTCCCCCACAACAAACTACGACACCTGCAACCCCTGTAGTGGCAGTAGAAGAATCGACTACGACTGCAAATCAAGCTGTCTCAGATGCACCAGCCACTATTAGTAGTGTTGCAGAATCTGCTTTATTAATGGGAGAGGAGTATGAAACAATGGTGCGAAACATCATGGACATGGGATATGCAAGAGATCAAGTTGAACAAGCACTCAGAGCCAGTTTTAACAATCCTGATAGGGCAGTAGAATATTTGATTAATGGAATACCTTTATTGGATGATCAAGAAGCTGTAAGTATCCATATATCACTGTACTCGCTCTATGCTTTTAGTCACAACTCTTTATCTTTAGGTATTTATTATTGAACATCAACAGTTTTGTGAGATCTATTTGCAGATGATACCTTTATTGCATGTAGTGATTCAAACTTAGAAAGTGCCGTTCAAAAAATGAATGATGTCTTAAAAACTCTTAGTAAATATTTATTAATTAATAAATTAAAACTAAATGTCGAAAAAAGCAATGCAGTGATATTTACATCTAAATACAAATATAATTTACTAAATTTAAATAATGTAAATTTATCTATTAACAATGAAAGAATAGAAATTGTTACATCAGTTAAGTACTTGTGGTTTTACTTAGATAATTCTTTAAACTTTGATGTTCACTTTGATTATATTTACAAAAAAATATTAAAAAAACTTTATTTTTTTAGCAGAATAGCACAAAATTTATCAGTTAACACAAGAATTACTGTTTACAATATGATCATTCAACCTCATTTTGATTATTTTGCATCTATTTTGTACTTACTAAAACTCAATAAACTAAACAAGCTTGAAAAACTTCAGAACCGTGGTATGAGGATAATCTTAAGAACTAATAGATTTACTCCTATAAGAAATATGTTATATTCTCTTAAATGGTTTTCAGTAAAAGATAGGTTATTTTTTTTACATTATTTTGGTTTATAAAATTGTAAATCAGATAGCTCCAAAATATTTACAACAATACATCACATTTAACAAAGATGTTCATTCACACAACACAAGAAATGTTAATAATATATATATTTCACGAACTTGTTATAAAAGTACTATGTATTCATTATTTTTTAAAGTTTTCTCAGATTTTAACAACTTACCCATAGATGTGAAAGATTCACATTCTCTCAATGTATTTAAAAGAAAGATCAAAGAATTGTTAATGAATACCAGATAGAGGTAGCTAATATAACAATAGTTTTGTTGTGTTGTATTATGTTTCGTACTCATTTATTGTAAATTTATGTAATTTCTTTTTTATGCTTTTGAAGTCGATTGTTTTACTGTGTTGAATTTAATTATTATTTTTTTTATTTCTTACTTAAATAATAACTGCCATTTTTAGCAATTGTACATTGTATTTATATATATATATATTTTTTTATTATGCTTTGTAATTTGTGTTTTATATGTATATTAGGGGGTCTTAATTATTAAATAAATGATTATTATTAGATATAACAGTAAAATAGTTTTCGGATAAATCCGCCAACGGTCGAACGGGCAATTTTTTTTTTTTAAACTATTTTAGACCTTCTGAAACACATTTCAAAATACTTTTTTGCCCTGCAAACGCTATAAAATATTTTTTCTTACCTTAAAACTATTAAAATGTGTCCTCAAATTTCGATGTTGAAAAAATTTGAACTACATCATTTTGATTGATTTCTTGTTATAGAAACTGCTAAATAATAATACTAGACCATCCATAATGCAATAAACCATCCAAATTTTTTCGTAAACAGTTTATTTTCTTAATTTAAGCCCATGTTTAGGTTCGTCGGAATTTTAAACACTATGACAATTAACATTTGCAGTGTTACATGTGTCTAAAAGAAATACAATGTTGCCATATCAATTATCTATTACATAGCAATGGTAATTTTTACCTATGCCCAAATTTTTTTAACTCATACCTGGCTACGCCGACCGGCATAGACTCCAACGGCCTGGACACAGCTCAAATTGAAAAAACCTAACCAACCCTCATTAGCGTCTGGCCAGTGAACCTCGATCCTAACTTTTAACGAACGTGTCTTGTATTGTGGGCATCTAATAATATGAAAATATACAATAAGAAAATGAAGCAACGACTTCTTGTAGGGTGGTGGCTTCGCCGTCACCAGAAAATTTTAACCCGTACCTGGCTACGCCGACCGGCATAGACTTCAACGGCCTGGACACAGCTTAAATTGAAAAAACCTAACCTAACCAACCCTCATTAGCGTCTGGCCAGTGAACCTCGGTCCCAACTTTTAACGAACGTGTCTTGTATCGTGGGCATCTAATAATATGAAAATATACAATAAGAAAATGATGCAACGACTTCTTGTAGGGTGGCGGCCTCGCCGCCACCAAAAATTTTTAACCCATACGTGGCTACGCCGACTGGCATAGACTCCAACGGCCTGGACACAGCTCAAATTGAAAAAAGTATTTTTTACAAATATTAGATAAGTACCGACATGCCGTAATTAACGTACAATCATCATGAAATGAAATAAAAAAAAACAGTTGTCTGTGATTACTACAAATGTGTTCACTTCGAGATCCAAATTTACCTGCTGGTCAGACACTATGTAATTTTTCAGCAAACTTTTATTAACCGAATTATTTCCTGACTTATATGTTTTCTTACCTGATTTGGGGCAACACCGCATTTATAGAAACTAGACACGTCAATTGTCATTGAAAATAATTTACTGTGTATTTGTTTTTCTAACAAACTAAAAATGAAAAATAAGAAAATTTGATGGTTTATGAAAAAATTGGTACAGTTTATTGCTCTATGAATGGTCTAATATTGATATTTAGCCGTTTCTACAACAAGAAATTAGTGAAAATGGTTTATTTCACATTTGCTTTATGATGGAGACCCGACAACAAATATTAAGGATTTTAAGGTAAGTGTTAGCGGACCCAAAATTGTTATGTATAGTGTGTTTCAAAGTGTCTAGAAACTCTTTATAACATTTAAATAGTTATATCCGCCGTTCGAGTGTCGGCGTATAATAGCTAGTTTTCTTTTTTGAATACACAAATTGTATTAATGTATGATTTTCCAGTGTAATTTACAATCTCTTAATAATTGCACCGTTGTATGAAGATTATATAGTAGGATAATGCAACAGTAAAAAGTGTTGGATGCAATCTCGAGCGGCATCTAGTGACGATTTAATGAAGTAGTCAATTTTTAATGCTATGCAGATACGCCATCTATGTCTTCTTTTCGTTCAGGCACATGGCCTCTATCACCTACCTATTATAGTTAAAAACCTCTTTATTTATTTAAAAATAACAATTTATGATAAAAGACATGAAAAATTAAACATAATAATGAAAATTTATTCCAGTTGACAAAACCGTACGAATAAAATTTTTGGATTAAGGTGATAAAAAGTGGTTAAGGACTTTGGTCAATATTTTGGTTATGTGCGGTTATGTCAAAATATATAAACAATAACAAAGAATACCTAATAACAACTTATAACAATGTCCAATGTTTTAAATAAATTGAAAAGTTCCAAGTAGAAAACAAAAAAGGAATAAGCTTCTGAAAATGTTGCATGTAATCTAAGTACTTCTAATTGGACTAAGTGTTGGAAAAGTTTATAACCATAAAAATAGCTGAATATTTTTATAGTTTTCAAAATTTGAACAAGCTTTGCTACAAAATTTCATCAAACCTATCAACAGTTTGCAAGATATTGAGTTAAGGAACAAGAAAATCACACTAATCAGGGAAAAATCAATCAACACTGGAAAACAAATTAAAAAAAAATAGTCACAGGGATATATTAGCGACTTTCAAATGTATCTTGGCTGTTGATCATGAATATAAGAAAAAAATGTTCTCTCGGCTGGCTCTGAGTGTTGAAATAAATCACCTTGAAAGGAAGTTTTCAATAGCTCCACTCTTTAGGAATAGCTCAAGACGAAATCAATAGACCTACAAGTGGTCTATCTGTGGCAGACATATTCAGTTAGTCTTTATATTTCATTATGCAATGTTACAAGGTTCAGCAACTTGCCAAAATGGTTAAAATTTATTTCCAAAATCAGTGCTCTTATTTAGTACAGAATTCTATGAATGACACAATAATTATAAAGTCCTAACTTTGAACATAAAAGAAAATCTTATAAAAAAACATTTTTTTTTATATAATTTATCACTGTTTGGAAAAGTATATTTGTTTGTAAAATATTTGTGTTTACAGTTATATTTAATCCAGGTTAAGTGTCAGTGCACGAGTATAATGTTAAGTATGAACAAAATCCGCCCATTCTGTTTATATGTTTGGTTACCGACCCTAGTAGATAGGCTATTTGTTATTACTTTTAATTTAGATTTTGGATTAACGTTTTTGTATATGACATGGCTGTTTAGTAATAAATGAAGTCAAAACTGTAACACATGGTTTTATTCTGGAAAGTATTTTTAAATTGAATCACGCACGCCGTTCAAGTGAAAATGTTTTAAGTAGTTCAAAACAACAATCACTCTTTTTCATTGTTTATAGAATACAGCCTTTCAGTTAGCTCAGACAAAACTGATTAAATAAATAAATTAATGTCTTATTATTTTTTGAATTTTTTTTTATTTTGACTGGTTGACTATCTCAAAAATTAAAGCCAATCAAGCAAAACGTGAGTCACATTTCGCTTTTTTAGAAGAACAATAATGCAAATGAAAATTAATGATTCCACAGAAATAGCAAATTAAAGAAAATGTAATATAAAACTTACAACTAAGACGTTAAAGAAAAGTTTGGAAATAATCGATGGGGACTTCGAGATAGCAAATTCATTTTAGTTTTAGACAGAACTACTTTATTTTATTCGTTTTGAAACAATTGAAGATTTATAGGCTGGAAAAGCGATTTTAAACTGAATATTCAGTCCAATAGGCTCTCGACTGAAATCCTTTCCATTTTTAGAATATTGTCTTTCAAATTCAACAATTTTATGTTTTGTTCCAACACGGATTTTAATAATAGATTTATAAATTGTTTTTGTTTATTTGAATGTTAAAAGTTCTTAAAACTAACTTTAACATATATTTCCCATGCTGGCGCTTAGTGTTAAAATAATGAGACGATTAAACAAAAAAGTCTTACGAGAGCCAGTTGCCCTCTTTTGGTACACATTTGTACAAGGCAACTTTACAAATGTTTCCTCCTTTTTTCTCTTGTAGAAGATGAACACGCTGTGGAGCGCACAATGATGGTATTTTAAAAAGCCACGTCACATATTTGATTAGATAATTAACTTGATATAAGTGCCTTCAAGACTTAAGTCGTTAAGCATTCAAGTTTGGATTTCCCAACCCAGATTCAATTACATATAAAAACATTCTTTCTTATTTTGGAAAAAATATGAAAAATATAATTAATGCAATCTTTCTGCTAAATTTTGTAGTATTTTGATAACAGTTCAGAAAAAAATAGTAGTAGTCAGTAACTGATCTTTACGAAACCCAAAGTTGAGCACTTAACGTCCTGAGCAATGAAAGTTTATGTCAATGTTAATTATCTAATCAAATATGTAACATTCGCATTTTCTATAATTTATAATTTATTTTTTAAGACGCCTTCGTTGAGAGCTTCATCATTGTAGGACATAGGACATGCAGCAAAGTATTTCCATGTACAAAAAAAAAAACAATGAAAAATTTTTAATTTTGCCTTTCGAAAATAATACTCCTAAATGTGCCTACCATAAATTGGTACTCGATTCGTTTTCAAATGGTGTCAAAAGTTACTTAGTATAATTTCACTAAACGTGTTTGGTATTATGTTATAAGTTTACCTAACAGCAAAAAAATCTGTTAGTTAAATTTTGTCAGTGCCGATTTTAGTAAAATTATATTGAATAATAAAATTATAACTACCTACCTATATATAGGTATTTACCCATTATTACTTTTTTTAATTTTCAACTTAACATCCTGTATTTCAGAACATTTTATCCAAACATTTTTTATTTTCGTCTATTCGTCTCATTTTGAACAATAATATTCAGTTGTTCATGTCCTATTCTTAATTTGATGATACCATTAAATAAAAGTGAATATAAATTAACAGCGTACAACTCAAGTTTAATTAACCATCAGCGATATATCCAAAATCCAACCACAATATAGAAAAAAATGTTCCCTATTATAGTAAAATTCCACCCAATCTCAACTAATTCAATCTTTTTCAAACAAAAACTGGTTTATTTTATTATATCGATTATTTTCGCATTTTATGTGACCTTCAAATACCCTGTATTCTGTGCTTTTGTAATAATTTGAAATAGTAAATTGTAACTATAAAAATACATTACCGAAGACAAGTAGAAATGAAAAAGAAGATTTTAAATTATAATTCATACTCAAGCACAGACATGACCTAAAGACCTGACTTGGACATAAGTACAGTATCGCCATCTACATTCTATGTCCATCGTCCTCCAATGATAAGTCCATAAGGTTACCCTACTATATTTATTCATACAACGATTGCACTGCTTAAGTGAATTGGGAAAAGATCCAACAACATCTAAACAAATTTAAAAAGTATTATCTAAGAAAATATTCTTGATAAACATTGTATCTATTTAAGTTGGCTAGATATGTATTTTAGTATTATATGCTTCATCCTTCATAACTGATGTGAATTTCTGAAGGACAATATATAGACATAGCACTTTATTAATCAATTTACAATTCGTTAGGTAAATGAGACTGCCGACTTATCCGGCGTAGATGAAAGACAATCTGACACAGATGATCCATTGGCATTTTTAAGGACTCAGCCACAATTCCAACAGATGAGACAAGTCATCCAACAAAATCCACAGCTTTTAAATGCTGTATTGCAACAAATCGGACAGACTAATCCTGCTTTGTTGCAATTGATCTCTCAAAATCAGGAATCGTTTGTTAGAATGCTCAATGAACCAGCAGGAGGAGGAGGTGGAGCTCAAACTCCAGGTAGTGGAGCAGCTCTCTCAACCGGTAAGTTCTTAAAATGATTGTATTATTTTTGAAGAATATAATATTGGTAATGGTAGATAACCTTTGTTCTGAACCAACTTAGTCAAGAGTTTTAAAATCATTGTTTTTATTTCTGTTTATAATGTTCCAGAATACCCAACAAAATATTAGTCAAGTTAAATAAGTAGAATCTTTTTATGTTCATATTGAAAAATAAATATATTTGTTTATACAGGGTATTAGTATATTCGACTGACAACTCTCTATTTCAAAGAGCTTTCATTAATTGATGACTTTTGGTATCAAAAACGCACTTACATATTTTTTCAAATTTGGTGACCAATCATAGAAATAATAGGTTTGTTTGGGGAGACAGTTTCCAATGGTTGGTGATTTTTTTATGATGCGCATGAGTGATTTCTGCGAATGTATTTTGTACTGTTTTGGATTCTTCTCTACCTATTTTTGTAAGTTAGGCCCGTATTTATAAACAGATCTCAGCCAAGTCCGACTCAACTGAGTCGTCCTTGTACGAAAATTGAAGTTCGGTTATATCGCGTGAATTTAGAGATGGGTAGTACCAAATCCGTAAATATATTTAACAGTTACAGATTTGATACTATCCATCTCTAAATTCCAGTGTAACACCGGAACCACCTGGAACTTTAGAGAAGTTGTAACCGAACTTTGATTTTCGTTCAAGGATGACTCACCCAAGTCCGACTCGGCTGAGTTCTGTCTATAAATACGGACCTTAGATACAGATTTAGTGAACGGCCAAAAAAAAATAAGAAATTACTTGAAGTTTGATCTTATATGCAGATGTATGTGTCACAGAATAAGCAAGTATGTGTTTTGTTTGTAGTTTTACTAGATATATAAAAAAATCCAAAGTCAAATAGAAATATTTATCACAAAGAACACAAACATCGAACACTAAAAAACGACTAATCAAATCTACATACGTTAGGATCATCAACTAATAATAATAATAATAATAAATCTTTATTGGTCCTTTTTGAGCACTATACAATGATGTAGGATATGTCAAGATACATATAGTGGACAAAAACACAATTTAAAATCTACATTTAAATATACATATACTTACATACACATATACACACACATGCATATACATACACACACACACATATACATATACAGTGTGTCTACTTAAGTTGGAACCATATGGAAACATTTTTATTATTGATTTTAGGAAAAAAAGTTATTCTTGATAAAAAGTCCTGCATGACCCAAAACCTAAAATACAGTCATCACATATCAAATTTTTCAAGCCGTATACGAGGTTTGTCAAAAAATATGAATTTTGCTCAAGAGTAAAGTACGTTTATTTTTGACAAAATCGAAAATTTTCATTAAGAAAAGTTGATTAGAATTGAATATTACATTCAAATATGCAATTACACCGATCTATCTGAAAAACAGATTTTCTTATTTTTTATAAACTCTACACATGATTGTAAATATCTGAAAACGTTATAAATTACGTTAGCTACTACATGATACGCTTTCCTTTTGTTGATGTTTGTGAAGAATTTTGCAAATTTCTTAATGAAAATTTTCGATTTTGTAAAAAAAAATAAACGTACTTTACTCTTGAGCAAAATTCATATTTTTTGACAAACCTCGTATACGGCTTGAAAAATTTGATATCTGATGACTGTATTTTAAGTTTTCGGTCATGCAGGACTTTTTATCAAGAATAACTTTTTTTTCTAAAATCAATAATAAAAATGTTTTTCATAGAATAGAATTTTTATTTTATTTGAATAGAATTTTATTTGTCATAAGTATTATACATAGAAAACAAAACACAATTTTTTAATGTATAAGTACTAACAGACTAGTCAATTTAAAATTAAAACAATATAATACAGATTAATTGCAATACATGCACTTAAACTAACACAATAATATATTAGAGATAACAATTAAGGATTAAAATTAAGGAATTCCTCCACACTGTAAAATACATTTTTTGCTAAAAATACTTTAAGTTTATTCTTAAACTGTTTTATTTTGTCTATTTCGGGACTATTATTTTTATCTATTATGCTACTGAATTTATATGGTTCCAACTTAAGTAGACACACTGTATATTACGTTACCTAGTAATAATCCTTAATATTATATAAACATTTTGTTACTAAAAATTTTTTTAGTGAGTGAGTATGTGATATTTAATAAAATGATTCCTGCATGTTTGTCTTGATTCTAGATTGAAGATAGGTCTAATTGCTCTTTTTTGTGCAATAAATACTCTTGTAGCAGCAGGAGAATTTCCCCAGAGTGTAATATTGTATGATATGTGTGAATATACAATTGCATAATATACCTGTAGAATTTGGTTAAATGTAAATATCTTTTTTAATTGAAGTAGAGCATAACAACCGCTATTAACCTTTTTACAGCTCATATATCACTATCTTGCAATACACCAGAAATTTTGTTTTCTGCAACAAGTTGACATCATTGCAATTAACCTTTACACATTTATTATCATTAATTATATTCCTTGAAAAAAAACTGAAGAACAACCTTTTTATCAGAATTTAAGATTAAAGAATTTTTATTGCGCCAAGTTGAACAATCTGAAGCTACTAAGTGAAGCTTCTGCTGCAGCTCATCTGGAGAAGTTGCATGAGATGCTAAAGTTGTATCGTCGGCATAGAGTATGGTATAATCTGCACACACATGTTGAGGAAGATCATTTACATATAAGAAAAATATTAGTGGTCCTAAAAATGAACCTTGTGGTACTCCTCGGGTTAGACTTTTCAATTCTGATTTACAGTTACCCACTTTTACACATATCTGACGTGAATCTAAATAAGAACTTAGCCATTTTAAAATTATGCCCCTGAACCCTAATGCCTGTAATTTATTTTGAACAATGGATATGTCAGTTGTGTCAAAAGCTTTGGACAAGTCAAAGAAGAGTGCACCAACATACTGCCCCCTATCTAGCTGTCGATATATATAGTTCAAGAAAGCAGTAGTTGCACTGTCCGTTGACCTGTCTGGAAGAAAACCATGTTGATGTTCAGTTAGGATATTAATTTTTTTAGAAAAGAACATTTTGTTGAGCTACACATTTCTCAAAAACTTTACATATTATAGTGGGGATTGTAATATAGCTTGCTTGAACCGTCCAGATTTTTCTTGAAAGGGAATACATTTCTATTATCTTCTTCTTTTACTCGTACTTTTACTTATGAAGACCACAGCATACTGTAGGGTGATGGACATTACACTTCTTTTTTTATTCGTACATTTCCTATAATATCTGCAGGCTGGTGCAGAGTAACAATATTAAAGACATGTTTACCACGAGATCACGTAGATTTAATATTGGCTTGGCAACACCCCTCAAATTGGGAGTTCCAATGCTATATAACGCACGGAACATAAACAAGACAAGAAGGGTCACTTGGCGTCGATACTTTGAAGTGTGGCCTACAGAAGCGAGCCGCTGCATTTGGAGTAATCAAGTCGAGGCGTGTTGTCTCGTTTATTTATGGGGGCACTTTGATGAGCGACGTCCAAGTTACTTCTCAAGAGACTGATAGGGGGGTTAATATAAATGAATTTTAGTATCAATAGAATTTAAGTGCTCAACATATTTTTTTCTTTTTGTTAAAATAAGACAATGAATGTTATTAGTTCCTTTGAATATAAAATAAAAACATAAAGTATTTTAAACATCAAAACTGATTATTTAAAAAATTATTGTTTCCACTTTTTAAAAAAATACAATAGGTATATTTAATATTTTATACGTAGGTATCCTAATATAATACATTTTCTCAATATTATTTTAATATATTATAAAGCAAACCATCTATTACTCTCACTTTGGTCCTGGGACACAACGGGGCAAAGGGCAACGAGATTGCAGATAGGCTCACAAGGAAAGGGGCTCAAACACCCTTTGTGGGACCTGAGCCGTTCTGTAGTATCAGCAGCAAAACAATTATAGGAGAAATTAAAAAAGGATTGGGCAGTAAAAGAACCGATAATTATGTATATTTTAATAACATTTACCTTTTTCAGTATGAATAGATGCGTCTTTGTGGGCTTTGACATCATCTAAATTATTAAAATAGGTGTAAAGATTAATCTATCTACAATAATACAACCTTTTTTTTTTTTAATGGAAAAATTTGGCATGTTTCTAATTTTAAAATGCTTCCAGCAATTATAAAACTAAATTATCAGATATTCAGCATGCTAAAAATTAGGAAATCTAGCTTAAATAAGCAACCATATTTCAAAAATGAAATTAACAGACACACTGATCTTTTGGGAGTTAGTCGGTTTAGGTTTAAAAAATCAGCTGAGGGAGTACTTATCCTAAGTTTTTTGTGATATTTAAGTTTTTTTTTTTTTTGTGATACTTTAAGTAAGGTTTTGCTTATATCGAAAGTAGCAAAACCGGACGACAAAATATGGTTGTAAAGTTATGTTTTATTGTTATAGACATCTAGAAGCAAATTATTTTATTGCCAGCAGCAATTTGCTTCTAAACAAAAGTCTGTATGTACTTAGATAATTTGTAATGACTCAGTATTTCTAAATTCAAATCTAGTAAGCACGTGGCAAATTTTGATTTAAAACTTTTAACATCCTGTATCTCTGTAACTAAACTCTTTAAGGGCTCATGTTCCTAATTCATCAATTAATGAGAGCTCTCTGTGGTAGAGAGCTGTCGGTGAAATATACTAACACCCTGTATATTCACTTGATTTTTTTGTGCTTTCCCCCATGGGAGTTTAAGGAAGTGATTTTAAAAATATTAAAACTATTGTACTGCTTAATTATATATAGAACACTTTTCCTGAATAAATCTTATATTATTAATAATAATCTATTTGCCAAGTTGAATTTCCAGAAATTCTTCAAAACCAAAATTTTAAATATATGTTTATATTTTCTACATCTGGACATTGAACTTCCTTTGGATGCGCTCCAAAATGTTTTATGCATCTGTACAATGTTTTGAAGGAAATCAAAATAAATAATATAAATACATATATTTAGCATATTAATATTTTTTAATTATTGAAAGATATATGCAAAATTTAAGTTCACAATTCACCTGTTTATAATAGTAATTCCCATGTGCCTTGGTCTAAAGCTAGGAGAAGAAATGGTGAAAGAGACATTGAAGTATATATCTCTTTGTTCTTCTCCTGTTATTTATCAGGTTGCCATGTGTTTTAATTAAATTCTAAGCTTTCATTAATTGTTTTGCGGATTCTATATATTATTAAAAAAATGTGTAATGAATATTTAGTATATAATTTTTACTTTCTTGTCTTCTATGCAAATTAAATCACTAAGTACTTTTTAGGAGGTGCACAGGCAGCTGCTGGTGGCCCCCCTCAAGGTATGATTCAAGTCACCCCACAAGACAAAGACGCCATCGAAAGGTTGAAAGCGCTAGGATTCCCTGAACACTTAGTGGTGCAGGCCTATTTCGCTTGCGAGAAAAATGAGAATATGGCTGCTAATTTCCTACTCTCACAAAATTTTGATGAATAATATTTATGCTACCAATCTTACTAAGTCTTTTGTTTCTATTTTAAAAGCTCCCCATCCACCCCGTTTGTTATTCACAATTTTCGGTTTACTAGTGGATGGCCAGCCTTATGTTTATTTTTTTTTGTAATATCACATTAAAGAATTTTTGAGTTTTGAGGTTGTATTGTACTTGTATCTTGCTGTAAATAGGCTGAAAATAAAATGAAATAGTAAAAAATGCTTTGAAATTTTTTTAAAAGGTAATCTGTAATTTACAAATGTAATATACTAGTGATTTTCTTCGGAAAAAATAATTTTTCGGGTTATTTATTGTAATGGTTTACTTATTTTTTCTAGCTGCCACAATGTTATACTTTACAATATCTAGAAAATATATTTAACAGTGCAATGTTTTTTATTGTCTATTTTTCTAATCCCTCCCCAATTTTTAAAATGATGCGTCAGTTGACTTTTTTAAATTCCTAATGCGCTAGTTCGGTGTGATGCACGTGTGATGTCATTTTGGTTCCACTGACATTTAATTCTAACCAAACTTTTAACAAAAACGTCAATAAATTTGACGTATACGTTTTTAAAGTTTTTAGTTTATTTCTAAATATTTTTTACAGATCATAAAAAATAGTTTAAAGGTATGTAATTGGTAACTAAACGATTGTATATTTGATGCATGTTATCTACTTTAGGAATATATTTATAAAATTGAAGAAACGATATAATTTAGGTAAACAAAACGAACAAAATGCACTCAAAAAATCTACTGTCAGTTTAATTGTCAGTGGAACCATAATTACATCATCACTGAACTAGCGCATAGCGTACTGATAAAGGTGGGCAGCGAGTAGTAATAAAGGTTTTCAACAAATATATTTTATCCACCCTCAAATTAACCACATTGAATGGTTACTTCGATGGATTATTTTTGACTGACGTACACTACCCTTTTAACTTGAAACTCAATTGTGTTTGCGATGGGGTTTCGCCCCTGTACATTCATCCGCTAAAGCCTTTATTGCTGAACTGTATTTTCACCTTAAAAAACTTATCCATAATAATGAAACGGTAATAAAAAGTACATCCTTTTATTCACCTACTGAAAGGAGTGACGATACATTTTATATACATATGTACACTGAAATGAAAATGACACATTTACAGAAAACATTAATACATGCTTGTATTATTGTCACTATATCTCTGAGCTAGGCCAATAGATTGGTGCACATTGCTTTAGTAGTATCAATGTGTTCTCGTCCGTGTTTGAAGAGTTAAGTATAATTTATTGTATTTTAGGTACTTTATATAATCTTTAATTGACAATATATTTATGGTTTTCTCTAGTTCTCGCATCCATTTTTTATACCAATAGCTTAACTATTTTCATAATTCTTTCATTTAGTAAACTAAACTACTTTTGCTATTATTATTACATATTTTACTCATTAAAATTTGTTAATTGTTTTTACAATCAAATTATTTTATTTTTTATAAAAAATTAACTAAATTTTTCTGTCTGGTTGATTCAGTGTGCTAATTTATTTACAATAAAGCTGGGTAACTTAGTAAACTGTCCTACATGATAGAGCCCCAAAAAAAGGAACAAGATTTAAAATAAAAATGCATATTATATTCTAATATTCAACTAATAGCTCTGGCTGCTGTTCCGCATAACAATATATTTACAGATTTCAGAGAATAAATGGGGAAATTTTACACTTTTCCTCAAATTTTTCCATTACGGTCCATTTTAGAGAAACCATGTATGGACTAAAAATTATAGAGAATGATATCCCAAACAACTTTTATTTGAACAATTACCCTAAAAATTAAAATTTTACACATTTTGTCAAATTTCTCGAAAACAGACCATCTTAGAAAAATTATGCATGGGACAAAAATTATTACAAGCAACTAAATTCAAGAATTTTCTTCTCGAAACGTAAATTCCATAAAGTAGAAAAACAACTATCCATAAAGTACCCCACCAGATGTTCCGACTATGACCAAAATTTAATCAATCCACCGCAGGATGGATTGAAGCTTAAATTTTTGAGTTGTGTTCAAAATTTATACGCATTTTCTAAAATATCTCGAATACGGTCCATTTTAGAGAAATTATGTATAGAATAATATTTATAGAGAATAACACTACCAACAACTTTCTCGAATACGGACCATTTTAGAAAAAATTTGTATGGGACAAAAATTATAGAGAATAATATTACAAGTAACTTTTATTTGAAGATTTTTCTTCTTCAAATAACATATATGCCATAAAATATAAAGACACGACCCCCTATAAAGTACCCCCCAGAAGTGCCGACTCTGCCCAAAATCTAATCAGCTTATACCGCAGGCCGGAATAAGGTTAAGAGCAAACATGACGGGCGCTCCTCCACCAAAAATCAATTTTACATTTGAGGCAGTTAAAAAAAATTGTAAAAAAAAATGGTTCAGGCCAATCGTTGTAAAAATTAACCAAGAATTTCGCTAAACCGCGAAAAACTTATATTTTTAAAGAAAAACAACAAAAATTTCAACTTTTTAATAAATTTAATTTTTTGGCTCTTTACCGGCATTCTATAACAAATATCTTAACTATTTTCTAAATAACTTTTTTTCAAAAAGATTACCAATTTTAAACAGGACCGAAGATTAACATAGTTTTCATTCCGATACTAATTCTATTAAAACAATGATACCAGTGAATATGGCAACGCTGCTAGTCTTTGGAGCCCGTGGTTAAAAGGGTAGCCTGCCGTTTAGTTAAATTTGTTAATTCCTGTGTCGAAAAATAGGTAGTTGTTTTTGAAGAGGTGCGAAATTATTGTGATCGTAATTTAGTTTTTAGTTAATTTATGAAATGAAAAATTCTGAAAGGCAAAAATGCACAGCTGACAAATTTCTATTTTATTTGTTTGCTGCCAGAGTTAGTAAAAGAGATTGTCAAGAATTTTGCACGCTTAAAAAAATGTGTAATATACAGGGTGTTTCTAAATACATGCGACAAAATTCAGGAACTGAGTGCTCGTATGAAATTAAGATGGGTCTTTTCTATAACAAGATTTCCTCAGCCCACCCCTTTTCGAAATATCACCCTTAAAAAGTGGTGACTAAAATTGAGTTTTTATTTTTTTTCTAAAATTTCAGTAAAGCTAGAAACTTGAAATTCTGTAATCGCAAAGGACTAACCACGGGTATTTTTTCAATATTTCTGTTACATTATAGGGGTGAAATTAGCAAAACTTACTTTATTTCATATCAAAACTTTTTTTCGAGATGAACTTTTATGAAATCCTTGATTTATTTAATTTTTTTTTTATTCTTGAATTTTTTTCCCAAAACCAATAGCTTCAGAGAAAAAAAATTAACACCCTAATTTATTATTATTTTTTTTAATAAATTGAGTGGAAAACAGTGTAACGGACTTGTAACTATCGTATCGTACACTCTGTCATTATTCGTTTCTTGCAATAATTTGCACCAGTTTACTCCAGAAGATAGCACTTAACGAAGAGTTTTAGCCACTAATTTTCGCGAATTTTAAGAAATTATTAACAAGACATTAGAGGCTTAAATTTGAAGATTATATTAAGAATAGTGCTGTCGAGGAATGCATTTATTTTCATTATGATATTTCAAAATTAAAGCCCTTTTAGTTTTTTTGGGAAACTGGAAGGAATTAAAATATATGCATATTATAGATATTATTGCCTAATTTATTTTGTCAAAATTTAAATATTTTGAGATATTCTTGTCCGATAATTATAAGGGGTATGAACACCTTAAGATTGAAAGATAATTAACTTTAATTCATGAGATGCAAAGCATCATAATTGTCGCGTCACAAAAACCACCTGCTGCCAAGAGAAAACTTTGATTCAACAGTATTGTATATTTTGTGTTGTAAAAGAAAAAATTAACATTTCGTGTTTTAATAGTTATTTTTTTAATTTAATAATCTATGTGAAAAAAATTTTTTTTAATACAGACTTTAAAAAATTGTTATATTAATATACTTATTTAATTGTACTTATATTTGTTGTTCCTTTAATACAATAAATACAATTTACCTATCTCCAATTCATCACTTTCGGTATCCATATACCTAGGGTCCGATTACAATTAGAAAAACACCGCTACGTCATAACTATTATTTCGAATTTCCAATATACACGGTGTCCCGAAATTAGACGGTCATATTTTAACAGCGTAATCTACATCCTACAAGTATTAGAAATTAAAAATTAAAAAAAACCGAATTCAAAAACGTGCAGATGCCGTCATCACATCTTAACCAAATTTATATGGAACCATCCCTGAGGTACCCCCTTACTAACAAAAAAAGAATCATATGAATCGGACAAGGTGGTAAAGCATTATCGCTAAACATACATAAAAAATGAAGAGTTTGAGGATTTTGTCATGGACCCAATTATTAGATTTTAACCAAATTTATATGGGACCACCCCTGAAGTACCCCCTTTCTAACAAAAAAAGAATCATTAAAATCGGACACCGTGTTAAAGAATTATCGGTGAACATACATAAAAAAAAAATAAAAAAAATATTACGACGAATTGAGAACCTCCCTCCTCCTTTTATGAAGTCGGTTAAAAATAGGAGTAAAAGTTTATGTAAACATAGGTCCGAAAACGGTTCGTTTTCGAGATACAGGGTGTTACAAGTGAACTCCAGATGAAATATTTTCTAAAATTTCTTTAGTTACCGGTTTTTCAAAGTTAAAAAAAAATAAAATTTCTAATTCTACAGACCTACTAATTATTGTTTACACTTTCGAATAAGGTAACATGCTTTTCTCTTGAAAATGGCGCGTCCTAGCGAGATGCAACAAATGTAGCTTTATTATACAGAAAATATTGGTTTTCCAAATTTATCAAAAAATCTGATGTGTCCAACACATGACTTTCCTATCTAGTTATTATAGGCTTTTTCTGGTTATTTTGTACAAATTATTGCAGTACCTCTATAAATGTTTAGAGGATAAACTAAATATATACATTTTCCACATACATCTATCTACCTCGAAACATTTTTCTATAGTTATTCATTAAAAACGAAAATACTGAAAAATTTAAATTTAGCAATTTTCCTACAATTTTTCCATTACGGTCCATTTTAGAAAAATCATGTATGAACAAAAATTATAGAGATCGATATCGCAAACAACTTTTAGTTTAGTTTAGAATTTTGCACATTTTGTCAAATTTCTCGAATACGGACCATTTCAGGAAATTTTGACATAAAGCAGAAAGTATAGATAATAATATTAGAAGTAACTTTTATTTAAATAATTTTCTTCTCCAAACATAAATAACAGATATATTCAATAAAATATAAAAACGGCCTCCCATAAAGTACCCCCCAGATGTTCCGACTTTGTCCAAAATCTAATTATTTCACGTCAGGCCGAAATAAAATTAAGTTTAAAATTTAGTGTTTTTCTGTGTATCGGTTCATGGGTTATGGTGGATATAGACAAACAGACACACACGGCAATTTTACCCTAAGCTCCCCCTAATTTACCCACCTAAGAAGATGATCAATAATTGGGGTTTAGTCCAATAAATGAAGCGTAAAAAGGTAAGTATTTGTAACAAATTTTACCTAATTATCTTTAATGTTTAGAAAATATTTACAAAAGTGTGGTATCAGGACTTCACCTTTAACACCCTGTATCTCGGAAAAGAAAAGTTTTCGGACCTGTTTATATGAACTTTTACTACTATTTTAGGATGTAGATTACGCTGTTAAAATATGACCGTCTAATTTCGGGACACCCTGTATATCATCTATAACTATCAATAAATAAAAAATATTTGAGATGTTTGGTTTAAAAATGGTATTCCTACATTCGTATATTAACAAGCCACTAACCAACCCCCAGTAGGCGGCGATAGCCAACGAATTATACCTGAATTGTAATCGGGCCCTTCAAGGTACGACACACAACATTGCCAAATTTATGTAGCGAACAAGGTTCCAAATACTTTAAAGGGAGGTCGTGAGATTCGTTCGGTGTGACGTCAGAAGGGACTGGATTGCTCTTAAGTTTAAAATTTCGTGTTTTTATTTGTATCCGTTCATGAGTTACCGAGTATACAGACATTTATCGCCTAAAATTATGCTGTATCTATTTTTTAGTGTTCTCCATTTTTTAACGAAAAACTATACAGGGTGTACCAATAAAAACTCCCAGGCCGGATATTTTTGTAAGTAATAGAGATATTTTAATTATGTAAAAGCCAGTTCACATAGCACTAAACCCAGACAACACACCAAATCCCAGAGATATCCGCAGAATATCTTTTGTGGATATCCAATATATCCACAGGATATATCAGAAATATTCCGTGGATCTAATATGGATATCCAAATGTCCGTCTATATCCAGGATATAGAAGATATCCTAATAATGGATATTCAGCAAAATATCTAATGGGTATCTTCCAGAAAATACAAGAAATCACAGAGATATTCCACAGAATATATTTTGTGGATATTCAATATATCCAAAATGGATATCCAACCAAATGTCCGTCTATATCCCAGGATATAGAAGATATTCGGATATTCAGCAAAATATTTTATGGGTATCTTTAGTAGAGGTTCATAAGTAACCAATGATTATTGAATAACGTCGAAAGAAAATAGCAGAGATAAAAAATATTTTCAACGTAAAATTACCTTTTCAATGATGTCCCGTACATAAGGGATTGGAGAAGTGCAAGGGAGGGGGTTGACACATGACAGATGTCTGTATTGTAAAAATGTTCTTAATTTGGAATAAAAATCGACCTGTTTTAGCATTTTCTTAAAATCCAATGATTAATGCTGAAAAACAGGATGAGACTGTTTTGAGTGACCCACTCTGTATATCAAAAATGGCTAGATTTATCGAATTAGTTCATAGAAGAAAATCTGCTTAAAAATGCATTTTTACAAGATGCGCTACACAAGAAAGATCCTCCCATCGAAACAAAAATATTAAGCCCAGCGCCATCTACATATTGACCTATTTAAAATCAATTTATATCTAAAACTGAAGCTCTTTTAGGAATGATTCCACCGTTGTGTTAAACGGAGATTAAAATGACATTGTTAATGTAAAAATGTCACTTTAAACTTCGTTTAACACAACGGTGGAATCGGTCCTTAGTGCTCTGTGAACTGGCTTTTACAGAATTAAAATATCTCTATTACTTACCAAAATATCCGGCCTGGGAGTTTTTATTGGTATATGAACCTAAAATTATGCCGTGTCTATTTTTTAGTTTTCTCAATTATTTAACGAAAAAATAAAGTCGTATTGTCAAGCTAGCAGAGCACTTAATTTTTCGAATAAAGGATAGTGTGGATTTTTTTTATGTAGGTAGAGAATTAGCCTAAAATTATGCTGTTATCATTTTTTACATTGCTGAATTTTTTAATGTAAAACGCAATAAATGCCTGTTGTTAAGCCAACAGAGTTTCTAATTTTTTCTATAAAGAAAGAAGCGCAATTTTTTTCGCTTGAAATAAAATTAGCCAAATTTTTTTTTAGGTTCTTCAATTTTATTAACGGAAAACACTATAAAGTCGTATTGTCAAGCTAACAGAGTACGTATAATTTTTTTGATAAAGGCCAGCGTGGAATTTTCTTTTTGTTGGTATGAGATTAACCTAAAATGAGCCTAAAACTATGCCGTTATCATTTTTTACATTGCTGATGCTAGTGAGAAACGCAATAAGTGCCTAATTTTTTCTATAAAGAAATGAGCGGACATTTTTAAGCTATTGCACAGCTTTTATCGCGGGCTTTGAGCGCGGCGACCGAATCAAGAAAAAAAACGAAACCGTAACGAAAAAAACCTAACACCCCCCACTCCGACCGGCACAGCAGTGCGGCGTTAAACAATATTAACTTCTCATTTATTCAATAAAAGAAAATCGAAAAATGGAAAATTCGAAAAATGGAAAAATCGAATAAGAAATTCCGTAACGAAAATAAACCTAATACCCCCCACTCCGACCGGCACAGTGGTGCGGCATTGAAAGCCGTGCATCGTCTAACGTCGTTTCAGTTCGGCAGACTTCGGCACGGTGTTTGTGTGCATGCGACTAGACGCATAGATAAATTAATATAAAATTATTAGTTTATCTATGACTAGACGTATGCGTGTAGACTAGCTGCTAACTGCTCTTTTAGACACAATTTCGGAAAAATTAAATTTGAAAATGAATAATGATCCACAAGAATCCACAACAAAATATGGGACCACCATTGGCGCGGTATTTTCCAGATATTTAGAGCATATATCAAGTCTTAAACTTATGTTTCTTATTTCAGTTACCATAAACTTATAGTTTCATGTATTGTAAGATAAAAAAAATATTTTAAACAATATTTATTCAATAAAAGAAAAAAAATTGTTTTCTTATCGGTCACCACGCTCAAAAAGTGTAACTTGAATTAATATCAAAGAAAAAAAAAATACTGCATAAATAAAATAAATAATTATAATTGCATAAGTTGATAAAAAAGGTATGCAATAGCTTTACCGCGGCAGTCCCCGAGTGCCACACGTATTTTTTTTTTAGGTTGCTATAAAATTCGCCTAAAATTATGACGTAATCAAAATTTATTTTTTTTAATACAAAGAAAGAAGTGGAATTTTTTATGTTGGCATAAAATTAGCCTAAAATGAGTATACTCAAAATGTAAAAAATCCAAAGGAATGATACATATGGAAATATACTTTTTAGACGTTCTTCGAAGCAGTAATGATTTCAAGCAACCTCGCTTTGACCAAAATTTCTTTTAAAAGAAGAAGAGAATCCATACAAGTTCTTGGCTTATGAATATTTTTATGCATATTGTGACACGAAGCCAACCCTGTTCTTTGTTTATTATCGTACCCGCGACACATCGAGACCCATCGCGAGACTCGAGAAACAGAATCGAATGTTTTCCATCGCAGTCTGACATGTGGAGAATAATTCCCCGAACTTCTAGGCTGAGCTTCTACTTCTAGTCAGAATTATTGGTTCTTTCCAGAATGTTACATTTCTATATAAATAGCGCGACTTGTTGACAGACTACAAGTTTTAATTTAAGTGTTTTATGAAAAAGATAAATTGTAATAAATAAATTAGAATTGTGAGTTATAATAGTGCCCAAGTATTATATAAATTAATTAGTATATGTTATAAATAAATAGTAAATAAAGCGTTTTAAATAAATAAACTGTAAATAAATTAAATAATGGTTACAATATATATTGTGTAGGACACACTGACTGGTGGATTTTAGTTTCTGTCTCACTCTAATATCTCTATTTATTTATGAGATATGTAGCCTGGAACCTGGAATAATTAGTCTGGGACATATAATGGACATCAAGTGTGATAAATACGTTCCGCCGTTGAAATCAGTTCGTATTATAAAAATATAGAGGGTGTTCAATTTTAAATTAACAAGTATGGGATCATATAACTGCCCAGACAGCACACCAAATCCTTTGAATATCTACTGGACATCCCAATATCCACTGAATGTCCAGTCCATGGTGGATATCTATTTTATATCCATGAGATGTAATTTATAGACATGCAAATGTCCATAAATAATAGTAATTATATAGCAAATTATTAAAAAATTACGCCATTGTGCTCGCCATTGTGACTAATAGTACCGTTCAGATATTTAAAATTGATTTTTTTAAGGTGTATTCATTATCCCATGGACATCCACTAAATATATCAAAGTCTAGGCGCGAACGCAAACCATGGTGGATATCCACTAGATGTAATTTTTGATTTTGCTTACTAAGTATAGATGGCGATACCACTTTCGCTCCTACTCATGCTCAACCCGCCGTAATTGAGTTCGATCGAAATTGGTTTCTCAATCAGACTCCATTAGAGACTGGAGTCGAGAATTTCCATTTATTGATGAAGAGGCCTAATAAGGATGACTTTCTCCTTAGTGGGCAAAATCAAAGGAAAGGCAGAGTGTTGAAAATATTTTTTATCTCTGCTATTTTCTTTCGACGTTATTCAATAATCATTGGTTACTTGTGAACCTCTATACTAAAGATACCCATAATATATTTTGCTGAATATATCCGAATATCTTCTATATCCTGGGATATAGACGGACATTTGCATATCCATATTAGATCCACTGGATATATTGGATATCCACAAAATATATTCTGTGGATCTCTGGGATTTCATGTATTGTCTGGAAGATACCCATTAGATATTTTGCTGGATAATCCATATATCTTCTATATTCTGGATATAGACGGACATTTGGATATCCATATTAGATCCACGGGATATTTTTGATATCCTGTGGATATATTGGATATCCACAGAAGATATTCTGTGGATATCTCTGGGATTTGGTGTGTTGTCTGGGTGGCTGGATTATCCACTATTTTATATCGATAGACCGCCTCGAAAATTCCTCTTAGAAATTTTCAATCAAATATCTCTATTCCGTTATGAATTAGTTTAGGACACCCAATCTTGTATTTCGAAAACAATGTTTTTTGGGAGTCCCTATACTAAATGATCCATGATGTACCTACCAACCAAATCAAATTTTACGATGTTGGTACATATTTGGGGCTCCAGCGGATATGAAAATATTTAAATCGTGCATCTTGCTTCAATTTGATATGAAAAGCAAGCGAAGGGAACCGAAATCAATTAATTGTTAAACCGCCCCACCTGTAGGGATGTTGCGATACTACTGATATGATACTGGTATCGATACTTTTCTTTCGATACCGGGTAATTTAGTACCCGATACTTTGCTTTCGATACTTTACTCATATGGGTACTACTTTTGTTTCGATACTACTACTTTCGTTTCAATAATTTTACTACAAAATGTATATTGTAGGATCACTTTATGGTATGATATGTCGGCGTGAACCCTATGACCTTTTTTTTTTTTTTTTTTTTTTTTTTTGTTCTGAACTCTTGCCGATATAGGTATCGATACTTTCGTTCCGATACCCTTTCGATACCGGTATCGATACTTTGGTTCCGATACTCCTTTCGATACCAGTATCGATACTTTACTGGTATCGCAACATCCCTACCCACCTGGGGGTCGATTCTCGAGTTGTAGGAATTTGATTCCGAGGAAAATGAATTCCTATGATAATATTCCTACAGTTTTAGTTGTCGGTATTCTCGAGTACAATAGGAATCCAATTTCCTGTAGGAGTTCCAATTTCAGCATGTCGTTGATAATTTCAAGATAACGCAGAAACGAGCCAATGGAATGTATTTATTTCAGTTAAATATAGTTGCTTAACAGTTGGCAACAAGGCAATTTGTCAAAAATATTTGATTTTCTCGATGTACTGGTTATTTATTTTTAATATTTTTTATTAGCAGCAAAAAGAGAAAACGAAAAAGTTTCAGAAGGACTACCATTGTGATTACCGTTATTCAGGGCCGACTTGAGGGGGGGGGGGTAGATGGGACTAATTCCCGGAGCTCGGACTCAAATGGGGGCCCGGCAGCGGTATAAGGGGGCCCGGCAACTGGAATTTTTGTTTTGTTTTGTATGAGAAAAGAAATTCGACACAAGACGAGAGGGGGAAGTTTTAGGTTCGGAAGCTTTTTTTTTTAGAAAATTGAATCCAAGTAGAGGAGGAAAAGTTTTCGTTTGAAGAGCTGTTTTTTTTTGTCACGGGGCCCGATCTAGAGAATTGTCCTGGGACCCGGCTTGGCTCTCGGCGGCCCTGCCGTTATTTATATTTATAAGTAGAAACTAAAGAAAGTAACTAGTACAAATGTTTTTCCTACACCAAAAGGTTAATGCTTGTATCCTCTAATTTCTAATTTGAAATACAAAAATATAGGAATACTTTCAATATTTACCAAATTATAGTAAAATTCACATCATACATCATTATAACTTGGTTTGGGCTCCGTCGAGGAATCCTGATGTGCGAATTTCAAACAAGACTCAAAAGTACCTAACTAGTTTCTTTGGTAAATTTTCATAAATAATTTATGGATTTTGGTTTACTTTATTTATTGACTTAAAGACATTTCAAATAGGATAATTTTACTCAAATTAAAATTAACTTTTAATAATATATTGTAGTATGTTTCTTTTTAAATGAGTTTGGAATCGCCTAAAAAGTAAGCATAAATCAATAACCACATTAAACAAGCTACTATTGCGCAAGCCCGATTACAAAATCTTGTAGGAAAATTAAATTCCCTGTCTCATGAGGATGGGAATTCGTTTCCTATAACTGCTTAAGAAAATATTCCTACAACTTGACTCCAGAATACGTAACCTACTTTCCTATAGGAAAAACAACCAAATTCCTATAGGAAAAAAGTCGAGAATCGACCCCCTGGGGTGCTATTTTCAAAGTCGAGAGAATTCATTTCTCTCGAGAGAAATGTCATACGTCAACGTAAAACAGTATTTTTAGGGTCCTAAGGGCCAGTGTAAACTCACTGATTGTTTCTCACGGTTTATTTAGAGATAATTAATATCCTCCTAAGAATTTTAATCCTCGAGGCCTTTAAAAACAGCGTTTCCACATTGGCGTATGACATTTCTGATGAGAATCTTGAGAGAAATGAGTACTCACACGGTTTGAAAATAGGTCCCCAGGCCACCTACAGCCTTGTTTTGACATTTGCTTGTTTGTTTACATGTATTAATCCAACGAATCGAATACAAATGAATCGATTCGAAAAAATCGTACTCGTGACTCGTGAAAATCACGACCAACCAGTGGCGTAGCTAGATATGTCTGCGCCGGTTGTTGGCAACAGATTTTTTTTAATGAATTTGCTATGATTGCCGCGTTTGAGAATCCACATCGGATGCATCTGAGATGTTGTGAATTTTTTATCACGTGATAGAGAATTAGATCTGAATGTAGATGTAATAAACAAACGCTCTAGACTTTATTTGTACACATCTGTCCCATTACATTTACGTATACTGAATCACGTGATCAAATATTTACTACATCTCAGATGCATCCGATGTGGATTCTCAAACGCGGCATCATTCACATCTCATTTCAAATCGAGATGTAAAAATCTGGGATAAACAAACGCAGATGTAGATGTGTCGGATGTGGTTAAACAAACGCTCGAGATGTAAAAAATGCATCGGATGTGGATTTTCAAACGCGGCATCAGATGCATTCGATGTGGATATTCAAATGCGTCAAATATATTGAAGAATAAACATCTGGTGTTTTTATTAATTTATCTATGCATTTCGTGAGTATTATATAAAGGTATTGGCCAGTAGTCCCGAATAATTATTTGAACAGAACCGTACAACGGTTTTTACTGATGAGTTGAAGATCGATTTTTCGATTAATCGGTCCCGGTCTTTCCTATTTTGACGCATGTGCACCAAGTGACAGCAGTCTTCCTTCATCCCATTGATGGAGGATCGTATCGTTAACGTTGTTGTAGGTGAAGGCAAGTGTTATTTATTCCGAAACTATGTTAAAATATGAAGTGAATCGTTGTGACGTATTATTTTTGTGTATAATTAAGTGATATCTGCACAGCATAATTTCCTGTTTATTTTAAAATCCTCGGCATTAAACCAAGAGATGAAATCATAAATACGTGATATTTAGTGTGTCAATCATGGCCGCCTGAAAAATTATGAACACAATATTTTGAAATAAATAACATGTAAATGTTATACGGTGTTTAAACAATTTCAGCGAGTTGTTTTAAAAAATTTAAATAATAGACGTTAAAATGGCTGAACCGAATAATCCCAGGATCCCAAAGTGAGTAAAATTGATTATTTTGTAACAATGTGAAAGCTATTATTTATTTTACTTTTCAGAATAATGGTTTTCCGACCAACTTGGGATGAATTCAAAGATTTTTCTAGCTATGTTAAGCATATGGAATCAAAAATGGCTCACAAAGCCGGCTTAGCAAAGGTAATTTAAAAATTTTATTATTTCTTTTTTAAACCTAATTTACACCTACCTGATATTTTAGGTTATTCCTCCTCCAGAATGGGTCCCCCGCAAATCGGGTTATAACGTTGACGATTTAGAGGTGACCATTCCAGCTCCAATTTGCCAGGTTGTGACTGGAAAACAAGGCTTATATCAACAAATAAACATACAGAAAAAATCTATGACTGTGAAGCAATATAGGGACCTAGCAAACTCTGAACGGTATGCAGCCCCTAAACATTTTGATTACGAAGATTTGGAAAGGAAGTATTGGAAAAATATTACCTATGTTGCTCCTATTTATGGAGCAGATGTTTCTGGTAGCATCACTGATGACGATGTTAATGTAAGTGATATTTAAATTTTTACCTTAAATAATAAGAATTAGTGTTGCCAGGATGAAGTTTGTAATATATAATTTATTGAAACATAGCAAATAAGACAAAAACTTAATACATGACATTGTTGATCAAACTTTGTTTTTGTATTTTATCTTATCTCTGGGTGAGCTAAAAAAAGGTCCTACCTCTGAAGTTCATCAATGATGTATTCAAGTTCTGAGCAACTATACTATCTATAACTCAAATGTAACATTTTTATAAAAGGGGTATTACCATGGCCCAATAAGTAATAAATGTAATGCAACTGTAATATGCTGGCAACACTATAAGCAATGCCTGTAAAAAGATTGCCAAGAATAAAGGTAATGTTTTTATGCTTTTTTTATTCTCTTATATAATTATATTCAATAATTTACAGGAATGGAATATAAACAGATTGGGTACAATTTTGGACTATGTAAATGAAGATTATGGTATATCAATTGATGGAGTTAATACTGCATATTTGTACTTTGGTATGTGGAAAACTACATTTGCTTGGCACACTGAAGACATGGATTTATACTCTATTAACTATCTACATTTTGGAGCCCCAAAAACATGGTAAATAAAATTACATACCTTAAAAATAAGATATGGGTGTTTTGACAACCACTTTTCTGGGGTATTTTAACTTAAAAATGAGATATTAAATGTTACATAAGTGTAAATAGATAGCTTATCTATTAAATAAATGTTTCATATGTGTAATAATTTCTGAAAAACCACAAATCTATAAATATTTACTTTATATTTTATTTTGTTTGGGTGCAAATAGCTTTTCTTATTTTTAAATAGTTTATTTATGTGGTATAATTTTTATCAGGTTATTTACAATTCGTATCGGAACAAAAACTTTTATATTTAGTGGGCAATTCCAAATATCATGGCTGACTTCCTAAAAGTCTCATAAAGAAAAAGATGAGAATTGCATCTTTTATTAATTTTTTTAGAAATATTTATCTTATACAATTCTGTAGGTATTCTATTCCACCTGAACATGGCAGACGTTTGGAAAGATTGGCCAATGGATTTTTCCCAAGTTCATACAAGACTTGTCAGGCATTCTTGAGACACAAAATGACATTAATATCTCCACAGATTTTGAAGCAGTATTCCATCCCATATAATAAGGTAAGTAGATGTAAAGTAAAAGCATTCTACTATTTTTTGATTAGGGAAAGGATTAAAAGTTAGGGTCAAAATCAATTTGACTAAATAAGACAACTAAACAATTCATTTCCTCTACTTCAGAATTTACTTCTAAAACATTCTAATTTGGCAAAATAATCAGTTACCTGAAATTATTAAATTATAACATTATTACATATTATATAATATAACATTGCTGCCTTATTACATTTAACATTTATATAAAAATACATTAACTTTATATTTTAGTTTTTTAATCTTTATGTATTCGTTTTTCAGTCTGTCTAGCACATACAGGTGCCCACACCTAGGTGCTAACTTATTTAACTATGATTAATTTATAATTTGTTTATTGTTGTAATTAATCATGTTATTACTGTAATTAATTTCAATAGTTATTTTAAATGTGCTTTTTATTTACCTCTAACATGAACACAATAGTAATGGTATGTTTTATTTTCCAACAAATGGTATCTAGTATTATAGTGAAATTAAGTTTTAAGAATGAAGGTTGATTGCATATTATATTTCTGCAAATCAATTTATTGTCAATATTAAAAAATAATATATAAATTATTCAATTGAAATTATTTTTTTTTTTTTTAACAATTCCAATAGTATTTTTTTATTCAGTTTCAATCAAGTTTCCCTCTATTACTTGTTACTTTTTATTTTAGATAACCCAAGAGGCAGGTGAAATAATGATTACCTTTCCATATGGTTACCATGCTGGTTTTAACCATGGTTTCAACTGTGCAGAATCTACCAATTTTGCACAAGAGAGGTGGATAGAATATGGAAAAAGAGCATCACAGTGTACTTGCAGTAAGGATATGGTTAAGATTTCTATGGATACATTCGTTAAGAGGTTTCAACCAGATAGGTAAAAAAACTTATTCACTTCTCTATTAACTTTAAATTGTTTAACGAGTTTCATCACTATTTATGTGTTGCATTTTGTTTAGATATGAAATGTGGTTGAGAGGTGAAGACATTGGACCCCATCCTGAAGAACCTGATAAGAAAATGGCAGCCCCTCTACCAATGCCACAGGATATTTTGTGTAATAAGAATAATCCTTCTTTGCCACAGACTTATCTGGAAAATCATAAATCTGGCAAGAAAGGTGGAAGGATGGGAGGATTCAACCCGTAAGTATATTTTTACTATATGAAAGGTTAACTAACACTCTTTATGTTCATCATTTCATGCAAGGAACTTTATTGCTCCATTCAGTAACTACAGTTGGCAACATTTTAACAATTTACATCAAGCCATTTTCTAAAAAAAATTTTAAGTATGCTTCTGGTAAAACTATGACATCACAGGTGAAAAGACTATTAGGTGTAAATTGAGCTATAAGCTACATTAGCATGATGTCAGTGAGTCAAACAAAAACAAACCATTTTGTCATTGATTTTAAAATAAAAGTTTTGAGTTTTTTTTAATATAAATATATTGTTTTAAGGTCATAAAGAAGTTTATAGGTATGAAACTATATTATGTTTTATTGTAAATATTGCAGTATAGTAGTTTGGACAACAATAGTGGATTTTGCACAAAGACGAAGTTTGAGCACGACGCCGTCGGAGTGCTCAATCATCTGAGTCCGATATGGATAATCCACCTGAGTTGTACAGTATATTTTTTCTACGACTCGCTAATAAAAATCTACAAATTTATAAAATAAAATAAACCTGAAAAAAAAAAGATTAATTTTATTAGTCAACAGCCAAAATTCGAACCCTCGCTTTTCGCGTGGAAGGCAAAGGCTCTGTCCTCACCTCAACCACCACTTTTAGGATTTCAGTGTTAATACTTGTAATTAAATTAGTTTCATATAGTTTAATTAATATTTATTTTTATTTCCAAATGTGGACCAAATAAAAATGCTATTATTTATCGATTCTACACAAAAATAGCTCATTTTAATGTTAATTTAATCTCAATAACTAAAAAATATACTGACAATTAGTTTGATAGCATTGCCACTTATTTAAAATTTTAAAAATAATAGTAGTTGGGTGTCCTAAATATGAACTGTGATTGGTGGATTTCATTTTTTTGCAGTGTTCTCACTACCTAAAATGGATATGAAATATATATGTCCAGTTGAACGCAAAAGCATACTTTTTCACTTTGTAGTTGGTGCATAGATAAGCTAACATCCATGTGGGTGTAGATGAATAACTTCTTAAAAATAATACAAATAAATTAATAAAATTAAAATTTACCTCTATTTTCATTTATTGTTTTACAGAATTGATTACTAATTGATTATTTAACTAAACTGTTATCTACTTTAAGAATATATTTTAGTGACGTTGGGAAACACTAACAAAGCCTTCACAGAACACGAAGCTAATAGTCATAGCAGCTGATGCCAATGACACAAAAAAAACTAAAATCACTGAAATGAAAAAATAACAGTTCAAAAACTAGATATTTAGTCTATAAACTGAAATCCTTAACTCCAACCTTCATTTTTCATCTGAACAATCTAGTCAGGTGAAACTTGGTATATATTTGAGGAAGAAATTTGCTAAAACATGTTTTTCTATCAAAAATTAAACATTTGTATTCATGTTTAGTATATAGATAAATGCTCTGTCCAGGTTCATCCGCAAAGGGCATTTATTTTACAAACATCTGCAGTGAAATATATTGTTTGATGTAAAATTGCTAAACACTGAGAAGCTATCTCCAACATTAAAAATTACCATTATTTTATTCCTAATAGTATATGAGAACCTTAAATACATAAAAAACAACATACAGTTGTTTCAAAATATGACAGACAGTCATAATTACAATACTAAACAAAATTATGTTTTCGTAGTTAATATGATTAAGAATATCATTTATGTGACAGAAAAATTAGAGGTTCTAATATTGATCCTTGGGGTACACCTAGATCAGCACTTTCTAGTTTAAATTTACAATAATTACCAACTTTGACATAGATCTGTCTACTATTTGTATAAGATGACAACCAAGCCAAAAAGTTACTTTTAAAACCAAGCCCTTCCAATTTTTGAAGTGAACCTGCAAACAACTTTTGATCAAGAGAAAAATGAATGCACTTTCAGTAGATTTTTTTGGAAGGAATCCATTTTTGTTTTTGCATATTCATAATTTATTAGAAATATCATTTATTGTGGACACACTTTTCTAAGATTTTGCTTAGGGCACTGTAATAGGTTTATAATTATCAATTAAATTATCACTTTTTTTTAAAGATAAGAGTTACAATGCCTACATTCAGATAATCTGGGAAAATACCTAGCTGAATAGACTGATTAAATCTGCTAAAATTTGAGAGATGTGATGATTAATACTTTTTATTATCTTTGTGGAAATGCAGTCAATGCTTAATTTTATCTATTCTAAAATAATGTTTATTGAAAATACAGATTGGAAAAAGATTTCTATCTAAAATATAAGGATTTCAAATTACTTTTTTAAATTACATCTATATAGGCTACCTGTTCAAGCAAAACCGAATAAATCTTTGTAAAATTCAGGGTTGAAATCGATGTTTTCATGCAAATCCACTAGCACAGTAGTGTAAACAACCTACTGGCATTCGCTGCAGTTTGAAAGCAATTTGTAAGAGATATAATTTCTTTATTTTGAGTTGTTTTCCTCTAATAACTGAATAAATCCATTTTTGGTTATAATATTTCAAAATTATAAATATTTATTATTTTCTAACAAAACAAACGAAAAAAAAAAAACATTACTTTTTGTGCCTAAATCCATTTTTGTTTGTAATAATTTTTCAAAATTATAATTATTATTTTCTAACAAAACAAACAAAAAAAAAACAGTACTTTTTAAGACATTGGGAAATCGTGTTTTCCCATAAATCTTTATAGTGGATTTATTCAATTTTGCTCCAAATCTTCTTAATTATCTTTTTTGTCTTTTAAATTTAAAAATATCCCAAAATTTTTAACTTTAGATATAGGGAATGCCTGGCTTAAATGAAAGTAAAATTAGATTAATTTTAAATGTCAAATTAAAAAATGAGAAGATGTACTTGGGTTTTGACTCACCCTGTACAGATTTGGTTTGTTTTAAAAAAATAGTGCTTAGGCATAAATTTTAGCTAACATCGAAAAACTTTTACCACAAAAAAAAATGTTTTCAATTGTTTCTTTTGCAGTATAAAAGTCATTGAAATCAATCATTTATAAATTCTATCAATTACGTGAAATTTTGTCAAAAACATTGCTATTGTTAGTTTACAAATCTCTTGCTGAATCATTATTTCGTTACGCTATTCTAGTATGGGATGGATTGTATAAGAACTCTTTACAAAAGCTGAATGTTACACAAAATTATATTTAAAAAATTATTTATAGCCGAAATAAACGCTATCACACTAACTTGCTGTATACAGAAGATATTTGTAATATTAGATCGCTTTACTTCCACAGCCTTTGTATATATGCTTTTAACAACAAGTCTAAACAAAATTACGTAACTTCTGTGTATAGTACATGAAGTATTTCCAATTAGCTACTATATTTTCCTAAATTTAGTAGAAATGTTTGTCAGAGATTCTTGATATATGCATTGCCAAAAACATATAACCTTTTACCACATAGTATAAGGAATGTTACGAACATAAAAACTTTTTCTAAACTGAGTAAAACATTTATTTTTTAACTTTATTATGAGTTTATAAAAATACTAGAGTAGGGTAGGTATAAACATATCTGTAATCACATCATTATTTTATTCTAAGATGTACGCAATATTATTAAACATATTAACCAGCGCAATACAAGTGTTCACTCACTTAGGGCTTGCTGTTTTATATTCCAGAAATTACATTATTAATAAACTTGTATGAACTTGTATAAATAAATACAATTTTCATATAAAACTGGTTGTAAACCAGTACCGTTTAGTATGCGCTAGTTCAGTGATGATGTAATTACGGTTCCACTGACAATTAAAGTGACAGTAGATTTTTTGAGTGCGTTTTGTTAGTTTTGTTTACCTGAATTATATCGTTTTTTTCACTTTTATAAATATATTCCTAAAGTAAGTAGATAGCATGTATCAAATATACAATCGTTTAGTTACCAATTACATACCTTTAAACTATTTTTTATGACCTGTAAACAATATTTTGAAATAAAATAAAAACAGTAAAAACGTATATGTCAAATTTATTGATGTTTTTGTTAAAAGTTTGGTTAGAATTAAATGTCAGTGGAACCAAAATGACATCACACTGAACTAGCGCATTGTTATAATGGGAAAAGCAAGGGCAATTCAAATATAAAATATAGGGTATCTCATTCTAAAAAATCTAATTCTGGAGGACAATGTACAATTGACATTATTTTTAAATAGTTGTCTTTTCTGATATACATTTCGCTGCAAAAACAGATTAAAAAAAAGAAATTAGATTTTGATTAATTTTTTAATTGTAACTCACTAATCATATCATTCCACACTTGCCCCATTCGGTTTAAGATTTTGACTAGACACAATTTCAGTATGGCCGAATTTCCCGCTGCGCTACAACTTGAACTGATGGAGGAAGATAACATGGGATTCGGAGGAGATGATATGCCTCCTGATGAACAACAACTGGAAGTTCTCGAAGATATTTGGTTAAAAGCTGGCGAAATTGGTAAATTTTATCTAGCATTTTGTCTTAGATTCTCTTGACACATTTTTGTAAATACTATAATTATTAAAGTGCTCATTAGTTATTTTTTATTTATCGTATTTTTTTTGTCATTTAGAAGCGGAAGATGCTTCGGTCTGCGACGCTGGATATAATGTGAAGAAAGGAAGACATTTTCACAAAAAGAAGCGCCATAAGAAGGGCAAGAAGAATACCGATGATCCTTCTTGGCAACCCAAGGATAAAGATGTTTATAATAATTTGACAGGACTCTATGCACCTTGTGATAGAAAAGACAAGAAAGTATGTATATGGTTTATTTTATTAAATTAACACAAAATAAACTTTATTAAAATTAATTAAAGATTGACTGGCCAGTTGGTTTTGAAACCAGTGCCAAACAGAAATACATACATACATACAATCATAAGAAATACTAGGATCGTTCAGCAAGTCCTTAGAAAAAAATATTAAAACATTATTTTAGGTATTTTTTTTTATTGTTCAACATAATCTCCTTTTAGCTCTATACACTTTTCCAAGCGTTTCTTGCTCCATTCGACAATAAAAATAAAACCATTTGATGGATATAACTGAGAATTTGTCAGCTGTCTAATGAGTAATGTTGTTTAGTAAAAACAAATAATTTTCGATGCCAAGAGTGCCATCTCTTGGATTTTTTAAAGACTTAACAATCCTCGTATGATTTGAAATATTTTTAATTGTTTTTTTTTGCAATATTTAGGTATGTGGTAAAATCGTCAAACCCATCGAGGAACAAATGGACACAACTGAATTAGTTAAGAGTCTTTTAGCACAGGAAACGGAAATTCTAATGAAAAAGTCAAAGAAGCACAAACATAAGGATAAAAATAAGAAGAAAGATGATGAAGGACATAAGAAACATAAAAAACGTAAGTTATTTTCTCAAAACAAAACCAATCATCTATTAGTAACAATAAAACGAATCTTTATAAATATACACTGAATGTGTTAGGGTGTTGGACGTATTTCCGAATGAAACATTATCCAACAAGCTAAAGTCTTGACACTATTTTTTATTATATACTTAGAAGGTCACTGTCTCGAGAAAAGCTGGACTTTTGATCTGTTTACTTTTGACTGCAATCACTAGCATTGTATGTAGGACTGAAGAACTTTTAGCCTTATGAAATTTACTCTAAACAATGGGGAATTCTCATTTTTTTTTTATTTTAGAAATTGATAGTATATTCACAGAGAAGTATAGGTTTCCTTCATATATGTATTTTTTTAATGATGTATTGATGATATAGTGCAGAGGTGGTATGTACAAAAATATTGATTGATTTACTCTTCGAATTTTACATTCTCTAATAAATAATTTCGCAGATTCTCTAACAGGTCAGTCCAAAAGTATATGTCCAATATTTTATATCTAAAACGACAGCCTGAAGTTCCATACGAGGGATGGTAACTAACTTTTTTAACTGTCCACTTTTGCTCTTAGCAGAAACAAATGCTATCTGTATGTCGTCTTCGTCATGTTTATTCCTATAGTAAGCAACGCAGCAAAATTATTTTTCTCCTGGATCGGCGAATACATGTACCTTTACTTCACTAACAATTTTGGTAAAATAACTTTCACACAGTTTATAGTTATTGAATGGTGTGCCAACTCTGAAAATACAAAAGGTATATGCTTATTCACCATATTTGTAGAACTAACTGTTGAATTTCTTAATAAACCAAATGAGGTAAGTGCACTTACCACAATTGTGAATATGACAGTTTGTATCTCTGAGTTATACACATACTACATATGTGTAATTTTCAATGGATTTTCTCAAAATATCCTGTAATGTGCATACGTTTTATTACCTCTAAACATCGAACTTAGTTAATATATAATAAAATCTCTTGAGTAGTTAGTTTATGAGATAACATATCACATTTGTTGAAATTGTATTTTTTTTATTATTGTTTGAACACATACTCATGTATCTTAGCTCTTTAGTTTTCTTCTTAAAGTGCTCTTTCCATTTAACCTTTTCATCTAAATTTATTCTTAGGTACTTGACCATATTTTCATATATGATACTTGTGATTGATATCCTGTTAAGAAGGAGCCACCTTTAGTTTGTTTTTACTTAGAGTATGCCTACCAAAAATTGACTGGAATCTTGCAAAAACGAGAAAGACGTCATTTCTTGAGTATGATTGGCTTACTTGACTAAATAACTATAATGTGAAAAGGGTTTAACCTATGAACCTTTTGAGTTTAGGTAAATGTTTGGATTTGTTACTAGGATAATGGGGCATGTTCAAAAATTTTGAAATTTTTTTTATGAATAATAGAGTTGAAAATAAAACTACATTTTTTTAATTTTTTTTTTTTATCTATTCATTTCCCGGAGTTATGAATTTTTTTTAAATTTATGACGTCACCGGGAATAGACCAATAGCAGCTAGCGCACAACGTTGCCGGCTAGAAGGTTTACGAGAAGTGATGTACGTTCGTTTGTGTACTCCTTCTTAATTTTAGACTTCTAAAACATTGTTAAACAAATATCTTTTAAATACATAATATCAAATGTTTTTTGAAAGTATTATTTCTGTTTAAACTTTTACCATATTTAAAGTTTCATTGTTTTAAAAGTCACTTAATAATTCAGAAAATGGCAAAATGGCAGCACTGTATATGGCATCTGTCATAGTGTCTCGATCAAGAATTTATTTGGAATTTGAGTGTTTAATTTTGTACTTTTTATAAATATTATGACTACGAAAAAGTGTTTTGTTCCAGAATGTGATAATGATTCACATTCATCTTCAAAAATATTTATTAGTGTTCCTAGAAATTTGGAAAGAAGAAAATCAACCTTCTACTGGCGATGTTTCTCGTGAACTTTTTAATAAAAATACACCGGATTATCAAGATGTAGTAGCAATTTCTGCGAATTGTCCCCTTCAGGAAATTGAAAATGAGGCTACTATAAATTCTTAGGTGTATAACCTAAAAACCCTTCTGGAAGAAAATGCAGAATCTCCTGAAAGTTTTGAAGATACCGAATTTATTCATCATTTTGTGGAAGAACTAGTGATAAAGAAATAATAGAAAAATGTGGGTATTTAAACAAACTGGTTCCTGGATCCCATATAATGGCAGATAGGGGTTTCAGAATATTCAGCTACTTGAAAACATGGGATGCACTTTAGTAAAGCCACACCTAGTGTATCACAGAATGAAAAAAGTTCTCCAGAAGATGTACAATTAAGTAAAAGAATAGCATCTCTAAGAATACATACATGTGGAAAGAGTTATAAGAAGGGTTAGTTAATTTAACATGTTAAAACCACATTCGTGTGTGAATTTTAAGCAAGTACATTTACTTAGTAATATCTGCATAATTGCTTGTTAACTTACAAGAACCTATTTTGTAAGAGTAAATATTAATTTAATAAACTTTTTTGTTTGTTTTTTAATTTAATTTACCTAATTATCACATTTCAGGGATTATAATGAGTTTTTAAACAGCCAATGTAATTTTTGATAAAAATTTAACTTTTCGAGCAAATCAAAGAGGAATGAGTACCTGTATATGCATAGATTTTTTTGGGACTAAAACTACCAAAACAAAGGCACCTATTTACAGCAGTTTAAAATGAAACATTTTAACAAAAACGCCTATGTCACGGTGATAAATAT
This sequence comes from Psylliodes chrysocephalus, assembly GCA_927349885.1. NCBI lineage: Eukaryota > Metazoa > Arthropoda > Insecta > Coleoptera > Chrysomelidae > Psylliodes > Psylliodes chrysocephalus. The sequence goes on from OV651818.1 coordinate 41,387,498, forward strand.
TAAAAACAACCAAGTTCAGTTGAATGTGGTAGCAAAGTCTATATATTCCAATAAATCGGGTAACTACATGTGGTATCACTGGTGATAAATTTAAAAATATCACAATTCTTGCTACCTTTTTCAAAAAACCAGAAAGTGTGCCTTCTTATCAATCCTTTATGAAAATGACAACAGTAATAAATGTGAAAAAAAAAATTTTATGTTGCTATTCGTTATTACGATAGTAAAACATGTTTGCAGTTCCATTTATTTTTTATGAAAATCTAAGTAAAAACCAATGTCAAAAGGTTATAAGTTTTTTTCTGTCAAACCAAATATATCACAAAATTAAAAATTGATCATAGGTCAAGCTAAAGTAATACCTTTATTGATAGTAGCTTTAAAAAAGGAGAAAGAATAATATTGACTTAAGTTATTATTATTAACATTGGCGATTTTTAATAAAAACTTTTCAATTATTGTTTACAAACAAAAATATAAAAATCTGTGAAAATTTTATTTATCAACCTTTTAATAAAAAATGAGAAAAATGAAGTAAAAAACAATTTATTTACAAATAAAAAATATATATATATACGAATCCTAAGAATATAAAAGTACTGATTTATTTTCCTGAAGTGGATGAAGAGGTTTCTTTAACAATCTAGCCAAGTGTACATCAATATTTACGCATTTTGATAAATTAGAGCCTTTCCAATAACACTGAGTAGATGTTACAGATGGTTCCTCACTTCTTCTATGAAGCCACATGTTTATAACCACCTGAAAAAAATAAAAGAGATATGCAGTTACAAAATAACTATATAACCAGCTACAAAATGCTCTGAACGAATCTAGTAAAGAACCTCGGATTTTCAAAAGTTAAAAAAAACAATCTCACCACATTTTTGAAATATAAAGCTTTTCGAAAAAAACTGCTATTTTTAAAAGTACAATTTTTTAGGCTATTGAGTATTATAAAATAAAAAATTACGGGATGCTTTGTTAGCTTCAAACGAATCCAGCAGAGCACCCCAGTTTTTTTTTTTTTAAACCACACCACGTTTTTTGGCTCCTACAATATTATAAAATATTCGAAATTTGGCATTTTTAAAAAAATTCGCAATTTCTTGCTGACTTCAAAGTTTTTTTTCTGAAAACAAATATACTTACATTTTTAGGATTTTAAAACAGCCTAAACATGTGTCATAAGTAGTTGTTTTTATATATAAAAAAACAAATTAAAAAACTGAAGTGTCCTGCTGACTTTGTTCCAACAAAGCACCCTGTATTATTTAAAAATAGCAATTTTTTTAGTAAAGTTTTACAATATTTCAAGAGTCTAAAAATGGAGTGTGGTTTTTAGAAAAAAGCTTTAAAAAACCGAATTGCTCTGCTGGCTTCTTTCGAAGGTTAGCAAGAAGCACCATGTATTTTTAAAAATATAATATTTCAAGTGCATAAATATATGGTGTTGCTGTTTTTACAGAAAAAACTTTATAAAACAGAGGTGCTTTGCTGACTTCGTTCGAAGGCTATCAGAGCATTTTAAGTTTTGCAAAAAACGAGGAGCATAAAATTTTTGAAAAGGGTATAAAAATAGCCTAAAATATGGCATATTTATTAACTCAAAATTTCATAGGTGCTCTGCAGCATTCTTTGGTATCATAATTATTACTAGGTTCACTAACAAAATCTATTTCTAGATTATTTTAACACTTGCTGCGATTACAAAAAATGTATATATGTCAAAATTAGAAAAAAAATATTTATAGAAATAAAAGGCCTTATACACTGTTTATTATATGTGATATAAAAACAAAAAAGCATAATAAATATTACAAACCTTGACATGCAGCATATCGTAAGCATTGTGCACTAAAAATTTCATTTTTGTTAATTACAACAAGCACATCAGAAGGTTTTTGCCGTACTTTATGTTTAGGTGTAATTTGTCTCCTTCTCTCTTATGGAAAAAGAAATTATCCCCATATTCTTGCTTGGCAGATCTAAAAATAAAACCTGAGATAAATATGTTTTACTATAAGGTGTATTGGCTCCATATAAACTGTAAATACCTACTATTAAAACAAAGTCTTACCTTCCTGACTTTTGTAAACTGAGTATTGTTAAAAAATGCAGTAATCATCTCGGTAATTATATTTTCGTTTACAATGGGTAAAACACTTGATTCAACTTTTATAAATCCAGCTGATCCATATTAATAATAAAATTAAACCAAAACAAAAAACTAAGGTTAGGTGTTAGGTGGTGTCAATGTTAATGTCACTTAGATGTGCGTTCACTTCGATATTCTGTGTGTCGGTTTGTTCGTTGGCTTGGTTTTGTATAACAAAAAAAACTTCGACACAAGATGATTGGTCTATTCCCGATGACGTATAATTTCAAATTTTAAATTTCAATTGGCCTTAATTTAAAAACTTTTGGCTTTTTTAACGAACTGACTATTTAGAATAACTTGTATAGCGACTAACTATTACAATATAATTTATAAAACAGCATATCTCACATGTGAACATGGCCCATTGTTATGCCAGTCTTTAAAAAAAACATACTTAGAAGTAATTCTATATAAATATGAATTAAATCCAAATATAATAATAATAATAATTATTATTATTCAGCATTATGGTGTACATACATTATAAATACACTTTTATTAGAACAATAATTATTTTACAAAGGATAATGTTATATGTAGATAACCTAGTAGCCTATTTATGACCTAACGGTTGCGCATAGGCTGCCGAATTATTTACTTTTATTATACATGATTTAATGTTAATGTATTGAATAATATATAATGCGACTTAAATAATTACAAAAATGAATATGAACTATTTAGGTTCTTTTATAAGTATATGACTCTTCATATATAAAAATAACAATTTTTTTTCTTTTCTTTTTTTTATTTTTTTTTTATTTAGTGAAATGTTAAAAAATATATATAAAATGTTAATGAATACATAAAATGTTAAAAAATACATAAAATGTTAAAAAATACATAATATGTTAAAAAATATATAAAATGTTAAAATATACATAAAATAGTTTTATCATATTTTGCTGACGTACCCACATATTATTCAATTAATGCTCTCAAAGTTTTTCTGTCTGCATTTACAATATATTGTCTTATTAAAGTTTTGATTAGTTGAAATGAGTTTATTGTAAGTAAATATATTTTGTACATTTCGGGACGGAAATTAAATATTTTTCCACTTAAATATAAGAAAAATCTCTGTGAAGTTGACTTATTAACAAGGTGAGTATATACCGTTCATGTGTTTTTACCTCTTGTTTGATAGTTAAAGGTCTTTTTTTGTAAAATATCTTTGTTTGTAAGTGTACATTAAAACTGCATAAATATATAACTGTCTGATATCCATAATTTTGACCTCATCATATAGTAAATTTGTTGGATACCTAATTTTTTTACCGTATATGATTTTAAGTAGTCTTTTTTGAAGTATTTCCAGTTTATTCAGATGATTTTTTGTGGTAGCCCCCCAACAGATAACGGAGTATTGAAGTCTGCTTTGAACAAGTGCGTAGTAAATAATTTAAAGATGAGTAACGCTTAATATATTTTTAAGAAATTTGAATTTGAAGAGCAACATTCTTAAGGTATTGGTTAGATTATTTACATGTTTATCCCATCGTAAGTGGCAGTCTAGAGTAACACCTAAGTATTTAATTTTATTTTGTTTTTGTAAGGTAATTTCCTGATTGTTATAATTGATACTAATTTTATTATAGTCTGGTAGGCTATTACTATAGCTTGCAAAAGAAAAAAAAAGATTTATTGTAGTTTATAGTAAGTTTTTTATGAGTGCACCATTCTATAATTTTTTTAAGTCATTTTCTGTTTTATATTTTAATTCCTCCCAGGTATCTGCTTTGTAAAAAATAGCCGTGTCATCAGCAAAGCTTACAATTTGGCATCTGGTCTTTTGAATATACAAGTCATTTACATATATTGAAAATAGTACAGGACCAAGCACTGTCCCTTGTGGTACACCAGTTTTAATCAATTTGCTTTCGCTTAACTCATCTTTTACTTTAACTTGTTGATATCGGTTATTAAGGTAGTCTTCAAAAAGCTTTAATGCCGTTCCCCATATTCCTGCATCTTCCAAGGCCAGCAATAACTGTTCGTGATGTACAATATCGAAGGCCTTGGCTAAATTCAGGAAAATAGTTAGGTTTGGTTTATTACTGTCCACCGAGTGATAAATCCTTTTGGTCAACTCTAGAATTGCATCAGTTTCGAAATCCAAATTGTTTTGTATAAATTATTTTATATTTATTAAGGTATTCTTGTAATCTTAAATTTAGTGCTTTCTCTACAACTTTTGCAAAAGTGGTGATTAAAGATATTGGTCTGTAGTTTGTTACCATTGTCTCCTTGCCCTTTTTAAATATTGGTATCACTAACGATCTTTTTAGTTCTATGGGAAACTCTCCTTGCAGTAATATTTTATTAACTAAATGAGTTAAGAGTGGAGTAAATATTTCTAAATTCTCTTTTATTAATTCTGTTTGTATATTACCTATTCCGGGTGATTTTTTGTTTGCTAGGGACTTTATTATATACTTTTTTTTTAATTTGAGAATTCCCCATTCTCAATTAATCACAAAATTGTAAACTCTTCTCACATGTTTTTCAGGAAAGCATCATAAAGATGAGAAAATAGTTTCTGAAAAACCAGATCCTACTAAAACAGAAGCAAAGGAAGACACAGATGTAAAGGTAGACCCAGGAGTAAAGGAAGAAACCGAAATAAAAGAAGGCGAAGTGAAGGAAGAAAGAGAAGTGAAGGAAGAAACAGAAATCAAAGCAGAAATAGATAGCATAATAAGAGCTGCAGCTGAAGAACACCAACAAAAGCTGATTAGTGAAGCAACTGTGCCCATACCAGATTCTTCAACTTCTCAAACAACTGAACCCAAATCAGAGCCTTCAACTTCTCAAACAACTGAACCCAAACCAGAGCCTTCAACTTCTCAAACAACTGAACCCAAACCAGAGCCTTCAACTTCTCAAACAACTGACCCCAAACCAGAGCCTTCAACTTCTCAAACAACTGACCCCAAACCAGAGCCTTCAACTTCCCAAAAGGCTAAACCCAAACCACCTCTTAAAACCTACAGGATACCTAAAAAGGTGGTACCGATTGTACCAACTAATAAGGTCGAAACAATAAGAACATCAAAAGGCATTATCACTGTCTTAGAACCAAACGTGATGGCTATAGAACCGAACTTGGTGGTCATTAAACCGAAACCAGTGACTGCTAAATCGGCACTTTCCAATAAATACGAATGTGCTTTCTTAGACTTCATAAATCAGAGACAATCTACACCAGAAACAAAAACTCGACCTTCGCCTATAAGAACACCTATCAGAACTCCACCAAAAACGCTACCAAACAGTATTTCAAAAACTATATCATCTCTCCCAAAAGGTATTAGGATAACTTCCAGTAGCCCACCCAAAACAACAGCACTTACAACTCATCGCAATAGTACTGAGCTAGGCATTAGTACATTACCAAGCATTAGTACAGTATCAGGCATTAGTACATCACCAGGCATTAGTACAGCACCAGGCGGTAGTACAGCACCAGGCGTTAGTACAGCACCAGGCGCTAGTACAGTACCAGTCATTAATACAACACAAGAAACTAAGGATAATAACAAGCCTAGCACTAATGCAGTAAAGCCTTCTGTACCTGAACTTAGCAAAAATACAGCCAGTGTATGTAAACCCAACACTAGTACAGAGCCTCGTACTTACAGCAACAGGAGTGAAACTACGAGGACTAGCAATATTGAAACACCAGTACCACCTAGTAATTATATTAATGGTAATAATGTTATTAGAAACGTTAATAAACCACAAATGATTGTACTTAACTCCCAAATGATGATAAATCCAACATTATCTGAACTTCCTCCTGTGCAGTACTCGGAATTGCTCCCAGTCCCACTTCGTGCTGTCCAAATGCCAGAACTTTCCAGGCCTGAACCTATCTGTGAACATGACGATATGCCGAATTTGGATTCGCCAGTCGTCGCAACTAAAGTCAATTTGACTGAAATTGATCGCAGAGAAGAGGCGGTCAAGGGTTTGTTAGACATGTACTCCGTGAGTATTGAGAAAACAACAAATCAAACTTTAGAAAACGTCGATGAATTGCCCCCTAAAAAGCACAAACCTAACTTAATATGGAGTAATCACAAATATTACACTACCTATAGGTGTTCAGAAACCATATATGATAATCTAGATAGGTTTTATCCTATGACCAGTGCACCCATTCCTGAAAAAAATTGTGGAGACAAGGTTATAGTAGAAACAATACCTACTGTAACTACAGAAAACATAACCGCTCTAGAAATGATGGATCTTCCATTAATAGAACACCATATTGATAGGAAAAACACATCTGAAAAAGATGATACTGATTCAGATAGTTCATCTAGCTCCGATGAATCCGAATCATCGGACAGTTCTAGCGGATGTGACTCGGACTGTGAGGAGTGTTTAAAGGAATCTAAAATTTGTAACAAAATAGAAGGTGAGGCTATCACTACACCGACTCATAAAAATGATGATAAAAATGACGAAGAAACAAAAGAGAATATGCAATTTAAAACAATGATGAAACCACTTCCAAAGAATAAGAGCAACTTTAAAAAGATGAGGCAATTTTTTAAAGGGAAGAAGAAGGAATTTCCGATGAAGAAACCGAGGTTTTCTTTGTCAGAAATAATATTGGGAGTGAGAAAAAGGGGGCGGCCAAATAAGGACCAAAAACAGCGATTCAGTACGATGAAGCGCTTGGTGAATAATTTTTTGAAAACCTCGAACAGCTCCGGCAGAAACGGGGGGCTCAGCAATCGATTGCTTTATAAAAAGGCGTGTTTGACTCCACTGGAGTGTTATATAGAGGCTAACGATGTTTTCAATAATTTCAGTAAAGATGTACAAGAATATTTGAATTCCGGATTGACGTTGTTTAATGTCAGTTCTATTAGTTTAGCGAAAGACTGTACGAGGAACGAGAATCTAGATCACACGATTGGTTGTTCAAAGAATATTAAAACTGAGAAAAATGTGAGTTAATTTTTTTAAATATTTCGTGCTCAATAATTAGTTATAGAGGTTTATTCTATACAATATCCTTTAAAAATTTAACTTTTAGTCACCTTGAAAAGGTATTCATGGGAATGGTCTATTAAAGGCTAAGAAAAGAAGAGCGGACAACATAACGTCGCCAATAAAGAAACAATTTATATTTTACTTTATACTTTTTGATTAGGGTTCAGCGTTGGCCAGTCTTTTTGTTTTAAAACTAAAACCAACCGTAAAAACTGAATTCTGGCGGCATCTTTATTGAATCGAAAAATATATTCTTAAAAGATACATTTGTTAATTGGAACAGGTGTTCCTTTAAAAATTGTTATTATTATTTTAAACGAAATTCGTTTAAATATTGACAGAAGTAAGTTAGTTAGTAAATAGGAAAATATTTTTAAAGGCTGTCAATATTGTAACGGCTGTTAAAAAAAAACAAGGAATCGCTACAGAATAGACCACCATTATACATTATTTTTAAACTAGGAGCGATTTGAATTTGACCTTTCATTAATTTGACACATTCTGGTCAATTACTTTAAAATTTGTAAATATCAATGTGTGCTCATTTCGTTTTATTCTTTTTAATTACCTATTAATTATTAATCCAAAATAAAATAAATCTGTTCTTTTTAGGATTAACTAGATAATTGGATATCTATAATAAACTTGTACAAAAAATCTCAAAAGATGAACCAATTTTGAAAATTGTTAATGTTGCATCTAAAATTGTTATTTTTGTTGGTAACATGTTCTTTAAACTGGGATATACTGAATCGGGTATTTAGCCGACATCTAGCCTATATGTAAGAATTACAACAATTCAGTGTTATTTTACAAGTTCTATCTAAAATATAAAACTCCGTAATTTGCGCAAATTTTGCAGTTCTGTACTAAAATATGTATAAAACTGGCAACAGTCTAAAAACAAAAAACAGCTATACATTTGTTTACAAAATCAGCAAAAATTTCAACAAAACGAGCTTAAAATTAAACATAGGCAAAGCTAAATTCTGAAAATGGTTAAAAGTTCGTATTTATTCATCAGAATCTAAATAAAATAAATTATGAATATTAGTTTTTGGTTCATATTTTTTATTGTGCCTCGGTTTATAAGATGTATGTCTTATTCATTACTGATTTTTTTTAATATAATTTTTTTTATTATATTATCTAAGTGGAATGTGTATTTTTATAAAATGCATTCATTTGTTTAAAAAGATAATTTTTATGATTATTTAATAACGACTTTCAATTTAATTAAGTTCAAAATGTTTTTCTTGTTTTTTTTTTGCTTATATTTAACTTATTTTAAAATTTTCGATAATTCAGACCGATAGGCCGGATCGCCGGATTTAGTGGTACCGACGGAATTCCAGTGCATCCCTGCTTTAAACACCAACATATTCGTCATACCCAACGTTATTTATGTTCAAAAAACTAGCGTGATAACGGTAATATGGCGTGAATTGTCACAATCCAAATGACGTCAATTTGAAGTAATACTTTAACGTTGACATCTGTGACCAATATATCCTTTTCTAATTAGTTAACCAAATATATAGTACATTAACTTTTCAATACTGATGCCATTAAATAGACAGAAATAGAATAATACATCACTGCCTGTGGACTGCAATATCCCGGCATTGCCATCGAAAGGGCATAGTTAAAACAAGTTACAGTCGGCAGATTATCTGGTGACTCTCGACGCCAGTGTGTGCAGTCAGTGGAGTAACCAAAGGAGGGGGGGGGCAATTTGCCCTCCTCCATCCCCACCCCTGGCACCAATTCACCTTTTGATTGATTTTAGAAAAAAAAATGACAACTGCTGAAATATTAGTAATATTACCAAAATATTAACAACAAATAAGTAAGTTTGGATGTCTTATTTTAATGTAATCAGTCTTAATAATTTATAGGCAGCAACAGCTTTATTACAGCGCTACTCTGCGGAGAGTAATCGTGCCGATGAAGGCGCCGCGCGACAATTTGCAGATAAAAAAAGAGCAAATGTCCTTGTCAATGCATTTTGTAATTGAACACGGTTTTGTTGAAGAAAGGTTTCTGAAATTTGTAAGCTTGTTCTCTGCATCTGCAGATTCATTTTATACTGCCATTCCCAACGAGCTAAATAATGTTTAGACCTTGATAGCATTATGTCGTGCCTAATCATATGACGGTGCCAGTTCTATGTCAGGTGATATAAAAGGTCTACAGACTAGAATAAAACAGGATGCTCCACATGTCCATTGTTTTAAGAAAAACTAAACAGGTTTTTGCGCCTTTTTAATATCTTGCCCCTAAAGCCTGGCTACGCCTCTGTGCGCAGTGGTAATTCGTAGGCATGGCAACAACAAAGTAGTGATAGTGTAGGGTAGCTGCGTTATTTAATCTTTGTGGTCTCTCTCTGGCTGTCTGCACCAGTTGAGGAGTGGAAGACCAGGAGGTAAGCTACTGACTACTTTCTTTATTAAGAGTATCATCTTTATTTTGCCTGATGCGTCGGTTAACGTACTGCATACAAATAACATTGAAAAAAAATAATAAATCCATATAAAAAATTTAAAAATAAACATATTAACGCACAAATGCAAAAGTTACCCACGAATTGTGTTACAACACAAATTACGTACTATACTTACGACCATTTTACGCAGGTAAATATGCATCTAAATACTTGTATAATATTTTCTGTGCCTTTTGTTTACCGTTCTATTTGATTGCCCTGCATTTTGTTTGTCATGCATTTTGATTTACTATGTATAATGAGCTTGTAGGTCGTGTTTTGATCTGCTTTCCAAAAATAACATTTTGGTTTTGGTTGACTTTATCTTGGTGCTCGGTTCCACTTCGGTTCTCACTGCCACCATACCGGCATGCACTGAGATCTATACCGAATCACGAAACGAATTAGCAAAAAGCTAAAAGAATCTACAATTAATAAAAAAGTTAATGAGCACAATTTTTTAAAGTAATTTTTATTCGATGGTTATATAAAACGTTAACGTCATTGCACTCATAAGCTAAAATATTTTTTTAGTAACTTTTTCCTGTGTAAATGCGGCTTTTCAATTCGCTCCTAATTTAAAAATGAAGTCTAGTAAAAATTGAATATTATACAAAAATTCGTATTTTCTTAGATATGAAGTTTTATATAGAAAATTATTGTTCCTTTTATAGGACTCATCGCTCAAATTGAACGATATAGTTTGGGCGAGACACAAAAATGGTCGATATTATCATGCTAAAGTTGAAGAGGTGAAGCAAGAGACGCGATATGCAGTGTTTTTTCCATCAGATCAGAGTTTTTCCAAAGATATAATTCTGACTGATATTGTTGATTTTGAAACAATGCCAGACGGTCCGTATGAAGGACAAAGACTGCAAATAAGATGGATTGACGGTCAAATATATACTGCTGATTGTATGGGTGAAGCCCATTGTTTTGTATATACGGTAAGATTTATTATTACAAATTTTAAAAACTTACTTGTTGAAAGTTATTTTAATTTAGATCACCAATAAAATAATTATTTTCATTACAGGTATTATTTGAAGATGAATCAAAGTGTATGCTTCATAGGGATTATATTTTTGCTTTGGATGAGCCCATACCAAAGCGAATATTATCGAAAATGGTGAGTAATTTTCCGAAAACTACAGCCAGAGGAGATGAATGATAACCCGCCCCGCCCCTCTAAAGTAATTATATTCAAAATTTACTAGTAGAAATTGTACTATTTGGTATGTTTGTTTTCCAATTGGCTAATCCCGTATTTTTTTCGTATTATTATTTTCTTTTATTGTGAAAAATGAGAAGTATGGTAGAAGTTAAGGTGTTATCTTCTTATTGGGTTGTTTAAAGAAATATGCATGTCTCTGGGGGTTTAACTTAATAATTATACCACCAATTTCAGGACCGGTCTGTTTCAATTTCCTCTTCGAGAGGATTTTAAAATGCCTACCTTTACGTCGAAGCTTAATGCTTATCTTGCTGGTTATAAAGAAAAGCATAGATAATTTTCTCAGATTTTTCAACAATTTTAAATGGAAATCCTTGAGCTTTTCAAACCAAAAAGTTTAAAGGCGTGACAATAGCACCAGCGGAATGGATAACGGCAACTTATATTTTGATAAATATATTTAATTATTATACAAGGCAATTCAACAAAACTAAAAGGAGAAAACTTTAAAATTTCACGTGTCCGGTTAATTTTGCGGTGCAGTGTACGTCCATATTGGGAACCATAAATAAATATTTCACCTCGAAGGACATAGAATTGTACTAAACCTATTTTCGACAAAAATTGATATACAATATTTGTCCTCTTAGCCACCGATGTTGTCTTCGGATGATTCTAATACAGTTACGCTTTGGTGTCAACTAGTATTAATTGATTGAGCCTCTTTGATTTTATTTGTTTAGTGATAAACTTATTTTTATTAATAAAATTAAAAATTTTGATATTAAACGTCATAGAATGTGATAATTTATAAAACTTTTTCGATCCATCTACATTCCAGATCGGATTATAGTCTATTTTTATGTATGAGAGAGTATTAAAATAATAAAGCGTTCGTAATCCATAGGCGTATCACTTCTTTTAGTAGACAGTTAAAATATTTTTTGAAGTTATTCCTCGAGTATACACTTATATTTTCACCTAATTAACCTGCTTATAACTTCTAAACAAATGAAGGTAAAAAAGTGCAATTTTTTTTAAAATGTTTTATTTTTCCACAAGGTATGTTAAGAACATTGTGTCAAACGGGTTATGTAGGTATAAGGGTTTAAACTTTGACTTTTAAACAACGTTACGTTCATAAATAATAATTTTAATATAAAAACTACTTCTTACCTACAAATCCAAATCAGAATCGAAATCAGAAGATGAACTGTCGCAACCAATGTTTACAATGAATGGCTCGATCATTTCATCAGTAATATTGTACAACTTCCACATTTTCTATTATAGTTGAATACCGAAATAATAGACAGTAATTTAATGTATGAAACATGCTGTCATGTCATTGCGCTGAAGTTTGGATACATTTTTTGAGGTTACTGGACAAGGGGTTTTTTTCAGTGGTGGGCATATACTGCAAGTGCTTATGTGGCACCTCTGTCAAGATTCTTCATACATTCTTTACATTAAATTATTGTCTTATTTCGGTACTCGGCTATAGTGTTTTTCAGGAAAGTACGCAATTAATTTGGAAGCAGTGTAAAGCAATCGTAGTAGACTTAATACTGATTCATTCATAAAACATGCTCGCTCCTCAGATAAACATACTCGCACAAGCCATCCGCACTCAAACACAATCTGAATGATTGCAATAAAAAGGGTTTAATTATGAATGAATGGATTAGTCTAGTAGTTTTTAGTTGTTGAAAGAGATGAGATCATAGCGATATTTTTATGGCATTATTATAGTGTCCCATCTTGGTAATCTTTGGTTTTACCTAAACTAGCAAAACTACGAAATCGATTATTTTACAGGTTGAATAATTTTTCGATTCAATTCGATAATAAATTAATCATTTGAAATTTTTTATGTCTAATTAGGTAAATTCATATACTCGTAGTTATAAAAATACAATCTGACACTAATATGATTGATCATGCTTTGATTGATTAGACAGAGATTGTAATAATTAACATTAGCTTATATTGATTATAGTGTGAATTTCAAAAATAAGTAACTGATAAATCAAAAACTAGTCGAGTCAAACTATATAAATCACGTATCAAATTAAGTAGTGCATATTTTCTAATATGGTAGTTATAAAACACTAAATCTCAATGTTTTAAAATCAATTCTGTCAGATGGGCTGATTTTTTAGAGCTACTCAGCTCATCTGAAGCTGGCATCTCTGTATAATACAGGGTTTGCCATAGATCCATGTTTTTTTTATTATTACGATTGAAAAAACATCGTAGGGAAATCATCTCTGCTTATTTAAAAGCTTAAAATAACCCTTTTCAAAGTTGGCTACTCACATTAGTTATCTCTCAAATTGACTTTTTTTTGAAAAGTCGTTCAAAAACGCTTTTTTTTTAAACGAATAAAAGTTATAGAAAACTTGTTTCTAATTACATTTTACATCAACATATCGATTTTTGATTTCAACATTTTTTGTTAACAATTTTGTATTCATTGAAAAGGCTTAAGGGACGAGAAAATAACAATGTCATACCAATTTGGTGTTAATAATGTTCGACGATGTGGTTATTTTCTGCGAATATTAAAATTATGCAAAAACAAAGTTTTCTGGGCATTTTTAAACAATTAAAAAAATGCGAATTTGACAGATTTGACAGATTTTAAGTTTTTTAATAAGCACACTGTATACTTACTAATACTTAATATATAAAAAAAAGAATCCCAACTAATAGATTGAAAGACATTCAAACAATTAGAACACATACACAATCGCAAACAACTACAACAGTCTTTCTCCAGGCTGTCAGTTAGACAGAATTTAGAAAAATATAGAGATAAAAGTAAAAAAATTTCAGTGTTTTAGAATAGTATGTTCTGTAACAAGGTTGGGTAGGGTGGTGGACTTGTAATTCAATAAAAGATTCATTCAATAAAAAAACTAGTTGGTAAACTTTACTTTAAGTGAACAATACGGCCAAATGACTGATACAAAAAATTTATACAAAACTGAAGTGGCCTAACTGATGGTCCAAAAAAAAAAACTACAAAAATGTCATTATTGTTCTGGCTGCACTTATTTCGAGCGCCCTTAGCCTTCACCCAAGGTAGTGGAAAAAACACATGTACAAAGGCTACAGAAAGGGCATATTTTAACTACATTCTTAACATTCCGCCAACCATGAAAGAATCTAAAATCTTAAAAAAAGTTACCTTGTTTAGTAAAACACAATTTAGTCAACGCGCGTCGAAGAAGTCCAGAAATTGTCCGCACTTCTACTACTCGGCATACTGCGTCTTTCCCAGGGAAGAATTGGCTAACTCTGCCTAACTGCCAACGTAAACTTGGTAGATTTTCATTCTTGATAATATATCCAAGAGACTAATTTTAACCAATTGAGAGGCCTTCAGACTCCATTTAACTTTAGTTTGGAGTTCAAAAACGTACTCTTTACTCCATCTAGTCCAAAATCTTTCAGTAAGGGACAATATATACTGGTATTGATTAAGCTGATTCTCCGGTATCTTGCATATCTCCTTCAGGCAGGGCAACTAATGAACGCCAATCAATAAATGGGCTTGGAGTCACGGGTGTTTAAATCTTTAAGTCAGAGAATAAGGGACAAAGAGGTTGGTAATTTAAAATGCTTTCCACTTGTCTCAGCACTATATAAAAATCTTTAAATGTTAAAATAGATACTCCAATGTTTCAAATGAAAATTGGCACTTTTAATATCTGCTTCCTAAATACCGCCAAAGTTTGAGAAGTGGTAAGGAATAAAATGCTAGCTAATTCTCTCATTAATTAAAAAAAAATAGTTGTTTATATTTTCTGAAGTGACAAAATTGTTCATTTTTTTGTAACTGATTGTTAGCTCCCACAAAATTCGAACAATTATCAGAGTAAATATTCCAACGTTTACCTTTCCTTGCTATAAAACGCTTTAAGGCATTTAAAAATGCTTTAGTAGTCAATGCTGAAACTAATAACTAATTTTAAGTGAACTGCTTTACTAATCATACAAACAAACAAACATATCCTTTAGTGATCTTTGCACTACGAGTTTTCCTGTCCTTTATGGAAAAGGACCTCCATAATCGACACACACATTAATAAAAAGAAAAAAAAAAGAAAAAAAATTCACCCTGCAATCAGGTAACTTCCCCATTAAATAATTAAAATTAACACATGATCTAACAAGCTTTTTGCAACATAATATCTGGATTATTTGTTAGCTATTTTCGTAAATTAATACCTGCACTTGATAAAATTAACAAAATATTATTTTGAATTTTCAAAATTTCTGATTCACTATCAGCTCCTCTCAGTAATGGGATAAAAAAAAATAATATTCTTTAGACAATTGCTAAATATTGAACTGATTCAATTCAAAACATTCAAATGGCAGATTTGGATCCATCCTTAAATTTTTTTTTCTTATATTGCCGCTGGTCTGGCTTAATCAAAATATGTCTGTATCTGTAACGTGTGGAGGGTGGGTTACCCCCACGTCACTTAGGCCTCATTAGGCCCATTGTGCATCCTCCTGAGATGATAGGCACCTCCTAGCTCGTGAGCCAGCCTACAGATTTTATGTAGTTGACAACGTCGCCAAGAGGTGCTTCTCTTATATCGGCCTGTGTTAGCCGATACTCGCCGAACACAAATCTTCTAATAAATGAGAGCGTCGAGCAATCGTAAAGTATATGCTCGATGGTCTCATCTTCTTGTTCGCACCCTCTGCAGAGTGCGGATTCTGACAGCCCCATGATATGGAGATGCTTTCGTACTTGGCAATGACCAGTCAGAATGATCAAAATATGTCGGTACATCTTAGATATCGTCGTTGTTTGTGCAATACCTGCTATGTACACTTTATGGGGAATTTTAGGTTTGGTTCTATTCCAGCTATATTAACGTTTGTGCATCGGTTGGTAATATCTGATATGTGCTAAAAAAAATCTGTTAATTTTATAAATAAAATAATAAAACACTGTTATGTGCCAACATTAAAACTATAGACCGTAATAGCTGATATGTCTATCAGGATTCACATAATAATATTTTTCACATAGCAGATATTGCAGAATCAACGATGATATATTACCGACTATAACATTTATATTTACGAAATTGTAATAAAATTTCAAAAATCGCTTGCTGCAAAGGCGGCCCTGTATATTGTACATAATTTAATGATAGTCCATTTTTAGCAGGACAACGTGTAGTAAGACTGGATTTTGTAATAACTGCCTGAAGGTGGATAAAATACCCTTCATTTAAATGCTTTGCATTTAATTTGGTCACATGACCTAAATTTTTATAATCCTCCATGAAGTGGAAATAATCAGATTTTAATTCACTATTTTTTATACTTTAAACGATAAAATCGTTTTTTCAAATAAATCTTCGTAAAACTTTCCATATTCATTATTATTGACTTCTTCCATAGTCCAAAACCTTTTAACATCATTATTAATACTTTCATCTTTTGCAACAAAAAGATGAAAGTTTAGTCATCAGTTGAATTTCCTAATTTTTCAACAACAATCCACCCAAGCTAGGAATTCTGTAAAACCGGTAAATTTGAATCTAATGCTTTTCGACCATTACAAACGACTGACCAAAAGACCTCTGATCCAACCGAAATATCAATTTCCTCACATAAATTAAAATTTAGATCTGTAGGTATTTGATTATGACATTTATAGTCCAATTAAATAAAGAAAAAAAGCCCCTTCGAGCTTACATTAATTTGTAATTGGATGAAACAAAAAGGACCTTGTGTATTTTGATGTGATCTTTCCGAAAAAAAGAAAAAAAAGATGTAGCAGTTTTTCAATTTTTTTTAAATTAGGAAAAACCGGGTTTTCCGGAATTTTCCATTGTAAAAATGCTAATTATCTGGGCAAGTATCATTCCGATAGTGAAAATAAATGCACCATTCGGAAATTCATTGTACAGGTAGTTTAAATGGCGAATTTCTCGCCGCCAGAAGTGCTTTTACCAAAAAGTCGTTTTTTTGATCAGAACCATGGACATGAAATTTGCGATGAATTTGTGGCGAAATTATAAATATTAGACATATGTGCCCATGAGAGAAGTTGCGTATTTTTTTGTTGGCTCTCAAATAAATAAGTCCCGCGGCGAAATCTGCCATAAGTTTTCGGGAATTCGCAGGAAACCGGAAACGTAGTTTTTTTTAATTTTTTTCCCATATGATTTTTTCCGGGTTTTCCGAAAACATCTAACAAAAAAAATATATTTGAAAAATCTAACTTCGCCATCGAAAAAAGCACAAAAAAATACACAAAAAGGTATACTTTAAAAATGTTAGGAAATTAATCCTAAGCCTGAGTGTAACTTCCAACTTGGTGATAAGCTTGCTTTTTGTTCTCTATCTGGTTTTTAGTTATTTACAAGAAAACTTGAAATGGGAGAAGATATATATGCATGACAAAAATACGTATTTTCTAGTTACGTTCCGAACTTTTTGAAAAAAATTGCAAAACAATTTTTTCTTAATTTCTCGTACTTTTTTCTTAATTAACTCGAAAACTAATTATCTGAATAGAAAACTGTTTCCATCAGATGATAGAGAAAAAAAAAAGACACGAAAAACTGTGGCATATACATTTTTTCTAGCATCCACTGTTTTCTGAGCGCACGTGTTCAAAGATCGGTAAATCTCGCGAGAATTGAAGCTACTCGAATTTTCTGGCAATTGGGAGATAAAGTAAGCTTGTTTCTCATTAAACTTACTGATTCTAATATATTTTCAGTCTGTAAAGTGCCCAAATTACGGAAAAAATCGACAGTGTGCTTGTTTTTTCTCAAAAAAAAAAGGGAAAATATTGGATTTAAGAAAAAACCACTCGTTTTACGAGCAATTTTCTAAGTACAAAAAATGCGTAGTTTTCGGTTATATTTCGAATGTCATAGGTCGCATTGCAAATCTGCAATAGTTCACCCTCTGCAAGTGTCTGATGACATAATAAACACAGGCCAGCCATTGCAACCCGGAAACAAAAAATTATAGCACTGTGATAGAATTTTCTTAATTTAGGAACGTACTTAATAAATTGCTGAAGAAGTTCGAAAAGCCACGTGTACACAGAGCTTGCTGAACACGGTTATTAAAAATCTATGCCGATGAACACTATCAAGCGATTCAATTTGTAAACATATGACCGTTTGAAGTTTAAACTTGTCAGATAGCGAACGCCGAGACCGTTGATGCGACGTGCGGCTAATTTGGCGGTAATTCTATATTTTGAACAAAACTCAAGAAACGTCTTATAACAAGTCAGTAAAATACAATTTAATAAATTTTAAGCCTAATAAATTTAGATATGTAAGAAATTTAAAACTGGAAATCGCAAAAAAATCAAATTACAGTAATGTAGTGTATACACGAGTTTTGGATCCCGCGGAGCGCGTGTAATGGGACATTTGTCGGGAGAATTCTACAACTTAGAAGGAACATACACACTTTAAACTTTGTATATACATTTAGAAGACATGAAATTTGGGTTTGCTTAATTTTCAGACCAAAAAACTAAAAATTGTCAATTTTAGGCAACTTTTCTCAAAAACCGTGTTTTTTGGTCGTCACACAATGAACAGTGGTCAAAAAAATAGATAAAATATATTTGCAGAATATTCCGTAATGTAATCGTATTCTAGACACAATAGAGTACTCAAAAAAAAAAAGTTTTGAGCCATTGGGTGCATTTTTGGCATTTTTGTGCCACTTCAAACTTTAGAAAAAAAATTTATTTTTTTTTAAGGAAAAAAATTTATTTAATTGTTTTATATCTTAGCCAATTATGGTCCGATGTAGGTGAAATTCACACACACACATAAGATTTCACATTTAAGAGTAAGCTTTGTAAGTGGCATTAAAAAAATTCAAATAGTTTGGCCGTTATAGGCAAACAATGAAATTAGGACCGCGGTACACTTTGCCCTTCCGCCATATGCCCAATTTTGGTATTTCTCTTGCCCCCTTCTGGAAATCACTAGTCACATCCTTTAAGTTCAAAACGCATTTTTGTTTTTTCAAATATCTTAATTTTTACCAATGTTATGAAGAATTTAGTGTTTGAACATTTAACAAATTCAATTTTTCGACCTTCGTCGCCTCAAAATACTAAACAAATTTCAATCGTCCATACCGCGAGAACAGTGCATCGGATCAAAATTTCTCATTAGACATAAAAATTAGCATTTTTCCTAAGCTTTCAAATGTCGTAAACTGCGTTTTAAAAATATTGATTTATTTCCGACATGCGCCTGCGCAAAATTGAAAAATTGACAAAATCCAAAATTTCGGCACTTTCGAAAAACTGCTACATTTTGTTTTACCTTTTTTTCGAAAAGATCACCTCAAAATACATAGAATCCATTTTGTTTCATCTAATTACAATTTAATGTAAGCTCGAAACCGGTAATTTAATTCGATTATTATTAATAGAAATCATTAGAAGTTTTTCCTGTTATTTTGTTAATTACCAAAAAATCAATTCTAAAATTAAAATTAGAATATAAAGATTTTAAAGATAGAATAACCTTATGCTTAATATTTACAAAATTTGGATCAACTCCTTTAATTGTGTGGTTAATAGTCAATTTATAGGCTTTAATTTTATTACCAAATTTTTCATTAATAAAATTAATTTGCGGACCGCTGTCCAATAAAGTGTTTGCCCTAAAACACCGTCAATTATGATAGTAACATTAGCCGTTGATAATAAAATGGCACTTGTAACTGAGAAGAATATAATTACGAACTTTTCTTAACTGAAGAAATGGTCTATGTAGATTTTTTAAATCGATGTTTTTGCATAAATGAATGGCCTATCCACCTACCTAAAATTACCTCTATGATCTGTTATGATATTCTTTCAAATAAAGATGTTACCAGAGGATAAACAACCAATGTCCTATGGTGAACTATTCAAATAAACTTGAAATTCAAATATCTCTAAAGTATGTTTCTGTTACTTAGATCCTACATCCACTTCTTCAATTATGAATAATTATTTCAAATAAGCAGATAAGCACACTGTAGGGTGATGGGTGACATTGCACTTCTTTTTGTATTCCTACGTTTCCTATAACAGCCGCAGGCTACTGCAGGGTAACATGTTGAAAATAATAATACTTATATGTTTATAAATGTTTTAACCTTTTAAAGATTTATGTCTCGGAGCTGATTAAATATTAGTCAAATGTCAAATTATTGGAAATCAGAATTTTGGTATTAATTATTCAACATACAGCCATCATATTGTGTGAAAGTTGATAAAAAATTATAGGGAATTAATAATTTACAATCATTTTATTACTCCTTGCAATTACTTGTTTAAAGTTTATTATGAAATATGTTTATATTCAATGCATTCTTTCAACATTGCTGTTTATAATTTTATTGTATCTCGGTTTGCTTATACATATTCTTTATTATAAAGAGCATGATATAATAACACCTTGTTAACTGATGACAACTACCGTCAATTTTAGTCCATTTCACAGCCTTAAAAGGAAAATTTCTTAACAAACCGCAACCGTTAGGAATGCTAATGAGTAAGCTATGATTATCAATAGAATTTGAGGGAGTTGTCCATTTAAAATTGTTGAGTAATCTTCCCACATGGAAGCACTAGGATTGAAGTTTGAAATTGGGTTGTTATTCTATTTCTCTTTTTTACTAAAACACCCTGTATATATTGGATAGGTGTCGTCCTGAAAATGGTGTTTTTTTTTTTATACAGAGTGTTGTTCTTTAAAATGCCTATATCTGCACTCTTATTTGTATTTTACAAGTATATTTTTTTCTAAATACATTTTTTATTTTGTTTATTATATTTTCAGTCCTATGCTAGCTTCATGACCCACAGAGAACATCTGTACGATCTGGAGAGACCGTTGCCAGAACGACGACCTGTAAAACGGAAAGTATTTGATAATGAGGATTGTTAGTTATAGGCGAAATTATATAAAATTTTGTTTTGAAGACTGAGATTAATCTAGTAGAATTGCCTTTTTACAAAATTTCCAAATTTTGGTGAAACAACTTAAAAGAGAGGCAAAGCCCGTTTCTTTATACATATGATTTAAAATTGTTTTATAAAATTTTTCCTTTTTTTTTGGAAAGTCCAATCGTGTTCTTAATTGATTCAAGTCTATTTTATTCGTAGTCTTCATATATAAGTGTGTGTGATAAGATATTTATTATATAGTTGAGAATGTATATATATGAAGATTTTTTAAGTTGTCATTCTCTGTATAAAATTAATGATTTGTAAGATAGATACAATTATGTCAAAAGTATTGAATAAAATGTTCTCACCGCTTGCGAATTTTTATTTTTTGGTTACTTATTTGTTATTTAATATATTTACAGTAAGACACTAATTTGTCGGGACGCTGGGTGCTGTGAAAGGTATTCAAAACATTGATTACAAGTTCCCAGCAGTGGGGCCCCAGTTGTGGCTTGCGTAGGTGACTGAATTCTTACAGTTCGAAGCACACTTGGACGGTAGAATGAATGATAGAATGCATGAGCTGAACGCATGGGAAGGAGTAGGGCATCCAAATGTTGGCACAATAATCCGCGACCCCCAAGAGGAGGGAAAGCAGGTAGGATCCCAAACTTCATTGAGGGGAAGCACTGAACCCAAGCCTGAGTTGGGGGATCTGCCAGAATCCTCGGGGGAGAGCAGAGGCCTGAACGGGTGAAAAAAAAATATTTTCTACACCCACATGGATATTAGCTTATCTACGTACAGACTACAAAACGAAAAAGTATGCTATTGCGCTCAACGAATATATTTCATATCCATTCTAGATATTGAGGACACAGCAAAAAAATGAAATCCACATTTCATATTTTGGTCACCCAACTACTATTATTTTTAAAATTTTAAGTGAGTGACAATTCTGTCAAATTAATTGACAGTATATTTTTTAGTTATTGAGATTAAATATACATTAAAATCGGTTATTTTTGTGTAGAATTTCTATTTTTGTTTCGTCCACATTTTAAATAAATTTAAAATTTTAATCAAACAATGAAACTAATTTAATTACGAGTGTTAGAACTAAAACTCCAAGTCTGGTGGTGGAGTCGAGGAGACGGTGTCTGTCTTCTACGTGAGACCTGAGTTCGATTCTCGGCTGGGGAATAATACAATTAAATGGTTTTTTTTATGTTTATTTTATTTTATAAATTAGTAAAAGTCATAAATAATTTGTAGATTTTCGTAAGTGGGTCGTAGAAAAAATATACTGTACAACTCGAGTGGATTGTCCAGATCCACTCTTGTTGCACAAACTACTATTACTAATGCACTATTTATATTGACATTTATTTGAACAGAACGATCTCTTAACTAAAACTGACTACCTACTACAACAGCAAAACAGCCTATTTATATACAAATGTTACGCTCCAGACTTATTCTGGACGTCCTCCCACTAAGAGTTGGCCAGAACATACATTGGTGGATCCATCCTTTATTAGGCTGGTGCATTCGGTATTTAGAATATCACTTAGTAGACCTTATGGTTTCTTTGACTAATTGGCATGCCCATTGGGGTATCTTGAGGGTTTTGAAGGTTGACTTAATCTAAAGAATATTCTTGGTAACTGTAAATATGGAGGCTGCAAAAGATCCAAATAAGGGACTTAAAGAGCTTGACCAGACTGATCGAAAATGGCTCGCATGATAATAAACGACGTGTAAATAAATTTTGTATATGGAACATATGCATATAGGTCGTAAGGCCATTGCTTTGCATCCGTATCAATGAAGTGGAGTGAGGGTTAGGTTGAATGCCTGTTAATTGGATTGAGATGTAATTCTATGGTCATCTAACTCCCTCACTCGAGAATAATTATAATAACCATTTTCTATTTCATTCTTAACAAACCTGATCCACCAGATTGTGAAACGGAAAATGTTATTTATATACATCTGAGTGAGATGAACAATAAAGTATTAGCCCTTAGGTTTGTACAGGTTGTTTGAAACTACGTACAAAATTTTAAAAGTATACGAGAGATAATTGAAAAGTAATAGGTTTGAAATAAAAATGAGCAATTTACTATTATCCTGTTAATAAGAGGTAACTCGTAAAAATTTTAAATAATGTTAGCAGGATGTCGACAGATAAGAGGCCAATTAGAAAAATCAAACAACGCTGTCAAATATCAAACAGTGTTGCCAGTCTAGTACAATTGTACTAGATATTGTACATTATTTACGCCCGTATGCACCGTACACGTTTAATCCAGATCAAGGGTTTAATCGAGTTTAGTACCATAACAAAATATGGTACTAAACGCGATTAGACCCTTGATCTGGATTAAACGTGTACGGTGCATACGCGCGTTAAGAATCTGATACTCTAGTACACTCAAAGCTAAATCTAGTACTTCTACTTTTTTCAACCCGTTTCCATTTAACGGGTAAAATAATGTATGGTTGGATTCTTCCTTGTTTGTGTTCGTTTTTAATAAAATCTTTTTTATTGCTCTTCTGAACCAAACCACAATTCGAAAAATATCGCACAATTTATAGAATCTGGTTCATTTTTATGGAATCTGGTACATTTCTCATACAAATCTGGTACATAACATAAATATATTCTGGCAACACCAGGGTTGCCAATCGTACGGTAATTACCGTACTTGTACGGTAATTTCGATTAATGTGCGGTATACGGTTCAAAGCATAGATAAATTATTTGAATTTATCTATGCTCCAAAGTCAGTAGAGAGTTATCGCCAAAGTCTTGATCAAATTCGGTATCCTTATTTTGACAGCTAAGCATGCACATTAATATTTTGGTAAGAAATAGTGCTAAACAAGAATACTGTATGTATTTCCTTATTTTTGGAAAATACGGAGACCTTATAATTGGAATATGGTCACTTACTCGTATATGAACGGGACTATTCCACAAATGTCATTGGATCTTAGGAAGATTGTAGTGCGCATGTCGTACGCGTTTTATTTGTACATCGGTCTCCTTTTGACAGAGTAGGTGAGCTGTGTTCAGGCAGTTGGTGTTTATGCCGGTCGGCGTAGCCAGGTATGGATTAAAATTTGCAGGTGGCGGCAAAGCCCCCACCCTACGAGAAGTCGTTGCTTCGTCTTCTTGTTGTCACGGCATTATTATTAATATTTGTTCATGTATGTGAAATTTGCTTCTAAGGTTTATAAAATACTACTGCTAGTCGCGGCGTAAATGAAAACAAACAAGACGCATTCACACAAATAAACACCTCCCACCACAGCAATTACAAATGATTAGTGTTGTCCCCGATACGCGAGTGATAAAATGTGTTTCTCAAGGATATTTGAGAGTTTCTCGCATCAAATAGAATTATTCTGAGGTGTTTTCAAGCTGGTAATGAAATTTTAAAAGTACGAATTTGAATAATAAAACTAGTTTAAAATTTATATTTAAAAATAATTTAGTACTGATGAGAAAAGAGAAGAAGAATCCGTTTAAAGATCATCATCGATGGGAAATAAAAAGTCATGTAAACAAGAAGGAAAATAATTTTCTCATGTGAGAAACCATCTAAAAATTTTATTATTGGAAGAATAACAATAATTTTAATCAGATATTCGATTATTACTTGAGTTTTCAAGTAATTTTCACAAAATACTCTTAAATTCAAATGTACTTTAAACTGCTTAAACCAGAGACGTCTAAACGGTAATTTGAATTGCGCGGTACGGTAAATGGAATTTGAAAAGTTGGCAACCCTGGGCAACACTGATGTCAAATCATAAAAGAACGCAAAATGGAGGTGAAACAAGAACCGGTAGATTCTTTTGAAGAAACCGTAATAATTAAGCAAGAACCTGTGTTTATTAATCCAGAAAATATCATAAAAGTCGAACATGATTGGGCTTCTCAATTATCACCAATGGGGGCAGTTCCAATTCTCAGGCAGGAACCACAAGTTGAAGCCCTTCTAGAAAGTTCCTTGAACGATATTTGTGAAGTTACAGCATCTGATTATTTTGTGAATACTAGTGATATCGTCAGTATTAAACGGGAAAATCCTGAATTCGATATAAATGTGGATGAACTTTTAACGGCACAATGTGATCTACCTACTTTAAAAAATGAGACTATAGACTATTATGACCAGCCTTGTAGCAGCAAGCAAGCACAAGAACTTTCCCCACAAAAGAAACATGCTCGTAAGAAAGTTGGCAAGATAAAAAGGAAGAGGAGGTACCCCTGTCCCATCTGCAGAAAAAGTAAGTCCACTTCCTTATATATTTAACATCCTCAATTTAAATACTTCGTTCAATTTGCTACTTCTGACAATATCGTTATGGTCGTAGATTTTTATATTTTATTTGACTACTCAAGTATTTTTCATCCAGGGTAACAAAAATTGGTACTCTTAATCTTTATTCTTGTACTTTAAGGGGGGCCTTTCAATGCGCATGTCCACGCCACTCTGCACTGACGTAAAGAATTTGAATTTTACACTTGCAAGATTGTCATATTTTCAGTCTTGCTTTATTGTAGTAAACTGGGCTTGCAACTTTATTTTTCTTTTAGTTTATTTTCACTCTCTGGCCTGATGGCTTGTATTAATTTTTGGCGTATTTTTATGTCTATTTTTTGCATAAAATGCAATTCTCTAGATCTCCAGCTATTTTAAAATAATTTACTTACATAACAAGTGCCACATTAGTGTGACAATTTTGATTCCACTGTCAGTTAACTTCTAACTAAACTTTTAAATACCTAAATATTTTATTTGACATACACCTTGTTACTGTTTTTAGTTTTTCTAAATAGGTATTGTTTGAAGATCATAAAAATAATTTAAAGGTATGTATTTGGTTACCAAACAATTCTATACTTGATGAATGTTTTCTACTTACTCTCTGAATATATTTATAAAAGTTTAAAAACAATATAAAATTCGGTGAACAAATAATGTGTGTCTTTTTATCCAACTGTTGCAGCAACGTTAGCATCGGTGAGGTATCTACCTGTCTTTTTTTTGTTTTTTTTTTTTCATCAGTCTATCAGTGATAAACTGACAGAGCTGTCTTTTTATTCAACGTTGCTGCGATCCATGCAACGCCAATCCATCAGTTTGAATGTATGGTTTTTCCGATTAGATGTGATAACTGACAGCTGGATTACAGAAATTAAATAGAATTAAGGAGTTAATTAATTATTTAATTGTTCTATTGTGGGATAAAACGAAAAAATGGGCTTGTACACATACTGTATACATACTTCAAATTAAGGTCTATAGGTAAAATCAAATAAAATTATAAACCCAAATTTTAATCCAAAATGTCAGCTGTTATTTATTTCAATGGTCAACCATAAATAAACCAAATCCAACACAAGGTGTTCAAAGTCGCATCAGTGAAACAGTGATTGCAACAAACAATGATGAAATAATTTTGTGTGTTTGTTTTTTAGGCAGCCATTTTGCTTTTTATCAAATTAAGTCTCATTGCATACTTTAGTACAGGCCTGATGATGGTCATTGACCGAAACTAGTCACTTTCCCTGTTTTCATAACAATAAATAATCTTTGTGGTTAAGACTTAGAGTTTTTCCTTTCCTCTACAGATGCACCACATTTGAGGTATAGATAACCTTCTTATTCCATTTTGCTTTTTGTTTAACAGAATCTCCTATAACTTAATTTGCCCTTTCATAGATTTTAAATACTGATATGCAACATGGCAGCTATGTAATGAATCCAGTACTTCTAACTGGATTGTGTGGACATGTGTATTAAAAGCCTCCTAAACAAAAAGATGACCAAAAGAAATGCATAATTCTTTAAAATTTGTCATTTTATAGTACAGGGATTATCTGAGAATAGGTATGAAGTGATAAAAACATAATATACTTACCTGGTATGTGACATCTCCCTTCATGTTATTTTTTTTTTCGCTGAGTGAAATCTTATCTTAGATGGGATAGTTCATAAAATAACTGATTTGTAGTATTTAACACATTAACTGCGGGACAGGGTCTGTTTATCCCCATCAAAATACTTCGAAATTTTTATAATTCTTCATATATGAGGTCTAATAGATCTCAACAGAAACTTTCTGATTTTGCGGATTGGGCATATATCATCTGAAGACATTGTAATGCATTTTTAAAGATTATGGTATAATTATTGAAATATGTTTCATTTTTGGGGAAAAAATTATACAACAGTCAGATAATATTCCTCTTTGACAGTTCCTAGATCGACCGACTTCATTAAGAGTTATTGATAATTTTAGTGCCATGAAAAGAATTATAAGATTTTTTTTTGAAATGATCCTCAAACACACAAACAATTGTAAAATGGAAAACCAAAAAACTATAAAGAGTCCATTTATTATTCTTGGGCATTTTTAAAACATGTTAAACAGTAGGCTGGTTTTTCTTCACATTCTTTGCAAAACAATTACTTTCTTTACTTTTTTTATCTGCATCCTTGCTGTTTTTCTGAATAGTTGATAACACACGTGCGTTTTCTTGGTTTCCGTTAAAAATTCGAGAGTACCTAAGGATTTGATTGCTGCCAATAACATTTAAAACTGTAAAAAAAAGAATTTATAATATTAGGAGATATAGAAGTTTTATAAATTTTGAGTCGGCCAAATAGCAAGTTTTATGACGGGATCATTAAGACCTCTTTCCGATAAATATAAAGTTCTTTAAAAAAATGTTCCAGCAGGTAATGTGTTAAAAAAAAAATTGAGGGTACATAAGTCCAATTAAAATGCTAAAAATAATATATCACGCAACTATATCTTTTGAATCTAGTTGTATACTTAAAGAGTAGTAATATATCAACTAATGTATGGCACATATTAGTAATTGACCTACTTAAATGTACTTAAACAAAAATGTAAAAATACTGGTAGTAAAATTTTGACTGCATCAAAAATTACAGATTTCCTATTTTTATTTTAAAGAAGCTACAAAACGCAGGTAAGTAAGTCAAAATGATAGGAAATTTAATGCAGCCTTTCATTAAATTTTACTACAACCTGACTAACAAAATGCCTTAGGCTATGTTTTTCAATTACAATATGCTTTTATAATAATAATAATCATACTACAAACTGATGTTAGAGCTATAGGATTAGATATAATTGGAAAACATGCGGTAGTTGCATACTTGTTTACTTATATGATTGTAATATTTATTTTACACAATTTCAACATCGTGGAACAAATCTTAGATACTTTATTTTACTACTTTTGCAAAAAAAATCATAATATCTAAGTATAATCCTTGAAGTCATCGAGTACAGTTTTAATATACAAAAATATACAGGGTGTTCCATTTAAAATGTTTCAGATCGTTTTTTAAGACATAGGTATAATTGTTATTCAGGTTGCAGTTCTTTCTTTCTCCTATATTCTTAAGCAAAATGATGACGTGTTTTTTCTATTTTTTTTCTCTTAATCTTTATTAAGACATAACACAAGAAACAATTACAGCAGCGTAACAAAATTAATGTTATATTATCTCATATAAATCTAATTCAGCAATTGTGTATTATTAAATTAAATTTTTGGAATTAACAATTTGTCTTACTAGACTTTGGTAAATATTTGGTGGTAGCAAACAACAGTCCTAATCCCAATGAAATTTCAAGTTGTATCTACATACATCAGTGTAATTTAAACTAGTTAGGTACACCTTCTGTAGGACAATAAATTCTCTAAATATTTCTTTAATGGAATCATCTACACGATATTTTTTTATAAAAAAATATCACAAATGTATCAAAGTGGATTTTTAATGAAAACTAATGTAACTTTGAACGACTTATAACTTTAAAAAGCTTACAAATATGTACATTAAAAATGGCGTGATAATAAAATGTAGGGCAATTTTAATGAACATTTTTTTATATTGAACGACATTATTTAATTATAAAAATTACATAAAAAACCATCGGCTTATTTATACATTTTTGGTTTTTTATATTTCAAGAACATTCTGTAGAAATTACGAATTTATACATCCTCTGTACCTTGTTATGTGTACAAATTTGATAAGTGCGAACTATTGTCAATACAAATGGACACTTTACAAGTACTATTTTTTTTTTTTTAATTTAGTTGAGACATCAAAAAAAGATGAACCAGCAAAAAAATGAAATTTTTATATACAAAACATTTCGAAAAATTATTGACTGTATATTGATCGAAAAAAAATCCAAAGTATTTATATATCTTTGAATACGAGCCAAGTGATAGAATAAAAACAAACTTTTTCCAGTGTGTAATAATTGCAAATAATCCCTTTGACAACCCAAACTTATAAAAGAAGCAGTGACTCTAATTTATGGGACCAACCAAAAAGGGCTTTTAATGAATGTAGGGTTGTACCTATACAAAAAATATCTTCCATTTTTTTTGGTTTACAAGATTAAAATAATAATGTATTTTAGCCCCAACTTGAAGCACACTAGAACTCTTAATTTGCCATTTATATTTAATTACTCAATATTTTCTATAAAATCATTTCCTGAAATGAAGTTACAGTATTTTCAAACACCCTGTATTTTTTTGTATAACCACTCAAAATAAAAAATGATGTTTTTTTAATTCATGTTTTAATATACACCGTTTTTCATAAAGACCTGACTACTCTCTAGGGCTAATAGTACGTCCAAAAATAATGTCAGTTTACATAATAAACATACCCTGCGTTAGACCGTTGTCTTTAATTTGACAGAAAAAGTGATTTTTAAATACTATGCAGGGTGGGCCACCTGTAACGTCTTGGACTGTAGAGGCAAAACTATTTGATTTTTTAAAAATGTTTTCACGTCGAGATGTATATCAAAAAAGGCAACAATTTAAAAATAAATGGGACACCTTGTATTTTTTTTATACTTGAACTGCTCTCGCTTTTCTCATTAAAACAATACCAACTAGGATGGGATTATACATTACCTGTATACTGCAAAAGAAACAATTGAAAACCCATTTTTTTGCAGTAATTTTTTTTCGATATTACTTAACATTTTATGCAGATGTACTATTTTTAATTCGAAACAAATCTGCACAGGCCGAGTCAAAACTCAAATACATTATTTTCAATTGACCACTCTGTATTTTATATCACCATTCAAAAGTACTTGAATTAAAATTTCATTTGAGTCAGGCATTCCCTATACCTAAAGTTAATAATTTCGGGAGATTTTTAAATTTAAAAGACAAGAAAGATAATTCACCAAATTCTTTAATTTTAACTGGTCACTGGTTAACAGAAAATAGACTTAATTAGTAATTAGAATTTAACCAACTATAATTTATTATCGACTCATAAGTTATTGACAATTTCTAATAGGACTTTACATTCAGTAAAAATAAATCATAGACTCACTCCATTATAATACCTACTTTGTTCTAGTTTATTTTATATTCTTAAGTTGACTTTGAAACCCCCCAACACTGACAGTTCGTTATTACTAATATCATGAGTGTCGCAATATTTGTTTTTCACAAAAATCTAGCTAGTTTTTTAATATGATTTTTAGTCGTGGATAAGAGAAGTATTTCAAGTATTACTCTGGAAATGCTTGGAAATGTGAGTTGCCCTTTTGAAAACCACCATCAATATTATTAGAAACTATTTAGAGAAACTTTTCTAATTAAATAAAATCTGTCAAAACAAGTTATAAAAGTAATTTTAAAAAACCGACTTCAAAATCGTGCCATCACCACATTTTGACCAAATTTATAGGGCACCACCCCTGAGGTACCCCCTTACTAACAAAAAAAGAATCAGAAATTGGACAAGGTCGTAAAGAATTACCGCTAAATATACATAAAAAATGAAGAGCTTGAGGATTTTCTAATGGACCCAATTATTAGATTTTGACCAAATTTATAAGGGACCACCCCTGAAGTACCCCCTTCCTAACAAACAAAGAATCATTGAAATCGGACACCGTGTTAAAGAATTATGGCTGAACATACATAAAAAAACATAAAAAATATTACGACGAATTGAGAACCTCCTCTTTTTTTTTTTGAAATTTTATAATAACACAATAAACTTAGAATAAAGTAGGTAGGCTATTACGTGAAGTTTTTGGTTGCTAGTTTTATTTGTTTTTTTTTACTGAAAATGTAAAATTCGCATTGGGTATTGTCAAAAACTTATTCAGTCGATAATAAATTATAGCTGGTTAAATTCTAATTGCCAATTAATAAATAATCTATTTTCTAGTAACCAGTGACTAGTTAAAATTAAAATATTTATGAATTATTTTTTCTTCTTTTAAATTAAAAATCTTTCAAAATTATTAATCTATAAGGAATGCTTGAATCAAATGAAAGTATAATGAGGGTACTTTTGAATGGTGATATAAAATATGGGGTGGTCAACAAAAAAAATGAAAAAATTATTTAAATTCTGACGCACGCTATACAGATTTGTTTTTAATTGTAAGCGTCGGCATAAATATTGACTAACATCAAAAAACTTTTATTGTGAAAAAAATTGTTTTCATTTTTTGCACTATATAAGTCATTGGAATCAATACGATTTTCATATAAGACTGGCTATTGCGTGAAAAATACCCTATGTAATCCTACACTATTTGTTTTGTTTTAATGGGAAAAGCGAGGGTAGTTTAATTATAAAATACAGCGTGTCCCATTAAAAAACCTAACTTAGATATGTTTCTCTTTCTTGGAGAACCCTGTATAATTGAAATCATCTTTAATTTTTTCCTTTTCTGATATACCTACAGCTCGCTGTAAGAACATATTAAAAAAAATCAAATAGTTTTGGCACTACAGACTGAGGCGTTACCGGTGGAGTACCCTGTATATTCAGAAGTCAATCAATTTACCTTTTGGGTCATATACAGTATCGGCTATTGAACCCCTTCCAATACGTTTTGCACAAGTGCGTGTGAAAAATACAAAGAGTTGGCATTGGAACGAGCAGGAAACGAATATTATCAGCGATGCCATTTTATACGGCCTCTGGCCAACGTTACAACGCTAACCTTCTGTAGTTTTCACATGCACTTGTGTATACGGTTTTTATATACAGGTCAGATCTTAATTTATTCTCTACTTGTCAACGATTAAAAATGTGATCTTTATCAACACTACTTGACTCTGAGGTCGAAATTGACTACATGAACTACATCATTTAATTGTTGTCTAAGTCATCCAAAAGATTAAGAGCCGCAGTCTTGTTAACTCACCTTCTTAAAGTTTTAAACATAATATTAGTGTTGCCTAGTACGCACAGTACAATTGAAAGTGAATCATGTCAATTCTTTGCAGGTATTTTATCTAACTCTGCGAAAAAGAAGCACGTTTCGCTACATTTTAAAACGTTCGTCATATGTCAACATTGCGGCCGATATTTTAAACAAGAAAAACTGTTTGCTGCCCACTATTTCGTACATGTAACGAAAAGAAGCGAAGTGGGTCAACACAAATGCGAAATATGCAGCAAGCGATTTACCACTAACCTACATCTCCAGACCCACGTTTTGGTCCATTTCCCTTACGGCGAACATTGCCCATACTGCGACAAACATTTTAACACGGGTGTAGAGCTTCACTACCATTTGAAGATGCACGCTAAACGAGCGCGATTTCAGTGCATAATTTGTGCTAAAAAATGCGCCACAATGCAATTACTGGAAAATCATTTGAGAGTGCACCTTAGGAAGCACAAACCTTTCCTATGTGACATTTGTTGTAGCGATTTAGGTACAAGGTTCCGTTTAAAACGACATCTAATGTTCCATGCGCCCAAAAGCGAAGGTCCTTATAGATGCGAAATCTGTTTTAGATCATTCGCGAAGCGCTCGTTACTAGTTTACCACTCAAAATTGCACAAGAAAAACTTTCAATGCAAAATTTGTTTCGAAATTCTCTCCTCTACGAAATATCTGGACATACATTTGAGACGGCACACCGGTGAAAATAGGTTCGAATGTGAGGTGTGTTCGAAAAAATTCGGTGCTAAGCATAACCTCGAAGCCCACCAAACTATCCATTATCGGAAGAACACTTATCGGTGTAACATTTGCTCTAAAGTACTTATAACCGAAGAAGGGTTTAAAGTCCATTTACAGAATCATCGGGTTCTAAAAGCAAATCCAAGCAATCCTAGGTTGTTCACGTGTCATCTTTGTCCTAAAGGTGTAGATACATATAAAAGCCCATCCGCTTATACTAAACACATGGATAAGCACAACATCGCAACTAGTGTCGAAATCAAATGCGAAATTTGTTCAATTCGTTTCAAACGCCAGGAGGTTTATGACAAGCATCTCGAAGTAAACCGTGTGGACAAACCGTTTTATTGTAAAAAATGTTCTGAATATTTCACTCTGAAGTGTCATGACTTAATTCATTGTAAAAAACAACCGGCCATCAAATGCATTTATTGTCAACAAGTATTTAATTGTAGATCATCTTTAGCGCGGCATAGTATTGAACACGAACGTGCATTTCAAGAAGCAAAAAATTAATTCAAAATCTGGGCTGCTATTTTCTAACTCTTCTTCCTTGTTTTTTGCCATTATTTTTGCTTTATTCAAGGATACTTCTCGTTTCTTCCTTCATTCCGCTACTATACTATACCATGTTTTCCTTGATCTTCATCTTTTCGTTTGTGCATTGATCTTGTCAGCCACACTCTTTTGTCTAACTTCTTTCCTACGTATTGTATGTAGATAGCCTAGTAGAACAACATTATGGACGTTTCATTAGATGTAATCCTGTCGCGACATTGTGTATAGAATTCTGTATACATAAAGTTTTCTTTATTTTCAAATTAATTTGGGTAGATTACCAAATTTAAATTAATATTATATTCTCTAAAATGATGACAAATCATAAATAAATATACATCAAAACTAATAAAACTCGGTATATCTAATTTTTAAAACAAATATTCTGTTCATACTTAATCGACTGACTATAGGTCCATCTATTAATAAATAGAGAAATTACTTTCGTTATTAAGTTTCGACAACCGTTCGATGGTTCGACAGAAGACGACAACATTATCATACACATAACTTTGACAAGATGGAGCTTGTTGCCATCTATCGCTACTGTCCATTTTCATCCAAGGTAATTTGCATTAAGATTGTTCTACTAGGCTACTAAATACAATGGTATAACGTATCCAAACAATTTGTTTTTGTCTTTCCATTCTTAACTGTCTTTTAATGTTTTATTTTTAATTCTCTCCCTTCGTGTAACTCCTTTAACCGCTCTTTAAGTACCTCATCGCAACATGTCTTTCTCGTCTTCAATTATTTTTCCATCTTTTGACTTGCTTCTATAGTGTTAGCCTCTACTTAAATTTTTTTTGATTCCCCAAAATACAGTTTTTAATTTATCTTACGATCTTTCTCCATTGCTTCTCCAAACACAAGTTTTTTTTATTTCTTATATTTGTTTATTTTACTTACTCTATAACATTCTTCTGTTATTGTTATAATTGTATTTTTGCCACTTTTCCATAGTTTCATATCGTTTATATTTTCTTTAATTTTATGCATTTCTCTTTAATTATATAATCTCGCTGTTTCTTCCTCTAAATTTGTGTTTTAAAATTTTTTATTTCATTTTTATTATTTGCACTTAATATAATATATTTTCTTTCTAGGTCACTTAATTTTATTTGAAAAAACTGAATAGTAATCCCAGTATATTAAACGAGATTCTTTTTACTCTAGTATCTTTTACCTCTCTTCTGAATTCTTTGTTTATTATAACATAGTCTTTTAGATAACTTTTTCTACTTATTACTTTTCTTGTATAAAAAAATATGACATACGCAAATCAGTGCACTCCGTTTCGGACAGTTCATCATCAGATATGTCTTCCTTCATTTGTGTTTATTATTACTGGTTGTACTTCAATTACAGTTTCCATTTCTTAGCACTCTCTTGTTAATTTTTCTACATGTTGTATATGTCGCAGGCTTATGGTAAAATCAGTCGTATTATAATACGCCTAGGCTTTTTCAATACGACTAGGCATATTAGAATACTACCCAAATAATTAAGAATCTCACAATTTGACTGATCATTTCAGGCGTATTATAACAAGCCTGTTGCTTGTTAGTCTTATTGTTAAATTCAACAGATGCGCAAGTGTTTTAGAATCCGACTAGATGAAATCCGTCGTATTATAATACGACTGACGATATGCCAGGCGAATCGTGTTTATAATACGACTGACGCATGACGGTGTGCTATGTGAACTATACTCAATCATTGATTTTAAACACTAAACTATTTAAAATAAAAATACAAATAATAGTTTAGGATTGGATTATTTATTACAGCATGGTCCGCTTTTATGACATTTGCCAGTACATTTCATACGAGCTTTAAAACATAAACATTTATTGCTATGACACTGTGTCTTGCTTGGCTTGCAAGAACACTTTTTAAATCCCTGTCCATCGAATTTTGAAAATAACCTTAGAACCTATCTTAAAGTAATTGCTTTTCCTTGTGGAATGTTAATTATTTCATTAGTTTGGCAGTCAGTTATTTCATCCCTCGAAAACCATCCATTTAACAAGCCATTAATATTTTGCACAAATATTAGGTAGGTTCAAAATAATTAAAACATTTAATCAACTCAACAACAATGATGATTGCAATTTGCCTGGCACACCGTTAGTCGAATTATAATACGACGGATTAAATCTAGTCGGATTCTAAAACACATGCGCGTCGTTTCAATTTAACAATAAGACTAACATGCGGCAGGCTTATTATGATACGCCTGAAATTATCAGTCAAATTGTTAGATTCTTAATTATTTGAGTAGTATTGTGATATGCCTAGTCGTATTGAAAAAGTCTAGACGTATTATAATAAGACTGATTTTATAATAAGCCTACGACATATACACTTCCATCATATTTCTTCACTTATTTCTTGCAAAGATTCATCCCATAAACGTATAACTCTAGCCTCATTGGTTATATTGGATTGCACTAAATTGACAGTGGTATGGCGGAATACGTAATACTTTACGACGATATTGTAGAGCTAGATGATCCACTACGTAATATTTTTTATTGTACAATGAGGACGTATAGGTTGGAATAAATTCGATGTTTTTCTGTCTTAACACTATTTTAATAAAATTTTGTTAAAATATTAGAAAAATATCGAATGTATTCCAACTTATACGTTCTCACTGTATGTATATCCTTTCACCGCTAAGAACAAATCGACTTTGGTAAATAAATGGTCGTTTTAAATATTTTTCGTATTTAGCCTTTGTCGAATATCTATCGTCTTCAAATTTTGAATTTTTTCTCGAACACGAGAATTGTATGAAGTTGTGCAATAGAACGATCTTCCAAAGATTCCAAAACTTGTCCTTCGAACCAATTTTCGAATATTTCCGCATTCATGTTGTGGTGGTTTTCAGTATTTTTTAGCAGCTAATACACTAATAATTTTTTGTTCATTCTTGTCAAGTTTGTTTTCTTTGGCAAATATCCACTTTTCGTTCGAATAAACAACTGAAGTGGTTTTTCTGTTTCCATATATTTTTAATGCACCTTCTTAAAAATGTCCATCGCTTGCTAATAATGTGAGACTGTTCATTCAATATTTTTCTATTATCGAATGCCTTATATTTAAAACCTAAATGTTTTAGTACTGTTTATTTTTAAATATAACCTTCTTTACTAATTTTATGCACAATGTGTATGGTTTTCTTTGAAGTTCCACGAAGTTACTGGGAATAAGGGTCCATCATTTACTTTCTCTCGATTGAAATATTTTTCAACGAAAAGTATAAATTGCCGTTACTCTAAAGTTAGGTGTTTTCTTTTTGTTTGACTCACAACTATAACTTCACTTTTACTCTATAAGAAACTGTGGTTTGCTAAAATGCGACAGCATAGTGCAGTCAACAGCAACCGCACATTGTGGTCCGTTTATTTCCGTACTTATGAGTTAAAAAATAGCAGTCCTGCTTGTTTACATTATAATAAATGTGTTCAAAACATCTCTGAAGACAGGCTCTCAAAAATGTAATTAAGAATTTGGTCTTGAGTAAAAAAAAATCTAGAATGACAAGAAATCATGTAAAATAACGTTTCCAAAAGGGAAACCCTTACTAATTTTTAAAATATTTATTGCTTACGATTGAAAAATAAGGTACACAATTTTTGTAATTTTTTTATGCCCTCAAAAATCAAACATTTCAAAGTTCGTTGCAAAGGATTTCGTATAATGTGCGGAATATCTATCTCAAAATATTCACGGTGGTCATCGTAACAGTATAATTAAAGAATAAAAGAAAGACGATAATTGGAAGTTTTAGGTAAATATGAGATTCAAAAGACATTATATATTTATGATTTACGATATTTATAATCATGAACATCGGTGTTTTCGCTTATAATTGCTGGAATCACTCTCCTCTCAAACATGAATGATAAAATTGGGCGTCGCAATATTCAAAGTTCCAACTCAAAATGTTACTTCTTTAAAAAGTTTCAACTATCGTAATAGTGCAACTAGGCGAAATGTCAGAGTGGAGATACAAAAGTATAGTCACGGTTCGAACTAGAGTGGCTCTTGTATTAGAAAATTTAATTTGTAACAATTTAAAAGGGAACGTGAATATACAGGGTGTTTGTAAATAAGTGCGAAAGATTTTAGGGGGTGGTTGCCGAAGTTATTTTGTTAAAAAAAGTTCTTATAAAAAGTCAGTGGCATTATCGCACGAATGCCACTGATGCAAGTAGAAATATCCCAAAAAATGCACATTTATCTTTTCAAAGCGTTTTGCAAATTTCGAGTCAATATCTTTAAAACTTTTTGAAATAATAAAAATAAATAAACAATTAAAATTGAAATACTATGTATGTTGGAAACGAAGCATATTTCGACATACGTTTATAGGATCTTTTTTTAACAAAATAACTTCTGCACCACTTCCTAAAATCTTTCGCACTTATTTACAAACTCCTTGTAGCTAATTATAAAAACTTTATATGCTTACTTTTTAAATCACATTATCTTTTTATGGAACTTCTATAGGTAATCATTAAGATATCGTAAATGACTGCCACAAATTGTTTTTGTTTATAATAGATATAATAAGTTTAAAGAACGTTTGTTTTATTTCCTAACATTTTCTTTTCCAAAAGATCCCAATCTTGATAAACTTTATTTAGAAAAGTTAGATTACAGATGCACATTATAACGCGTACTAAAAAAATTGTTTTCTTCTAAAGTAGGCCATAACCCAGAAAAAACAAAGATATGTGCCGCAGGCACAAATATAAGTAATCTGTAGAATTTTCGTCGATACGATAAATAATTTGAATCACATTCATACCGTTATATGAACCAGTCACAAAACTGAACTTTGCGGGGGAAATTTAAAGTTGTAGTGCTTGAACGTGAAAGGGATACATTTGATTTTTCTGCAATGTTGTCCACACTTTTCTTTGGCTTACTCACACCTGATCTGCAATCACCCGCGCACTTGTTGGATCTTCCGCGATAAAATTTAAAATGTATTCTTCTAAAAGCACTTTTAAATTTACCAGAATGTACAATAATTTGAATTAATTACTTCAGATGAACACACTACTGAAATCACACGCGACTGAATTATAATAATCGGTACACAATGAATCGCGATTCATAAGAAAAACCTAAAAAATAAAAGAAATACAAACAGGCTTATTAATTAGCTTGACTCTTCATACACAAATCTAGACCTAGATTTTAATTTTGTAATTATGTGTCTTGTTTTTGAAAAAGCTATTTAAAAAAGATGTTTATGTTAACGACTTCTATACACAGTTAAAATAAGTATTAACTTAACCCTGTACATTAAAGAAATAAAAATAATTAAGATATCCTCTCATCTAGATATGTCCCTCGAGCTTATAATCGGGTCATGTTATATTAAAAGCTACTATCGCACAAAAACAATATTCCGAATAAAATAGTCACTCTTGCATTTTTTTTTTTTTTCTTAAATTGACATGCTTCGAGCTTATTAGTAACTTTATATTTGCTCGGCCAGTAACACGTTTAATTATGAAACAACCATATTAAAGATGGGTGTTATGAAATATATTTCTTTGTAACTGTTATATTAACAACATATTCAGTGCAAATTTGAATTTTGAAAAATTAGTCTTACAGAACATCGTGTATTATTCAATTCAATGAGTTATTGTGTTACTTTCAGAGCTGGGACGAATCCTCAAAGAATAGATTCGATTTACGAATCCGAATCACGGATCCTATGTCCGAATCCTTTTTGCAAAAAAAAGGATTCGAATCAATTTTTTCGGATCACGAATACGAATCACTGTCAGTATCATACCATGGTATTAAGTATGCTTCCGAATCTAATAGTGTCTACTATCAACTATAATTGTGTCTATTACGGACTATGACGTGCATAAAAATGGTTGATACATAAAGATGTTGAATATTATAAATTAATTTTTTCTATGAATAAATTAGAATCTACAAAAATATATTTAATTTTAATACAAAATAATAAACAAAATTAAATAAAAATGCCTTTGGTTGACCTTACATATCACCAAAATTTCAATGTTTTTATCTGTCAGGCCGTCCTTCGAGGTGCGTCGATTATACTTGCAAACAGAAATAATTGTTCGACTGCACCAGACGAAGTATTGTGTTAAATTTAAGGTTTTATGTTTGATAGTCATTGATAATTTGTAGATTATTACGTTTATCTTTTAACACTTTCGCTGCCCATGACGTTCATTAACGTCAAGATAGTTCTTTCCCCCATGCCCATGACGTTTTGTAACGTCATTTGAAGATGTATGCTTCGATAGACAAGCCGCTATGCAGTGAATTGTATTTATATTTATAACACCGTAGGCATGTGAAAACGTTCTGAAATTAGTGCATTATGAATTTGGTTTTGATATTATGTTTATGAATTTAACATAGCAAGGCTTTAACAGGTTCTAATTAAATTATGTACCTAATTGCTCGATATTTAAATTTGTGGCATAGACACGCAAACAAGTCTTTAATAAAAGTTATATGAATTTGAAAAACACATAATATAAAAGTATTTTTGGGTATACAGTATGTTACGCTTTTGCTTGGAAAGTAAAAACATATTTTGTTTTAGAATTCTTAGGGAATACTGTATTAAACCCTAGAATATTTTTAAAAAGTATTACAGGGTTGCCAAGCAATTAATTTTTTGTGATATAAAATTATACAGACTCCAAATAAAATTATCAGAATTTAAGTAGCTTATCAATGAGTTGAACATTATTTAAAATACAGGCTCATAATATACCAAACTAACGAATATACATGATAGAACTAGTTTATTTTATACAGATGGTTTTGAAACATCTCATAAATATGGCTCATTTTAACTTCATTTTACCAAATTTGAATACAATACCCTGTATATCATTTTAGCATTAAATTCATTATAAATTTACCTATCTAACCATATTATCATGTTAGCCTACATACACAAGGTGTCTCATCAGTGCGTAATTGATCGATAGCTGTTTTATTAACCTTCACCTGGGGTACGTACTTACCCCACGCTCTTTCTCGTCGATCTTCGAAATCGAAACTCGTAACGACATCTATCGGTAGTCAAGGGGTATACTTTTATACCTAGGCCAGTGATAGCGTTAGTTTGTCTGCACTAGTCATCAAAAGCAGTTTGGGTGTGTACGTACCCTACCGTGCCATCACCGTCGTTTTTTCGTAAATTGGAGCATTTTTGTTTTTTTTTAATTTTCGCTTCTCAGCTATGCTTTGAAGAAAAAAAAAATCTGAAACAATTGTGCTCCTTGCCTCCTCGCTTCTTCACACAGAAGAAATGACAGAGGATAAACCTACTATTGTCCTTTACTATAACAAAAATAAAGGAGGGACGGACACTTTTGATAAGTTGTGTCACTCTTTCAGTGTACAGGTGGCCGCAGCGATATTTTCAAGGCATCTTGGACATGGCGATCGTGAATGCAAGAATTTTGAGATCGTTCAAAGCCGTCCAAACGCAAAAAGATTATTTAGAAAAAATTTATTTACATTTAATTAAGCCGCATTTGAAACGTCATCTTACTCAATTGAGGCTCCCCAGAGATTTTAAAGTAGGAATAAGAACAATTTTAAATCAATCGGTTTTGTCTGAATGCCGTGTAGAAAATTTGAATAAGCAAAGATGCTCCTTATGTGATCGGGAGAAAGACAAGAAGAGAAATAAAGGATGTGCATCCTGCAAACGCCCTATATGCGTAGACCGTAGGATTTTGATGTGCCCCGATTCTTTTTTCTTTTTTTATAAGCTACAAAGTTTTTTTTTTTTTCATTAACTTTACTTCTTTCAATGATTTTTTTTAAATACATTTGTTTAAAAAAATAAAAAATGACTTTTTTTTACTATATTTCGAAATTCATTTTTTTTAACGTACTGTAATTTCTCAAAATAAATACCTATTTTTAAAGATCCATGAAAACAATTATTATTCTTTTATAGTGATGTAGCAGAAGAAAACAAAGCAAAAATGTCAGCCCTTTTTATCGAAAAACAAAAAAGTTATGAGTTTTTTGTAAAAAAACGCATTTTTTTCAAGTTTTCCAGTTTTCCGGATTTTTTATGAACGCTGATATTTATTTTTTTCAACTCTGACTATTCTACAGTGTAAAGTGGTATCTAAAAATGATCTCTGAATTTTTCTGAGACAAAATAATATTTCAATTTTTACAAAGATTTTTATCACTGGGGTTCGTACGTACCCCACGAGTCCAGGTATGTTACTCAGGATGAGCATGCCAGGCGAAGGTTAATAAAGATACGAAGACATTTTTAAGTTGGACGACCATTTTTTAAAATTATTCCTAAGTTCACAGGAAAGTTCATAAATGAGTGGTGGAAAAATTTATACTTTTTAAAATGAAACTCCCTTGTATAACAAATTTATTTGTTCTCACATCGTCAAACAATTTTAATAGACTTAACTTTCCATTCATTTGCTACGTTGCATATAGGGTGTTTCAAAACGCAAGATTACGATTTTTTTTTTCAAATGAAATGCCCTTTGTTACACCACAAATTTAAAAATTTAATTAACTAATAATTTAGTTTCTTTACTTTTTATTTTGTTTGGCATTCTTGAGCCTAAACTGATTTTTAAATTTTATTTACAATGGTTCATATTACTTGTAACGTCGAAGGAATAGAAAATAATTCATTAATTTTGACAAATTGGTTACCAAAAATTACATTAGCATTTTATCTTAAATAAGTCCATATTTTCATGGTAAAACTGTCAAAATCTTGAGAAAAAAATCGTTTGGGAATAGAATACCAAACAAAATAAAAAAAAGTAAAGATATTAATTTATAAATTGGATGATATATTTGAAAAAATTGAGAATATTGTAACCTCAAGTTTAGACACACCCTGTATGAATCACAACAAATAAATTAAAATGTTAAACATTTTTAGGAACGTTTAGTGTATTAAAATTATAAAACGATGTGAAAACAACCAAATCTGTAAGGCGTAACTACTTACAGGGTTTTTGGTTTAAAAAACTGGTTTTCCCCTCATTTATAGACTACCATGTATATTTAAGAATAATTGTAAAATATGGTCTTGCAACTTTTATATTAAACATTTTTTCGTATCTCCACTAATAAAATATCTATCGATCAATTGCCCACTGATGGGGCACCCTATATCTATATATGTATAATTAAAACACTGTATAAAATGAACCAATTCTTTCATCGCAGCTTGGACCTTATAAGTCGAAAAATATTTTAGTGATAAATAGTTTTACCATGCCACTCTAAAACTGAAATAAAATACAGGGTGTTTCATTTAAACACATGTTTTTAATTTCCAGGCAAAAGCGTAACACCCTGTATATCCAAAAATGTTTTGAATTTATATTTTTTTCAAATCCTCATAACTTTTATTCAAAACATGTGTCTATAATACAAATGGAAATATCAAGCAATTATGCACTAATGGGACAGCCTGTATAGAACTACGACGAGAGTTTACGTCTTTTTCATCCTTTCAGACTTCCTTTTAAACTCTTGATTGTTTTTGACTCCTCGCCTTGAATGGTCTAGCCTTCCCTACAAAGATTTTGACATGGTGGCTGCAGCTTCATTGGCTAATTGTACCACCATTTGGATACTCTACTTTTTTCGATTTATTAATTCCTCATTATTCCACTCCCTAGATAGGCTTCCGAGAACTTACAGTCTCGGGTCAACCATTCATGAAGTCAACTTGATCGATAAATGAATTTATAGATAGGCTGTCAGCCAGCGGCCCGGTAATATACTTCTTTGACATCAGTAATTGACATCCTGTAGAGGTCTATGTTCTTTTCTTTTTTTGTGTTAACTTCTTTCTATATTTATAATCACCCTGTATATAATAGCTATTCCCCAGAATAAATTTTTAGATTTTCATTGTGTATGGCCCATGACGTTAATGAACGTCCAAACTTCTAAATGTTCGTATACCGATGGACCAGAGCGTGTAGTTGGCATTAAAGCTTGGGCAGCGAAAGCGTTAAATATTCACAATCGGACTTCAGTCTCAGTCTGATTCAGATAAGTCAAAGCTTGAGTCAAACGTTTGCGCCGGCGTAGTTTGGTCTCTAAAAGGATCCGAGACTAATACTGGTGATTCGAATACGAATCCTTGAGGATTTCCTCGGTGAATCCGGATCACGGATTCTTTTTTCTTAACTATTTGAATACCGCTCTCGGATCTTAAAAAAGTATTCGAATCCTGGGATTTAAATACTATGTGATTCGAATCCTCCCCAGCTCTGGTTACTTTACAAACTTATTGCGATACATTTTGATACAGATTTTGTTTGTTTTACAATGTACAGATGTTCAACATTTGTATTCACTTTCAGTTGTAGTAGGTACATAATGTTTATTCTAGAGTTACAAAACGTATTACAGCCTATTTAAGGTATTTTACGAATTTTATTCTTTACAGGTCCAATGAAACAGAAGCATTTCAATCAACATTTTAAAACCTACGTCATCTGTGCTCTATGTGGACAGTTTTTTGTTCGAAAAAAAGAATTTTTGACCCATTACTTTAATCATATAATAAAAAGATCTAAGATTATATATCAAGTAAATACCACAAAGAAACAAAATTACTCTGAAATAATCTATAAAGAAAGCAAGAGCTCTCTTTCAGCATATTTTATTGAAAAAAAGTGTAGCAATGTTCAGAAAGTGAGCGGTATATGTAAATTATGCTTTAAGTTTTATAAATACCTCTACATTCATCTAACGCAGGGTGCGTGCTCGCATTTATTTAAGTGTGAAATTTGTTTCAAAAGATGCAAGACTCCAAAAAAACTTCAAAACCACATGAGAAATCACGGTTTAACGAAATTATTTACTTGTGAATTTTGCTTAAATGTATACTCCAACACATATAAAAAAAGCCACATGTTAACTCACACTGATCCGAAACAATTTCAATGTGACATTTGTTTTAAAGTGTTGTATGGCAAATATAGTCTTGACAATCACAAAAAAATTCACACTTATAAAGTAGCAGAATTTTTTGAATGCGAACTTTGCCCTACAAAATTTACGACCAAAGTAGCACTTTCAAACCATAAAACTACCCACAAAAAAAATTTAAATAACGAAACTATAAAACTACCCTTTTCTTATATCGCAACTCCTACAGAATACAAATGTGAAAATTGTTATATAAAATTCAAAAGCAAAGAAATTTATGATAAGCATCTCGCATTGAATCGCTTAGAAAAACCGTGTAATTGTGAAATTTGTTCAGAATTATTCACCTCGAAGTGCCATTCATTTACTCATTCGACAAATAATGTACATTTACAATGTCCATTTTGTATTCAAACTTGTCAGGGTAAACAATTGCTAACTCGTCATATCAACGAGTCACATAAAAATAATAAAATGTTTCAGAGTAAACAAATGTTAACTCCTCATATCAACGAGACACATAAAGCTAATAAAATGTTTCAGAGTAAACAAATGTTAA
The DNA here is from genome assembly GCA_927349885.1 of Psylliodes chrysocephalus. Classification (NCBI taxonomy): domain Eukaryota; kingdom Metazoa; phylum Arthropoda; class Insecta; order Coleoptera; family Chrysomelidae; genus Psylliodes; species Psylliodes chrysocephalus. Next base: position 41,432,437 of record OV651818.1, read on the forward strand.
CTCCTCATATCAACGAGACACATAAAGCTAATAAAATGGAGTCGCCACAAGTTAAAGAAAACATTTTGAGTATATTGTTAAATTATAAAAAAGAAACAAAACCGGAAATATCCGAATAAAGTTGTAATTTTAATCTGTGTGTACGTGGTACACTTTCAATGATTATTATACAAATGCGTACTCCAATGTGACAGATGTCGTCTGTTTGGGATTACGCAAGTAAAATGTTAACCCTTAACTGCATGAATTTTAGTAAATCGCAAAAAACAAATAAAAATTCAGGGTAGCTGTTCTGACACTACTTTTAAACAGGGAAAATTGTTTAAAAAATTATGATTACATTTTTGTCAAAATTAAAATTAAAAAAAAAATGTTATCAAATATGATACATTATGCTTCGAGGGAAAATAAATATGGGACTAAAAACTCAACAAAGTACTATTGAAAATTGATTTATGTTTCAAATAACACTGCGAAATAATCTCTTAGTTTTCACGATGGAACTCAAAAAAACAGTTTCTCTTTTTGATTATACAAAAAGTCAGTCTACATTTCCTGCAGATGACATTGATCAAGGCTTTACAGCTATCTTATTTGCATCTATTTTTTTTTTCTTCAAATTGTGGCCAATGCTCAAATCCATCAGTACGAACAACTGTTGTTGGTCTAGGTGCAGCAGATCTTCTAATTTGAGCGCTGGCTGGTCGAGCACGTTTGGGAGTGTCACTCCTTCCAATTTTACACAGGGAATATGCTAAATCTATTCGAAATTGTTTCTGAGGCATTGTTGTTTTGCCGTTTATGCTGTTTATTCTTTTAAAAAGGACCCAAGCATTGACAATGCACAAAGCAAGCAAATGGTGAAATAAGCGAAAGTACCGTTTTTTACTTTTCATAGTTATTTTGTGTCGCCTAATGTGAGCATCCATCAAATCTACACCACCCATGTGTCTATTGTAGATTTTGATAATTTTTGGACAGGGAATGTTCATATATTGTTTTTCATTTCGAGCATATCTGCATATTGTGTCAATGGGTTCCACACCACATAAATTGGATGCCAAACACACAAGACTGTTATCGTTCCAATGAACCAGAGAAATTGGACAACCATCATATTCTGTTACAAATTCTTCTACAGTCCCCCTTGCACTTTTTTTCATACTTTTGTCATCAGTAACGGGGTTGTTTGGGATGCGATATTTTCGTTTTGTCCCCAATGAAAAAATATCCTTCTTCTTCAGCTCAGTCATGAGGGGTAAGGAGGTATAATAATTGTCAAAATATACGGTATATTTTCTGGTATACCTCTAATCAAACGAATCTATATTTGTCTCTTCATCAATAATTACTTTTTCTTGACCTGAGCAGATTTCAAACTTGTAAGTGTAACCATCATTATCACATGAAACAAATAATTTGTAGCCCCATTTTTTGGGTTTTCGAGGATTGTATTGTCGTAACGAATGTTTTATTTTAGTGGCACAAATTTGTTCATCAACTGAAAGACTCACCCATGGGTACACTAGAAAATTTATGGGTTTACGATAGGACGCAATTTGAACAGTTTATCTTTAGCAGGATCATTAGCTTGTAAATAAATTGTTAGTGTTATCGTTGAAATGAAGAACAGAACGAATTACTTCAAACTTGTTGATTCCCATAATTGCTTTCACCATATCGTTACCCAGGATCGGGTGCCAGATATTTTTAATGCACGAAATACGTGCCACAGATGAAAATATAAGAATTCCTATGTATTTTTGCAACGATTTTAGGGAAAGTTGATGGTTTATTAGGGTCTTTTTGTACTGAATATAATATAGACTGTTGTACTATTAGGTTCATCAAATCATCATCAAAAAAGTATTTAAAAAAATTATATGTAACAAATCATTCGGAATACTTTAATTTCCTTTAAATTTTTTATGTTCGTCTAAAATTATTAAAGACCCTTTTCTGCAACGCATTTGCTCCTCTAATGCTTTCTTCCTATTGATTGTTGGTTTTGAAGAAATTAATTTTGGAGGAATATTTGATTTTTGTTTTGCAGAAATTTTTGATGCAGCATCGTCCGAAATCGCATCTGAGGACTTAAAAGTGCTAGGGAAATCAGCTGGAATTTTTGACGTCCTAGGAACGTCAGCTGGAACTATCGAAGTGCTAGGAAAAGAATTTGAAACTTTTGAAGTGCTAGCCAAGTCAGCCGGAACCCCTGAAGTGTAATCTTCTATTCGATTTTGGACTTTATCAAGTTTTTCAAATAAAACTTCATCTGAAATTTCAATCATTTCATCATCAGAATTGTTCATGTATTGTGATAAATCATCTTTACTCCCGTAAGGCATATCTAATAAGCGACACACATCTTCCTCTCCTAGGGCTTTTTTCCGTCCTTTACCGTCTACGATATTTATATAGTGATCCATCTAAAGACAAGAAAATTTTCTAATATAGATTTTGTATTGTAAATATATCCATAAATTTTTACATGACTACATTGCATGATGTATCAAATGTGATACCACGTAAATAAGGAATTTTTAGAAGTTTCTTGATAACAAACGGTAAAACTAAATAAATAAAACTAAACTACATTCCTCAAATACTAGAAAAATAATTTTTGATATTCACTTTTATAATTATACACACCAGAAATTAATCTCTAAAGCACTTCAAAATACCGGTACATCACAACATACGTAATTGTGCACATTTGAGGTTATAAATCTTCTGTCATAGAAATAAATGATGGTAAAATTTTATATTATCTTCTAATGCATGTTGTCTCAGCCGTACAACACAATAAATTCTTACACAAGCCAATAGATGTCAGTAGCAGTATTATAAATGCGATGTATCATATATGATACGCGATGCAGTTAAGGGTTAACTTGGTAATTTGGAAATGTTCAAGGTAGTGCTGGCTAAACATCGATAGTCATAGTAGCGATAGTTTTTTAAAGTAAAAATGAAACTATCGATTGGTACTGATGAATGGCGGCTTGTGAAAGGCACCTTAAGTATTTTTCACAATTTTTATTTATCCTCTTTTTGTTCTACCATCTCTTCGTCAAAGTTGCCGATGCTATGTACAAGCAATAGTTTTGTCTTATTTATCTTCTAATTCATTAAAACAAATATCCATTTGTTTTTATTATACACTTGCTTTGAAGCTTATGAATTTTTCTGTGCCTAAATTTTAAATCGGACGGAGGTCGAACTATGACAAATATTCATAAATCGCAAACAAAAATCTATACCAATCGGGGCGTTGATGATTTTCAGCTAAAATAACAAATACAATTATACTACATAAAGGTACCATTTCGGAAGGCGCGACAGACGACAACAGACGCGACAGAAAAGGAGACAGATGCATTTACGTTACGCTTCACACATTTGGGAAGCAAAGAGACAGGCGACACGACAACCGCAGACGACAATTCGAGGGAACGATCAGTGTTGCCAGACCTACTGTTTTAAGTAGATCCACTGTTTTTATCCCTGTCCTCCTGTTTTAGGCATGAAATCTACTGTTTTCGCCAACTTAACAAATGTTATTCTTAATTTATTAAGTTTGCCTCATTCTTCAGCAAATGGTCAAATAATTTTCTCTAGTAAATTTGCTGAAGTAAAAGCAGCGTAATAAGCATCCACTACTGTAGGTTTGCTCCATAAAAAAAACTCAAGATAATCATTATGTGTTTATTTAAAATGCAACAAAGTATTAATAGGGCATAATAAAAAGAACATGCATGCCAAACACAACGTATTTGAATTATCTGATTCAGACTGATCTAAAAGAAATACCTATTATTTTTCATTGGTTTCTTTTTTGTTTTTATTCTTTGTTTACTTTCTAATTGAGGTAGAAAAATGTTTATTTTTCGTTTCTTATATACTGTTTTGTTTTTATTTACTACACTGCAAATTATAATTATTTCCCCCTGTATTAAAATCTACTGTTCAGACCTACGTTTTTTTTTCACCCATACTTTCAGCAAGTGTTCATCTGGCAACACTGCCCAGGATAGAACTTTGCAATTACCATTTCTATAAAATATCGACCAATCACCTCGAAATACAAGTGATGACTAAGCGAGACAGACAGAAAACGCTACCCCGAGACCGATCTATTTGTCGTCGACTTCTGTTTCTCGGACGTGTCGTGCCTTGCGAAATGTGTTTCATATAATTGCATGTGTTCAGACGTGAAAAGATCGTTCTTGGTCTCCTTTGCCGTCGCGTCTGCTGTCGTATGTCGTTTGTCGCGCGTTTCGAAATAGTACCTTAAATATATTAATATATAGCAAATCCGAATTTCTCTGCCGCTTGAAAAAGTAACAATTGTTTTTTCCAATAGTATTCTATTCATTGGAAGCGCTTAAGATCATCTCTCATTCGAAACATACAAATTAATGTTTTATGTTTGATTTATTTTCCCAATTGGAAATATTCACATTAATAATTGCCAACTTGTTCCGTATTGAAAAATGTTAACGTTAATATTTAAAATTGGGAAAATACATGCAAAACATTAATTTGTATGTATATAGTTTTAATTCCCAATCTGCTTTACTGGTTGCCTACGTTGTCTGTGTGCCAACTGTGCATTTTGGTAGTGATTCTGTCTACACTTCATTCATTTACTCATTGTAAAAATAATGTGCATTTAGAATGTAAATTTTGTGAACAAACATTTCAGGGTAAACAATTAACACGTCATATTAACGAAACGCATAAAAATAATATAATGGAATCACAACAAGTTAAAAAAAATATCGACGTTGTTTATAACCCGTTAAATTATAAAAAATAAACGAAAACGGAAATATCCGAATAAAGTTATTTATTTTAATCCATCTGTACTGTTTAGATCCGGCTCGAATGACCATTAGACAGAGTCGTACTCCAATGTGGCAGGAGTCGTGTGTTTATTATGCAAGGCGAATGTTAACTTGGTAATTTGGAGATGTGTAGGGTAGTTTGGGATAATTGTAGTATTGATATTTTTGGTACTGAAAAGGAAACTATCGATTGCTACTGATTGTACTATCGATATTTAGCCACCTTAAATTTTGGTTAGGTTAGGATTACAGAGTTTAAATATAGTATATATTTAACTTCTTGTACTTGTAAATCAAAATAATTATAAAAGAAAATATTTGTAACAAAAATAAAAATACAAAAAAAAATAGTTGGTTTCCTTTGACTAGTCCCTTTAGAAAGTTGCATTATTTTTAGATGATATTTAATTTCATGAAAAGGAGTATTTCTGTTTATGGAGTGTAGAGGAAAGGAGGACAATCTTTTAAATATTTATATTTTTATTGGATTAACAGCTTCGATTAATTTGGACTAATTATGAAAACACATTGTAAAAATTGCATTTTGACAAAACTATCTCCGGTACGATGAAGTTCAGAAGTTAGAATTTTTTTGTTGCAGCTTTATAATTAACAAACTTACGATGATGTTTTCTTTGAATAATTACAAGCTTTCTTCCAATTAAAAAAAATGTAATAAGATATTAATAAAAGCTACAGGGTGGGGTAGAATAACGAGCGATTTTAAAAGTATGTAAAAAAGAAAATCATTTACATATAAATTTATTATTTTGTTAAATAACATAAAAAATCGTTAATGATTTTATTTTTTGACGTGCTTTCAGGTGTATACATTCTTCCAATTATGATCTGATATTATTCATTATGTTCCTCAGCAGTGCCAGGGCAATTTAGTCTGTTGTTTCAAGGCTTGAATTGTTTGTAATGGGTTATCTTGAAACACTTTACGCTTCAAGTAACCCCACAAATTGCACGTTGTGAGGTTCTGTGAACGGGGAGGTCAGGGTGATGTCCCCATTTTGAGAGATCACATAATTTGGAAATCCATTTTGATAAAACGCCTTCACAGAGTACACGCGCTCAGGTGGCTGTTAGCGTCCTTATACCACCTAACGATACGACGCGGTTTTCGGGTTTTATGAAATCGCTCGTTACTCTGCCCCACCCTGTATGTGAAAAGAGACAAATACAATAACACTAACAATTTTTGTGAAAGTTCGATCATTTTAATATTACACTTTACTAGATATTGGAAAACAATAAAAAATTAAGGGTTTAGGACATTTGGACGTGGCCATTTCGGCGTGGCCATTTGGACGTCAGGCCATTTCGCCGTTGGCCGTTTCGGCGTCGGCCGTTTCGGCGTCGGGAATCCTATTTTTTACTGTAAGTTTTATTATGAAATAAGTATAGTATTGAAATAAGTGAGGTATTGCATAGGAATGGGATAAATGTTTTAATCTGTTTTTCAAGTACTCATCAGAATTATAATAGTAGTGTAATTAATATTTTATATGAACATTAGTATAATAATAGTGAAAAGTAAAGAAATTGTTCCAAATTTGCAACCCAGAGTAATATATTGCTATTTCGAACAGGCGTTACTATAAATGGTTGTTTTTTTCACTTGACCCAAAATATGAGGAAACAAGTGGCTTCTATGGGACATACGAGAGAGTACAATGCTGATCTACAATTCTCTCTAAATGGCAGAACGGTGATATCTTTGGCATTTGTTCCTACGATCATTTAGATTATGCCTTTGATGTTCTAGCGGAAGACCTGCCTGCCGAACAGCAATAATATATAGACATTTTATTTTAGTCTTCCTTTCGACACGAAAACAGTTTTATTATTTAATTAGAATAAACCTAATTATAATAAATATAACAATTATTTAAAATTTATAAAAATTATATTGTTAAGTTTGCCAAAACTTCCAACGCCGAAATGGCCAACGTCAAAATGGCCGACGTCGAAATGACCGACGTCCAAACGGCCACGCCGAAACGTCCCATTCCCAAAATTAAAAAATGTACTTTGAACGATTCAATAATTACAAATAAACAATAGATTGTACGTTACAAGTCCGGTAAGTGACTTATTACAGTACGAGTTGTTTAACGGATGAGGCGACGCAGGAGCTGAGTCAGGAATATAAATATGATATAATCCTTTTTAAAAAGAATAAATAAATACGAACTACTTAAATAGTATTAATAGGTATCAACTGATATAGGTCCAAACAAAATAAATTTTATTAATTTTAGTTAAGCAAAATTAGCAAAAACATTCTTCATCTACTAAAGTTGGTTCAGCAAGAAATGCTGGACGTTATTCTAACAAAATACTTTATCGGAGCGCGGTACGCATTTTTATAATCCGCTATGACTGTTTTTATTTTCTTTGAATTATCACAGTTACTTTTATTGTAAGTTTTAATCAAGATGTATAAGTTAATTTGCATATATTCTTTCTTATATTTTTAAGTGGCAACTTGTTAATAATCGAGTGTAAAAGTCATTGTTTCTAAAATCTAAACAAGGTATCTGATAATATTATGTTTCGTTTATCGGCCGCAAATGAGTACAAGGTAAGTTGATTTACTGGACAGGTGACTATTTTATAACTATTTTTATTTTCATTGAATCATAATTCTTTACATGTATAATTTCAAAAAGAACAATAAAAACTACTCAATAATATTAAAATTATTATTTGACAAAAAATATATAAGAAATACAACTACATTAACAACTGAAATAATTACAACGAATTTCTTAATATGATTAAAAAAAATTAGTACTAAAGTAGTAAAGATATAAATATAATTATTAATTGTGAGATTGTCCACTTTTACTCTACACTCCATATCTTTTACATATGGGTGAGCAATCTATCTAAATATACATCATCTGATCTGATCTGAATATCGAATATCCACTCACCACTTTCGACGCTTTCAAACGGTATTATAGTACAGTAACGCCTCCTTAATTTCATACATTTGGACGGAAGCTTTTTGTAAACAGATAGTTCTTACCTCTACACTCCATATTTCTGTTTCTCTGTTATCGCTAGGCGTACTTTAAAAAAATACCCTTTCTGAGACCACAGAAGTAGCTGATAATGCTAAAAATTTAAATCCCATTTTTAAATAATTAAGGCTGTATGTCACGATACTAAATTAAGTACTAAATTTAGAACTAAATTAATGCATTTTTTAAGTACTAAAAAAATTCACGTTGCAAACAGCAAATTTAGTACTAAATTTAGTGCTAAAAAAAGTCATTAATTAAGTACTAAAAGTGCACCGAAATGTTGCGCAGAAGTTTTTCATAGAAAAAGTTGACACGACGGTATTTTCTGTACCCTTTTATTTTTAATTAGCGACAATTTCACATTATCGCCTTGAATAAAGTTCGCCTGTTTGATTTTGTAGGTTTTATTGTGTTTTTCCGTGGTTTTTATGCTGTATTTGGTTGTCAAGTCAACTAGTATCAAATTGATAATAAAAACACCATTTACTTCACTTGTCTGTTTTACACAGAATATTTCATTTCTCTACTAATTTCACGTATTAATACGTCAATGCGCGTGCGCCCATAGTAAATTTAGTACTAAAAATTGGTATCGTTGCAAACGGAAAAAAAATATTTTCAGTTCTAAATTTAGTACTAAATTAATGACTTAATTTAGTGCTAAATTTAGTACTTAATTTAGTATCGTGACATACAGCCTTTAGTCATAATTTTTTAAAATTTCTTTTCTCTAAGTACTGTCGAACTGAGATAATTTTCGATGGATGTAGTACTAACTGTCTTTTTATTCCCTCATCCGACAGCAAAAAGTGACACGTCGTGTTTTTGCTTGTTATTTGCAGTTGGTACAGGGCAGGGGGTGAACGTGAACAACATATACTATGTTCTCCTGATGGGAGCTGTCGTTTCAAATTCAAATTTATTCTTACACCCCAGTTTGTAATCATGTAAATAATATTAAAATTAATTAAATTGATAAATAGCTTCTTCGGAGGAAGCGTGACCTATACATAGTGTCTGTTTTGTCGTAGCCCATTTCTAAAGTGGCCATATCAAAATGAAAAAAGATATACAATGTAAACGACACAAATACATGATGTAGATTTTTTTTGTAGGGAAGGCAGAAAGAAGCAAACATTAAAAGATTTTGAAAATATCAGGATTTTTAGAATTAGCTTTTTAACTTCCGTTTTAAATTTAACTGGTTTGGGCATTTTTTTTTTATATTTATAGGAAACAGGTTAAAAAGCTTCGGGCCATAGTAGAAAAAACTTCTTTACGTTACCGATTTATTAAAAAGATGAATGTTTAAATTTAGGTTAGTTGCAGCTCTAGTATTTGAAAATTTTTTTGGGAACTGTTCTTTTTCAAAATACATTCTTAAGAGATTGATACGTTTATATCTGTCTGAAATTAAATAATTTTGTTTCTTGATAAAGTTTTTCAGTTGAATTATTATTTTTAGAAGCGGATTTTGTGTGGTTTATAAATTTTACAATGTGGTAAAAGTATCTCCCCAGCTAGTAATACAATACCCAAGCATATAATCTATTAGGGAATTATACAACATAATAATTAAGTTTTTCTAGATAAGATAACTCTAATATAAAATTTTTGCATTAGCGCTCTTGTTTGGTGAGATATGTTACGTGTTCATTCCATCTGGTATGCTGGTCAAACATGAATGCTAAGTATTTGATCACTGGTTTTTTCCAATACAGGACAGTAACATTTATGTTAATCACACGTAGATTTATGTAGTTTGACATTTAATATGAGCGAATCCGTTACTGTAGGACAGAAAGTTATATATATTTTGTTTTTCCTATATTTCAACTGATTAACTTATGATTTACCCAAATTTTTATATTTTTTAAACATTTTTCTGTAGTAGATGGGACTTAATTTCAAGTTTTTCCAGTAAAGATAAGTGCTGTATCATCAGCATAGCAAACTAAAATTCCTTTGAATGTTTTTAATTTTAAAAATATTATTTACATATATTAGAAATAAAACCGGACCAATACGGTCCCCTGGGGTACACCTATCTTAACCGCTTATTCGGAGTTCAATACCTCCTCTATTTTGACCTGTCAAGTTTAAAGGAAAGTTGCTTATCGATGGATTTTTTTCGTTGTTTGCTGGCAAAGAAATATATTATTCTTGACCTCTATAACAAAAAAAAAATTCTCTGTAAACTTTTTCTGTCGTCCGGTTTGGCTACTTCCGGTGTAGGGGTTTGGCCCACGTGACCAGTATTTACGTTTTTAAAAGAAATTCGAGATACAGCTTAAACGCGTTTTTTATCTAAATCTGAGATGATATTGCAAGCATTTTTTTGTGTTATGCAAAAAAATTGTAACCTTGAAATAGGTGTAAAATCGGAACCAAAAGTCGAAAAGTGGTTTAACAGCTCTCAAATTAGACTATTTTGATATATTTTTCTAAAAAATCCGGGATGAATAGGATATTGAATGGTTGAACTATTATGTACAAGAGATTTGATTGCTTGTATGACTCTCAACTAAGAATATTGCCCTTCGGGCATTTTTATTTAGTAGGTCACACAGCAGCTCTCATCACCGGGACATGTTCACTTCCCTCCCTTGTACCCACCTGCAAAAAAGCCGCATAAAAAGACTACGTACCACTTTTTTTACTTCCCAGTTATGCCTGTTGAAAAACTGGAGCCAACCACCGGCACGTTTCATTTTTCAGGATTTTTTGAAAGTGTATAAAAAATATTATTTCTTATCAAAAAGTATTATTCCAATATAGATATTTTTTTGCATTTTTAAAAAGATACTTTTACATATTATTTACAAATTGGGCATAATACTGTACTGTACAATATTTATAATTTTTATACTAACCTATGAAAAGTTATTCCTCTTGATATTTCATTAGACAGCTAGGAATTAGGCACTTTATATAGTTTTTAACTCTCAAAAATCGTATAAATATAAATGAATCGCTCCATGTTATACTGTTGTAAGTCCATTTTTAACAATTTGAGAAAACAAAACATTTAAAACATTTTATTGAACTAAAAATTAGTCCAAGATATTAATGCCATCTGGTGTTATTATTGGACTAACTTTTCGTTCAAAACATTTTTTAAACGAGTTTTTTTTGTTTTATCAAATTGTTAAAAATGGACTTACGCCTGTTTAACATGGTGAGATTCAAATCTAAATTCTTAATTTCACATGAGATACTAGAAATATAACCTATAAAATTGAAAAATAGATCATAGCAAAATGGCCGTCCGATTCAACTTTGTGCTATCGCATGTTGCATCCCTAGGTTCTCACACCCCCAGGACAGCGACTTTTTTCTGTCAAAATAAAAGGAATTTTGTTTTCGTAAATTATGTTGGCCACCTTTCATTTTTTAATACAGTGTGCGCATTAAGTTGCATCCATATAGGATATGGAAAAAAAGTCGCATGGAAATCACCCCTGCTTGTTTATATATTTAAAACTTAAAATAGACTATATCAAAGTTGGCTACTAAATTAAAAAAAAAAATTAAACGATTTCTCAAAAAAATACCGAATTTGACAGATAACTAATGCAGTACCTAACCAACTTTAACATTAAATATTAAAAAAAATATTCACTTATGGATCCAACTTTATCACACTGTATAACTGACTAATGATTTGAAATCAATTAATTTAACCTTCTTTCATGCAATTTAAGTATTTATATGGTCGCTCTCTTTTATTGTCATTCTTCAAAATGCGAGCATTTCCCAAATCCTCTTACTTCGGTCTTCTTATTCAATAATTATGACCTTAAAAATATGTTCTGGTAGAATCTTTAAAAACAGTAGTTAAAAAATAATTTCAATAAGAGTAAAAAAAATATATTTGATTTTATTTTTCTTTCACTAGGCCTCTTTGGTGATTATTCTTGATAAGACAGGCTTCTAACTACAAAAAAAATAAAAGTCACAGCTAGTATTTAATTGAAAAATATTACAAAGTCGAGAAAATGAGAAAGAAAAAGTATACAGTACGGGTTATTATGTTCAGTTTAATAGAAGCCATGGAAAAGAAATAAATTTATGCATAGACGTATTTTATTCCACCCAAGAATCGTTTGTTCTATAGTCACGTGACTAGCTCAGATCTGCTCCTGGAGGTACTTTTCAATGATATATTATGTTCGAATTTATCGTATGGCTAATGATTTGATATGTCTGCTCAGCCAGTACTACATTTTATATAAAATCACTAGTGGTGCCGCGAGATGAGAGATTATCGTCTTTCGTCTCGTCTTATCTCGTCTCGACGAGAATTTCTCGTTTCTCTCGAGCTGTCTTGAGCAATTTACTTCTTCAAGAAAAGAATAAAACCTCAAAATCACTTTTTGTTTATTTTAAATTTTCAATTGCTTAAATCGTAACTTAAAATTTAAACATCAGATTCCAGATAGTCAAAAAGTTAATTATAACACGTATTCTATACATATTAAGTGATAACAATTAATACGTATGTAATTGGGATTTTATCAATAATAATTTACAAAAAAAAAATTCCAAGTGATTTATTTAAATTGAAAGCTGGAGAAGTTTTGTATCTAATTAAAATTTCAAACGAAACCGGTTATCATCGTGATTTCAGTTAATATTCCAATCAATTATAAGTATGTATTAGAACTTTTTGAATTTTTATCAAATTGATGCTTGATTATGGATTTTAAAGTGATGCAGGACTTTACAAGATTTTTCTTTTTTGTAAAATGTAAGAACTTTTTTCCATTTTAATAAAATTTTTCGGGATACAATTTTTGTGTCAGATTTTGTTGTACAACTTGTTAGATTAGATTAGATTAAATTAGGATTGTGTGGCCTTCCCCACCTCAACCTTTTCAGATATATTGTGGATATCCTCCATAGACTAGGAAATAGTTCTCGGGCGTAGCTAGTTGCCCTTGGTTTTTCTTCTCCAAGTGTAAGGAATCGGAGTAGCACAATACGTGTTCTGCAGTTTCCTCCTCTTCCCGACAGAATCGGCACAAGGTTTCTTCTGTCAGACCGATATTATACATATGTTTGTTAAGCCTACAATACTCTCTTAGCAGACCTCCTAGTACTCTACCTATTAAGGCTTAGTAGATACTCGGTAAGTTTAGGCGATGGTCATTTTAAGAACTCTTTGGTCTGTCTCTATCCTGGTGAATTTTACTATTCCTAAGATTTTTTAAACAACTGCTTTGTACATGTGATAGTTGTCTTTGTGACATCACAGAAGGGTTCTGAGTCAAAAAGAGCCTTTGAGGCTCCTTCTTGGGCTAGTAAATCAACCTCTTTGTTGCCCTTATGTGGCCTGGTACCTAGGCTGTACAACTTGTTAGACAGCCGTTTTTTATTTCGCGAATTATTCCAGAAAACAGATAAACAAGTCATTATTAGAGATATATATTAGAGATTTTTGATAGATTTAGCTGGCAGGCGCTGATATAAATGATCAGTACCGCAGAACCCTTTTTCTTTGTATAAAGAAACTATCCAACGGACAGAATTGTAATAATTTTCATTCAGTCAAATTTCCAGAAAAAATGTAACTTACAATTTAACCTCCCCCCTCCCCAAGTACAAAGTATTTACATTTTTAGTTAACGCCTAATTTGGAACACTGTTTACTTCAAATTTCAATAGACTGTAACCGTCAACAATTCTGGATAATGCATGAAGTGGTGTTGCAACAAAATAAAATAGGTAGCATCGATTAAAATGTACTGATAGTTTATTTTAAAACGATTGTAGTTGTCGATGAGTATTTTAAATAAATAATAAGCTATCTATAATAAAAATTCAAAGTCATTGTTTTTTACTTGAATCGGAAATGAGTTTTTATAAATTAAAAGGCATTGTGTATGTCATACGATATAAAACCATTGTAACATACAGAGATACACCGACGTGATTAGGTGATTCCCTAAATTTCTTAAAAAATTATTTGTTGTCTTCAAAATTTTACAAAAATGTTCGTCATAAGTATATCTTTTCCAAATTTAAATTTGATATGTTTTTATCACGAGAGAAACGAGACGAGAGAAAGGCTCTCGAGCGAGAGAAGGGCTCTCGAGCGAGCGAAGGGCTTTCTCGTCGAGACGAGAGAACAATTTTCGCTCGCCCAACGAGACGAGAGAGTCCTCTTGTCTCGTCTCGCGACATCACTAAAATTCACGTTGAAAACGAAAGATTATCATGAAAGAAATTTGCAACTGCCTTTAAACATATTCAAAAAAAAAATTGAACCAAACATTTTGATAGCTTTCGAATAAATATAAGAATTAAACCGCTGGAAAAAACTAATATTGCGGTATTATGTATATGTATTATGAGATGTGTGTTGTGCAAGTGATTTCTAAAATTTTGTAAGTTACTTTTTGCAATACATGTTGATACAGATTTTGTTATTTTAGTCAAAAAATGTACATATGTTCAAAATTTGTATTCACTGTTCACTTTCAGTTGTAGTTAGCGATGCCACCTGTACGGTTTTCACCTGGACTGTCCGGTTTTTAAAGATTTGTCCGGTGTCCAGTCACATGATGAAAATGTTCGGGAATATCTAACTTTGTAATTTTGTTTTCAATACGTTCGACACATTGAATAAATAAATAAATGCCGTAAATGGGACCCCTTGCACATTTTTTTTTTTAATTCATTAAATTGTGTTTATGCGTTATGTATTATAACTCGCTACACAAAATTATGAGGATAGCATAGCGTTGTTTTTGTCTATAAAGTTTTTAATAATAGCTATACGTTAACGATTTTAAGTGATTTAATTTCATGTGCATTTTGTTTTGCTCTTCGTTTTGTTTTATTTTTATTATTTATTTATTTCATTACATAATGTAATGCCTGTTTTTTATTGTTTGTTTAATTTAAATAATATACTTAGTTATAGGTAAATTTTAATAATATATCGATCTGTTGTTATTTTTTAAAGATGTAAATTAAAATGTGGGTATGTAAAAATTTTAAAAAAAGTATAGGTATCTATTTTTAATTTTTTTCCAAAAATGAAAGAGCAACTATGTAGGTAGGTATGTTGTGCCTTATAGTGCAATAAACTACAACCTATAACTAAGCGCATTGTTCTATTTTTCAAAATAAATCAAAATTATTAAGAAGGTATGTACTGGTTATATGTATACCCTAGCTTGGATCGATCATGTCCGGGTTTTGGAAAATGAAAAGGTGGCAATCCTAGGTAGTACATGAATTAATATTTTTGCTGGAAACATTACCGGTGTGAACTTAGCAGCCAATTTCTAGCAGCCAAAATTCCGAATGTTACCGAATGGTCAGTAGCGTCGTTTAAATAGAGGTAATTAATTATTAGGTGAGAAATAGGACAAAAACAATTTAAATTTTTACTGAAATTTGATAATAAAATGTTCTTTTAATTGTCACAACAATATTAATTAAAATTAAAAGTACAATAGAATACTTTAAAAATATTATTATTATTTTATTCGACAAGGTAAGAAGTCACATCAAAAGGTATTTTACAATATGTATAATGGTAGAATTAACTCAAACAAAAAATTTGATAGATATAATAACAAATTCCCACAAGGGTAAACTACCCCGTAATAATAAAATATTTATTTTGTCAGAGAAACAAGTAAGTTATCACTTTAAACTGTGTTTTAAAATATTTTTATTAGTTAAAATACGTTATAATAAAAATAGGAATTACTGTAGCCCCTCCCAACAGGAGTAAAATGCCCTTAGGATAATAAAATAATTATTTTTCCAAAGAAGAAAATAAATTATCAATTTTAAAGGTGATCTTAAAAACTTCTATTACTGTAATATACTTGCAGTAAAAATATGAATTACTAGCGACCCTCCCAACAGGGGTAAAATGCCCTTAGGATAATAAAATAATTAGTTTTCCAAAGAAGAAAATAAATTATCAATTTTAAAGGTGATCTTGAAAACTTCTATTACTGTAATATACTAACAGTAAAAATATGAATTACTAGCGACCCTCCCTACAGGGGTAAAATGCCCTTAGGATAATAATATAATTAGTTTTCCAAAGAAGAAAATAAGTTATCAATTTTAAATGTAATTTAAAAAACTTCTATTAGTGTTATATACTTACAGTAAAAATATGAATTATTAGCGACCCTCCCAACAAGGGTAAAATGCCCTTAGGATAATAAAATAATTATTTTTTCAAAGAAGAAAATAAATTATCAATTTTAAATGTACTCTAAAAAACTTCTATTAGTTCTATATACTTACAGTGAAAATATGAATTACTAGCGACCCTCCCAACAGGGGTAAAATGCCCTTAGGATAATAAAATAATTAGTTTTCCAAAGAAGAAAATAAATTATCAATTTTAAAGGTGATCTTAAAAACTTCTATTACTGTAATATACTAACAGTAAAAATATGAATTACTAGCGACCCTCCCTACAGGGGTAAAATGCCCTTAGGATAATAAAATAATTAGTTTTCCAAAGAAGAAAATAAGTTATCAATTTTAAATGTAATTTAAAAAACTTTTATTAGTGTTATATACTTACAGTAAAAATATGAATTACTAGCGACCCTCCCAACAGGGGTAAAATGCCCTTAGGATAATAAAATAATTATTTTTTCAAAGAAGAAAATAAATTATCAATTTTAAATGTACTCTAAAAAACTTCTATTAGTTCTATATACTTACAGTAAAAATATGAATTACTAGCGACCCTCCCAACAGGGGTAAAATGCCCTTAGGATAATAAAATAATTAGTTTTCCAAAGAAGAAAATAAATAATCATTTTTAAAGGTGATCTTGAAAACTTCTATTACTGTAATAAACTAACAGTAAAAATATGAATTACTAGCGACCCTCCCTATAGGGGTAAAATGCCCTTAGGATAATAAAATAATTAGTTTTCCAAAGAAGAAAATAAGTTATCAATTTTAAATGTAATTTAAAAAACTTCTATTAGTGTTATATACTTACAGTAAAAATATGAATTACTAGCGACCCTCCCAACAGGGGTAAAATGCCCTTAGGATAATAAAATAATTATTTTTTCAAAGAAGAAAATAAATTATCAATTTTAAATGTACTCTAAAAAACTTCTATTAGTTCTATATACTTACAGTAAAAATATGAATTACTAGCGACCCTCCCAACAGGGGTAAAATGCCCTTAGGATAATAAAATAATTAGTTTTCCAAAGAAGAAAATAAATAATCATTTTTAAAGGTGATCTTGAAAACTTCTATTACTGTAATAAACTAACAGTAAAAATATGAATTACTAGCGACCCTCCCTATAGGGGTAAAATGCCCTTAGGATAATAAAATAATTAGTTTTCCAAAGAAGAAAATAAGTTATCAATTTTAAATGTAATTTAAAAAACTTTTATTAGTGTTATATACTTACAGTAAAAATATGAATTACTAGCGACCCTCCCAACAGGGGTAAAATGCCCTTAGGATAATAAAATAATTATTTTTTCAAAGAAGAAAATAAATTATCAATTTTAAATGTACTCTAAAAAACTTCTATTAGTTCTATATACTTACAGTAAAAATATGAATTACTAGCGACCCTCCCAACAGGGGTAAAATGCCCTTAGGATAATAAAATAATTAGTTTTCCAAAGAAGAAAATAAATAATCATTTTTAAAGGTGATCTTGAAAACTTCTATTACTGTAATAAACTAACAGTAACAATATGAATTACTAGCGACCCTCCCTATAGGGGTAAAATGCCCTTAGGATAATAAAATAATTAGTTTTCCAAAGAAGAAAATAAGTTATCAATTTTAAATGTAATTTAAAAAACTTCTATTAGTGTTATATACTTACAGTAAAAATATGAATTACTAGCGACCCTCCCAACAGGGGTAAAATGCCCTTAGGATAATAAAATAATTATTTTTTCAAAGAAGAAAATAAATTATCAATTTTAAATGTACTCTAAAAAACTTCTATTAGTTCTATATACTTACAGTAAAAATATGAATTACTAGCGACCCTACCAACAGGGGTAAAATGCCCTTAGGATAATAAAATAATTAGTTTTCCAAAGAAGAAAATAAATAATCATTTTTAAAGGTGATCTTGAAAACTTCTATTACTGTAATAAACTAACAGTAAAAATATGAATTACTAGCGACCCTCCCTATAGGGGTAAAATGCCCTTAGGATAATAAAATAATTAGTTTTCCAAAGAAGAAAATAAGTTATCAATTTTAAATGTAATTTAAAAAACTTCTATTAGTGTTATATACTTACAGTAAAAATATGAATTACTAGCGACCCTCCCAACAGGGGTAAAATGCCCTTAGGATAATAAAATAATTATTTTTTCAAAGAAGCAAATAAATTATCAATTTTAAATGTACTCTAAAAAACTTCTATTAGTTCTATATACTTACAGTAAAAATATGAATTACTAGCGACCCTCCCAACAGGGGTAAAATGCCCTTAGGATAATAAAATAATTATTTTTCCAAGGAAGAAAATAAATTATCAATTTTAAATGTTCTCTAAAAAACTTCTATTAGTGCTATATAATTACAGTAAAAATATGAATTACTAGCGACCCTCCGAACAGGGGTAAAATGCCCTTAAGATAATAAAATAATTAGTTTTCCAAAGAAGAAAATAAATTATCAATTTTAAATGTGCTCCAAAAACTTCTATTAGTGCTATATACTTACAGTAAAAATATGAATAACTAGCAACCCTCCCAACAGGGGTAAAATGCCCTTAGGATAATAAAATATTTAGTTTTCCAAAGAAGAAAATAAATTATCAATTTAAAAGGTGATCCTAAAAACTTCTATTACTGTAATATACTTACAGTAAAAATATGAATTACTAGCGACCCTCCCTACAGGGGTAAAATGCCCTTAGGATAATAAAATAATTATTTTTCCAAAGAAGAAAATAAATTATCAATTTTAAATGTGATTTAAAAAACTTCTATTAGTGTTATATACTTACAGTAAAAATATGAATTACTAGCGACCCTCCCAACAGGGGTAAAATGCCCTTAGGATAATAAAATAATTATTTTTCCAAGGAAGAAAATAAATTATCAATTTTAAATGTTCTCTAAAAAACTTCTATTAGTGCTATATAATTACAGTAAAAATATGAATTACTAGCGACCCTCCGAACAGGGGTAAAATGCCCTTAAGATAATAAAATAATTAGTTTTCCAAAGAAGAAAATAAATTATCAATTTTAAATGTATATAGGGTATATAACACCAATAGAAGTTTTTAAGATTACATTTAAAATTGATAATTTATTTTTTTCTTTGGAAAACTAATTATTTTATTATCCTAAGTGCATTTTACCCCTGTTAGGAGGGTCGCTAGTATTGCATCTTTTTATTGAGGGTATATAACACGAATAGAAGTTTTTAAAATCACATTTAAAATTGATAATTTATTTTCTTCTTTGGAAAACTAATTATTTTATTATCCTAAGGGCATTTTACCCCTGTTGGGAGGGTCGCTAGTAATTCATATTCATATTTTTACTGTAAGTATATAACACTAATAGAAGTTTTTCAGATTACATTTAAAATTGATAATTTATTTTTTTCTTTGGAAAACTAATTATTTTATTATCCTAAGGGCATTTTACCCCTGTAGCGAGGGTCGCTAGTAATTCATATTTTTACTGTAAGTATATAACACTAATAGAAGTTTTTTAAATCACATTTAAAATTGATAACTTATTTTCTTCTTTGGAAAACTACTTACTTTATTATCCTAAGGGTATTTTACCCTTGTTGGGAGGGTCGCTAGTAATTCATGTTTCAACTGTAAGTAGATAACCCTAATAGAAGTTTTTTAGATCACATTTGAAACTGATACTTTATTTCCTTCTTTGGTCAACTAATTTTTTTTTATTATCCTAAGGGCATTTTACCCCTGTTGGGAGGGTCGCTAGTAATTCATATTTTTACTGTAAGTATATAACACTAATAAAAGTTTTTTAAATGTCATTTAAAATTGATAACTTATTTTCTTCTTTGGAAAACTAATTAATTTATTATGCTAAGGGCATTTTACCCCTGTTGGGAGGGTCGCTAGTAATTCATATTTTTATTGTAACTATATAACACTAATAGAAGTTTTTTAGATTACATTTAAAATTGATAATTTATTTTTTTCTTCGGAAAACTAATTATTTTATTATCCTAAGTGCATTTTACCCCTGTTGAGAGGGTCGTTAGTAATTCATATTTTTATTGAGGTTATATAATACCAATAGAAGTTTTTAAGATTACATTTAAAATTGATAATTTATTTTCTTCTTTGGAAAACTAATTATTTTATTATCCTAAGGGCATTTTACCCTTGTTGGGAGGGTCGCAAGTAATTCATATTTTTACTGTAAGTATATAACACTAATAGAAGTTTTTTAGATTACATTTAAACTTAATAATTTATTTTTTTCTTCGGAAAACTAATTATTTTATTATCCTAAGAGCATTTTACCCCTGTAGCGAGGGTCGCTAGTAATTCATATTTTTACTGTAAGTATATAACACTAATAGAAGTTTTTTAAATCACATTTAAAATTGATAACTTATTTTCTTCTTTGGAAAACTACTTACTTTATTATCCTAAGGGTATTTTACCCTTGTTGGGAGGGTCGCTAGTAATTCATGTTTCAACTGTAAGTATATAACCCTAATAGAAGTTTTTAAGATCACATTTGAAACTGATACTTTATTTCCTTCTTTGGTCAACAAATTTTTTTTATTATCCTAAGGGCATTTTACCCCTGTTGGGAGGGTCGCTAGTAATTCATATTTTAAGTTTAACTATATAACACTAATAGAAGTTTTTTAGATTACATTTAAAATTGATAATTTATTTTTTTCTTTGGAAAACTAATTATTTTATTATGCTAAGGGCATTTTACCCCTGTTGGGAGGGTCGCTAGTAATTCATATTTTTACTGTAAGTATAAAACACTAATAAAAGTTTTTCAAATCACATTTAAAATTGATAACTTATTTTCTTCTTTGGAAAACTAATTAATTTATTATGCTAAGGGCATTTTACCCCTGTTAGGAGAGTCGCTAGTAATTCATATTTTTAGTGTAACTATATAACACTAATAGAAGTTTTTTAGATTACATTTAAAATTGATAATTTATTTTTTTCTTTGGAAAACTAATTATTTTATTATCCTAAGTGCATTTTACCCCTGTTGGGAGGGTCGTTAGTAATTCATATTTTTATTGAGGGTATATAATACCAATAGAAGTTTTTAAGATTACATTTAAAATTGATAATTTATTTTCTTCTTTGGAAAACTAATTATTTTATTATCCTAAGGGCATTTTACCCTTGTTGGGAGGGTCGCTAGTAATTCATATTTTTACTGTAAGTATATAACACTAATAGAAGTTTTTTATATTACATTTAAAATTGATAATTTATTTTTTTCTTTGGAAAACTAATTATTTTATTATCCTAAGGGCATTTTACCCCTGTAGCGAGGGTCGCTAGTAATTCATATTTTTACTGTAAGTATATAACACTAATAGAAGTTTTTTTAATCACATTTAAAATTGATAACTTATTTTCTTCTTTGGAAAACTAATTATTT
Organism: Psylliodes chrysocephalus; assembly: GCA_927349885.1. Lineage (NCBI taxonomy): Eukaryota > Metazoa > Arthropoda > Insecta > Coleoptera > Chrysomelidae > Psylliodes > Psylliodes chrysocephalus. The sequence continues at coordinate 41,453,958 of OV651818.1, forward strand.
TATTATCCTAAGGGCATTTTACCCTTGTTGGGAGGGTCGCTAGTAATTTATATTTTTACTGTAAGTATATAGCACTAATAGAAGTTTTTTAGAGCACATTAAAAATTGATAATTTATTTTCTTCTTTGGAAAAATAGTTATTTTATTATCGTAAGGGCATTTTACCCCTGTTAGGAGGGTCGCTAGTAATTCATATTTTTCCTGTAAGTATATAACACTAATAGAAGTTTTTTTAATCACATTTAAAATTGATAACTTATTTTCTTCTTTGGAAAACTAATTATTTTATTATCCTAAGGGCATTTTACCCCTGTTGGGAGGGTCGCTAGTAATTCATATTTTTACTGTAAGTATATAACCTTAATAGAAGTGTTTTAGATTATATTTAAAATTGATAATTTATTTTCTTCTTTGGAAAACTTATTATTTTATTATCCTAAGGGCATTTTACCCCTGTAGGGAGGGTCGCTAGTAATTCATATTTTTACTGTAAGTATATAGCACTAAAAGAAGTTTTTTGGAGCACATTTAAAATTGATAATTTATTTTTTTCTTTGGTAAACTACTTATTTTATTATCCTAAGGGTATTTTACCCTTGTTGGGAGGGTCGCTAGTAATTCATATTTCAACTGTAAGTATATAACCCTAATAGAAGTTTTTTCGATCACATTTGATATTGATACTTTATTTCCTTCTTTGGTCAACTAATTTTTTTAAAGGGCATTTTACTCCTGTTGGGAGGGGCTACATTAATTCCTATTTTTATTATAACGTATTTTAACAAATAAAAATATTTTAAAACACAGTTTAAAGTGATAACTTATTTGTTTCTCTGACAAAATAAATATTTTATTATTACGGGGTAGTTTACCCTTGTGGGAATTTGTTATTATATCTATCATACTTTTTGTTTGAGTTAATACTACCATTATACATATTGTAAAATACTTTTTGATGTGACTTCTTACCTTGTCGAATAAAATAGTAATAATATTTTAAAAGTATTCTGTTGTCCTTTTAATTTTAATATTGTTGTGACAATTAAAAGAACATCCTATTATCAAATTTCAGTAAAAATTTCAATTGTTTTTGTCCTATTTCTCACCTAATAATTAATTACTTCTATTTAAACGACGCTACTGATCATTCGGTAATATTCGGAATTTTGGCTGCTAGAAATTGGCTGCTAAGTTCACACTGGTGGAAACATTTTAAATTAAGGTATTTTACGAATTTTATTCTTTACAGGTTCAATGAAACAGACGCACTTCAATCTACATTTTAAAACCTACGTCATCTGTGCTATATGTGGACAATTTTTTGTTCGGAAAATAGAATTTTTGACTCATTACTTTAATCACGTAATAAAAAGATCTCAGATTAAATTTCAAGTAAATACCACAAACAAAATAATCTATAAAGAAAGGAAGTGCACTCTTTCAAAAAAATCAAAAACAAAAGAGCGTCGCGAGGTTCAGAAAGAGAGTCCCCATGGCACATGTAAATTATGTGGGAAATTCTACAAATGCCTCGACAATCATCTAACGCATGGCGCGTGCAACATTTTATTTAAGTGTGAAATTTGCTCAAATGTATACACTCGCAGATATAAATCTCGACACATGTTATTTCACACTAATCCCAATCAATCCCAATGTAAAATTTGTTTGAAAGTGTTAAGTAGCAAGTATAACCTTGAATATCACAAACGAACTCACACACTGCCAAATATTTTTGAATGCGAACTTTGTCCTAGAACATTTACGTCAATAAAAGGATTTAAAAAACATATATTTGCGCACAAAAAAAAATTAATTGAAGAAACTACAAAGCAACGCCTTACTAATATGGCAACGCCCATAGAATACAAATGTGAAAATTGTTTTATAAAATTCAAAACTAAAGAAATTTATGATAAACATCTCACATTAAATCGCTTAGAAAAATCATTTAATTGCGAAATTTGTTCAGGATTATTCACTTTAAAGTGCCATTCTTTTATTCATTCCAAAAGTAAGATACCAATTTTGTATACAAACGTTTCAGAGTAAACAATTATTAACTCGTCTCGTCATATCAACGAAACACATAAGAATAATATAATTAAATCGTCGCAAGTTAAAGAAGAAATCGATATTGTTTATAATCCTTTACATTATTAAAAAAGTTACTTTACAAAATTTTTGTGATTTATTCTGATACAGATTTTGTTTTTTAATCAAACAGTGCAGTTCAAAATTTGTATCTGTTCACTTTCAATTGTAATACATATTATTTTCTATCCTGGATTAGCAGTTTTTAAAAGTTTAATTAAGGTATTTTACGAACTTTATTCTTTACAGGTCCAACGAAACGGAAGCACTTCAATCTACATTTTAAAACCTACGTCATATGTGCTCTATGCGGACAGTTTTTTGTTCGAAAACAAGAATTTTTGACACATCATTTTAATCATATAATAAGATCTAAGGTTAAATTTCAAATAAATACAACAAACAAACAAAATTACTATAAAAAAAGCAAGTACACTCTTTTAAAAACAAAAAAGCGTAGTAAAGTTCAGAAAGAGGGTACATGTAAATTATGTAGTAGATTCTATAAATACCTCAGAGATCATCTAACGTATGGCGCGTGCTCGAATTTATATAAGTGTGACATTTGTTTCAAAAGTTTCAAAACCGCAAACAAACTTCAAAGCCACATGTCAATTCACGCTGGTCCGAAACGACATCAATGTGAAATTTGTTTAAAAGTGTTAAGTAGCAAGTTTAATTTTGAAAATCACAAAAGAAAAAAACACTTCAACACTTTTATTAGAGAATTTTTTAAATGCGATCTTTGTCCTAGAAAATTTGCTACCAAAACAGGACTTTCAAATCATAAAACTACGCACAAACAACCAATTATAGCGACGCCCATAGAATACGAATACAAATGTGAAAATTGTTTTATAAAATTTAAAACTAAAGAAATTTATGATAAACATCTGACATTAAATCGCTTAGAAAAACCATTTAATTGCGAAATTTGTTCAGGATTATTTTCTTTAAAGTGCCATTTATTTACTCATTCTAAAAATAAAATACCAATTTTATATTCAAACGTTTCAGGGTAAACAATTTTAACGATTACTTGCTTAAACAGTTTGTTAACACGTGTTCTGCCAATTTACTCCATATTTTTGGCGTATTAGTTTCATATACTGTCTCATGGAAAGCCTACCCCTAATAAGTAGAATGTCTCATCAACGCACACATACTCATCTGGAGAGACTTATAATTTTCAACTAATGCTTGTACTAATGGATTTATTTTATACAATCTGTCAGTTTGTCTAGCAGCACTTTTATTGTCAGCGGAATAAATCATTCTAAGAAGTGTTTTGAAACGATTACGACTCATGCTCTTTCTAGGAAATTCCAAGTTGTACAATTCATTGGTACTCCAGTAATCACCTAACTGTGGTAATTTTACCAAACCCATATATAAAATGAGACCTAGAAATGTTCTTATTTCTTGTAAACTTGTCGGTTTCCATTCATGAAGTCGCGATAATGGTTCAACATCAGTATTCGAAGTTAGTACCTGGGTTGCATATAGATTGGTATTGTAAGGGGTTTTCTCGCCTCAGAGAAAACGATTACTTACAAATGACGCCTGTTGACGGGACGGCTCTCGGGCGCCAGATTTGATGTGTGGTTTACTCCACAATCTTTCGAAACGGCGTCGAAAGTACTCGGGCAGCACAGATGGAGATGAAAAATTCCAGGGGTCGTTGGTCACTCAGACACAGGTAATAAGTAACCACAAGTAACGGGCTTTAATCGTCACTTGTAGTGATAAAGAATTTCTCACTGCTGAAATAAAGGGGGAAGTAAATTAGGGATCAGTAACCTCAGTAACAGTCAAGGTAACGTTGACACATATATTGAATTTTAACTATTTACAATAAAAAAAATAAATAAATATTTCAACGCCCACCCCCGCTCGTAATTTTAAAACCCTGAACAAAATAAAAACAAACAGATCGGCCAGTAATGATTAGTCTCAATCAGACGGTAGAATTAAAATTAGAAGAAAGATGCTCGGTGGCAATAGTATCTAATTAATAAATTTGTCGGATCGGTGGTTGAGCCAAAACGAAACCAAAAACAAATAATAGCGGTCGTAGCAAAAGTTAATTAGTTAACTCTTAAATCGGCATAAAGATTACAGTTAAATATTTTGTTTCGTAAAAATAAATTAAAATCACGGTCGTAGTAAAAGTTATCTGGTTAACTCTCTAGTCGGTATTGAAACTGAAACAAACCTCCTTGTTTTAGTGAATGGGGAATAGATAAATGATAAGAAAACGGGATTGTATCAATCCTATGAGGAGTGCACTCGCCACAACCAGCACGCTCAACATAAAAATGATACTATCATTTTAATCACGGCACGGAGGTAACTAAAAGAAAATAATCAAAATCCGGGTTAGTATTTAATCCTATGATGAGTGTACTCGCCACAACCAGCCCACTCAAACACAAAACCAAATATCAAACCGGGTCAGTATTTATCCTACGATTAGTGTACTCGCCACAACCAGCACTCTCAAACATAAGAAAAACACTAATATGTTAATCACGGATAGGGGTTAATCTAAATAAAATCTAAAACCGGGATAGTATCTAATCCCATGTGAGCTTTCTCGCCACAACCAGTCCACTCGACATGAAAAATGATACTATTTCAACTTTCCAACTTTCGAACTAATTCTATTCCCAAGTAAAGAAACATAAATAAAAAAAAGTTAAACCAGATTGTGAATAAATAGAAACAAAATTTACGGTCGTGGTAAAAGTTAAATAATTAACTATGTACGGAATTTAATTTAAATTTAAATTTATTATTACTTAAAAAAAATTAGGAACAAAATCCACGGTCGCAATGAAAATTAACTAATCAACTGTATACGGAATTTAATTTAAAATTAGGTTTACTATTACTGTAAAATAGAAACACAATTCACGGTCGTAATAAAATTAATTAATTATTAAAATAGAAACAAAGTTTCTATTTCCTAATAACCAAAAACTAATTTTCAATGTTTCTAAATAAAATCAAAACTAAATAATTTATCGGTAAATCAAAATATTTTTAACGAAAATCTGAAATCAATTATTATTTCTCTTAAATAAAATCGAAAACGGAATAATTATTTCAAATGAAACCGGTATTCGAACGTTTTAACTCAAGAACCGTCGACAAAAAAAAATGTAAACAAATTCGGTGTACCTAACTACGGTATCGGCGATAATTTTCAGCGGTGTATATCGGAGCAAAAGCAGCAGATGTTAGTCGAATCGGTAACGTGAATTGAATGATCTTTAATACCCAATTCTGAATTCCAGTCTCTATGCCCAAGCAGGCTAGCTCCCCACTTGATGTGCGCGAAGCGCGCGCGCTTTCGTTACTCAGGTAAAATACGCGAATTTAAATGAAACAAAATTTTATATACAGGGTCTACCCATGAAGTTAAAATAAAATAAAAAATAAAAATTGAAATTTATATCCGGAATAGGCCGAAATATAGTAATGAAAATTGACTTCATTACATCCCCCCCTCACTTCGGAAAGAAAAATAAAGGTGAACATCGTTTGCCTTTATTTTTCCTTTTTTCCGCCTACCTAACTATTACAAAAACTACTAAAATTTACAACTTCAAAAAAAAATAATCTTCCCAATCTTCTTTCTTCGGTTCCGGATTCAAAACCATACCATACCATATCGTCGGACTCGGAACTACCATTGTCGGAAACATTGAAGGCCGACATTACGGCGTCGTGGACGTAGGTCTACCTGTACTCCAATCGATCGGTACCATCCAGACGGTACAGGGGTGGTGACGGTGGGTATTGGTTCGTGTCTAAGCTGACTCGACGGTTGGTTTCAGGTCTTTTATGTGAACCTGATTAAGTCTCTTTCCTGAAGCATCTTTGAGGTTGTAGACGACGGGAGATACGACTTTGACAACGGTGTACGGACCGGAGTATTTCGGAGCTAATTTGGCGGCCACATGATCTACGGCTGATGACAACGTATGTTCGCGCTTCATCACTAGATCACCAATAGTGCACCTCCAGTCTCGTCGACGCAGATTGTAGTAATGAGCCTGCGAGGTAAAAGCACGGGACAGGTTGAGACGAGCTAGGTCAAAACACTCTTTGAGTTTTCCTAGTCTCTTGACAAAATTTTCAGGACTTTCTTCCTCAATCGGTTCGGTTTCGGCGGATTGGTTACTGGTCTCAACTTCTTGTCGTAGGGATTTGGGGATGACTAACTCCCTTCCAAAGTTTAAGAATGCAGGAGAAAAGCCAATTGATTCGTGACGGGATGTGTTGATTGCAAATTTTAAATCGGATAAATGGAGATCCCAATCTTGATGATTGTCCTCGCAAAATTGTGCTATCATGGTTTTTATGGTTCGGTTTGCTCGTTCTACGGGGTTAGCTTGCGGTGTGTAAGCCGGTGTACATCGATGACGGATTCCTAACTCTTTTAGAACGGATTCAAAGAGTTTGCTTGTGTACTGTGTACCATTATCGGTTATGACTTCTTTTGGACATCCAAAAGTGGTGACGATGTCGTCGTAAAATACGGTGCTCACGTTCTTTGCGGTGGCAGTGCGGATGGCTTTGCATTGTACCCATTTGGTAAATCTATCCATAAACATGACGATATATGCATTACCCCTTTTACTCCGGGGTAGCGGTCCTACAAGATCTGTACTAACAACTTCCCATGGTTGTCGATTCGGTGACGGGTTCATTTTTCCAGGTGTCTGTTGTTGTGACGGTTTGTATTTTTGACATTGCAAACAACTTCGAACATACTTGGTAATGTCTCGGAACATTCCTGGCCAATAATATTGCCTGGCGATGCGGGTGATAGTTTTGGCGATTCCGGCATGGCCTGCGGTCGGCGCATCATGATTCTCTTTCAGAACTCGGTCTCTTTGCGGCTTTGGTACACACAATTTCCATGGATCTGACAATTCTGGTTCTTTGTAATCATTTATGTCCCAAAAGTGACGATATAGACGATTTTCTTTGATGCAAAAATCCGGATAATCCATAGGGTTTCTTTCAACCTCGGCTTTCTTAGATAAATACCATTTGCAGTTTGTATCTTCATCCACGGCGCACACATCTGGTGTGTCTGACATAGTTTGTATTTCTGGCAACGGATTTCTGGACAAAGCATCAGCGATACGGTTTAAAGCTCCTTTTCGATATTTAATTTCAAAATCGTACTGTTGCAAGAAGATGCTCCATCTTGCAAGACGGCCGGACGGACTCACAATTGAATGCAACCATTTCAGTGATTGGTGGTCGGTGAGTACGGTAAAGTGGTATCCTTCTAGGTAAGCTCTCATCTTTTCAATACCCCAGACTATAGCGAGACATTCTTTTTCTGTAACTGAATAGTTCCTCTCGGCCGGACTCAGAGTTCTACTGGCATATGCGATGACATAGTCGATGCCATCCTTTTTCTGTGTCAGCGCTACTCCTAAACCATGATCAGAAGCATCAGTTTGTAACGTGAACGGTACGGTAAAATCGGGACAACTGAGTATCGGTGCCTCAGTCAAAATAGTCTTGAGTTTACGGAAAGCGGTTTCTTGTTCTTCTTCCCAGCGCCACTTGTAGGTTTTTCGCAGTAACTTTGTGAGCGGTGCTACAACTTGCGAGAAGGACGGGACAAACCTGCGGTACCAGGATGTAACTCCCAAAAATCTCCTGAGTTCTCTAATATTTTTCGGTGCTTCGAATTTTACAATTGATTCAATTTTTTCGGGGTCGGTACTAATTCCATCTCCGGTGACTATATGGCCTAAATATTTCATACTCGGTAAGCAAAAATGACATTTTTCGAAGTTGATTTGAAGTTTGGCCCCTTTCAGGCGTCGGAAAACTTCTTTCAAGTTTGCTAGATGAGATTCGAAAGTCTCTCCAAGAATAATGATGTCATCTAGGTATGCAAAAGCATGCGGATCCATATCTGGTCCAATTATTTGATCGATCAGTCGTTGAAAAGTGGCCGGAGCGGAATGAAGGCCGAATGGCATAACTCGGAACTGAAATAATCCTCGGCCTGGTACGGTAAAAGCAGTTATCGGCTTGCTGCTGGCGGAAAGTGGAACTTGCCAATATCCACTTTTCAAGTCTAAGCTGGTAATAAACTTAGCAGACCTCAGTTTATCCAAAATGGCATTCATGTACGGCAGTGGATATGCATCTTTCATGGTGACTTCATTCACCTTCCGGAAATCAATGCAAAATCGGTGCTTACCATCTTTTTTCCTAACAATCACCACTGTTGAACTCCAAGGACTTTTTGAGGGCTCTATTACTCCTTCGTCCAACATTTTGTCTACTTCTTCGTTAATGACCCCTTGCATTTTCGGATTTTGTGGTCGGTATCTTTGTTTGATCGGTTCTTTTTTAATTAGCCGTATCTCATGTTCTACGAGATCAGTCGGTCCACGAATGTCGTGAAAGGCAGGGAGTTCGGCTTGCAAGAATTCTTCCAGCATATCGGATTGTTCTGGAGTCAGTGACCGATCAGTAAGGGGCGTGATAGTCTGTATCGGACAGTCTATTCCACGGATCTGGACTTCCTTTCTGGGTTCATGGTAGGTTTCAGTAAATTTGGTGCCTTCGGTTTTGTCTGTAATTTCCTGGGGCAATCCTGACTGAAAATCGACTGACTTTCTACTTGTCGTTGGGGTTGCGGCCCGAATCGGAATATTACGTGGAGTGGAACTCTTTGGCTGCCAAATTTGTATGCTGTCCTCTTTTATTATTATGGACTCTTTGTCCAGTGTCTTTGGAATCTCGGTTTGACTACTAGTTGGCGGATAGAAAACGTCGGGTTCATATTCGGCGTGAACTAGGGCTTGTACTACTCGGGAGTGGTTTTCGGTCATCGACCTTGTGTCGGCGGATTCTAATGTAGCGGGTTCTATTGGTTCGATTACCCCAATGGGGTAACAGACTACGGCTTCCTCAATAGGTGGCATCGGCATCTCACCTATCGAAATTTGTCCAGTTCCCAGTTCTAGACGAAACTTGTGCTTGGCTAGGATGTCCATCCCCAGCACTATATCAGCACTCAAGTTCGGAAAGTGGACCAGTTCCTCGGAAATTTTCTGGCGGCCAAGTTGCATCGGTACGTGGTAAACATCCTGGACGCGAATTAAGTTTCCATTAGCTAATCTGGCAGAAGAAGATACTGCTTTGGATTTATGCCCTCTTTGGGAAAGATGTTTCGCTAGTCGGTTTCCAACGTAGGATTTCGAAGCTCCAGTGTCGATGAGTGACAGAAAATTTTCACCTAGTATTTCCAGGGCTAGGTGTGGTCGGGGATCGTGTGCGGGTGTGACAACGGATTCTTGAGAGGCTAGTGTCGGTTGAAGCTGTTGGGGCCTCCCTTCCTTACAGCTCCTGTCTCGTTTCCCGACTGGTTACAATTACAGTCCTTGGACAATACGCCTTCTTTTAGGCAGCGAGAACAGAATATCTTTGCTGGATTCGTGCAATTGGTTCGTAGATGTCCCTTCTCACCACATCTCCAGCACAACACTTCTCCACGTGAGGTGGATGGTCGTGGTTCGAATCTTTGAGGCGGATTGCGGTCGGCGGGTACGGAAGCAGATGGGTAAAGGGGTTTTGGGTCGGACGACGGCGGGTTAGCTTGATATAAAGGGGATGAAGCAGGACGGGAATAACGTAGAGGTTCAGATGTCTTAAATCGGGTATGTTCGGGGACTGGGTGTCGGAATGGCTCGGATTGTTGGGAATAACGGGGAGTGGAATTCCTCGGAACGGAACTCGACGGTATGCTCTGTAACTCCTTTCTAAGCAGCTCGAACTCTCGGACCACTTGGCAAAAGGTGGTAAAATTGGAGTAATCCGTCTTTCGGATTTGCTGTCTGTATTCGGGAAGCAAATTTCGGTATAGCCATGTTAGCTGTTGCTCATTACTCAGCTTTCCATGTCGTCTCATCAGTGTTTGCAACTCTGTTATGTAACTGGTTACAGATTCGTTCCTTCTCTGTAACCTTCGACTTATTTCCACCTCTAGGTCGATCTGGTAATTAACGGAGAAAAAGAATATTTGGAAATCTGATTCAAAGTCCTCCCAGTGGTTCCAAGAGGATCGGTTGTTTCTAAACCATAATGCAGGTTCTCCGGTCAGTAGTTCAGGCAAGCAGGGCAGTAGTCGGTCTTTGTCTATACCTTTAGCAGTGCAGATCTCGTCTAGTCTTTCTAGAAAAGCTGCGGGATCCTCGCGGTTGCCAAATGTTACTTTCCAATCCTGAGTTTTTATTGGTTCAGGTGTAACGGCGGCTGGGGGTGTCATTGTGGTGCGGGGATTTTCTGTTACTGCTCGATTTGGACTCGAGTCTCCTTTGCGTAGAAAAGAAACAAGTCTTCTACGTTTTTCGTCTACGGTGCCGTCGACAGCTAGTTGCCTCTGTTTTAATTCGGAAGTCAATTCGGGTTTTCTCAAATTATAGATCCAGCCTACTCGGAGTACTGTTGATCCTTGAACCTCTTTCGGTTCCTGTTGTACTACCTCTGGTTTTTCAGAGAATTCTGTTATCCAACCGGATTGTATGTCGTTTCCCTCCGTGTCTAACAACCACAAGTTGTCTTCTTTTATTTCGGACATAAACTCAAAGAAGAAACGGACGCGAGCGGGTTTTCAGAAGAGGGTTGTTGATAGAAGAGAAACAAAAATTCTGCGAGATAGAGGAAGAGACCGGAAAGAGTAATAAAAAAAAAAGGTAGCCGGGCGGCGGTGAAATTCTAGTACTGAGAAAAAATATTTTAACAAACTTTACTATACTACTATACTACGGTTAGTCAACGTTAACTGGCGTACGACTGGGTTACTATGACAATTTCGGTTTGAGTGGCGGAAAAGGGGATAGCTCTGGTTTAGAGTGGAGCGGACTAGACAACGTTCAATGTGTACCGGGTTAAACAGGAGGAGAGAGAAAAAAAAATAAAGCCAAGACGAGAAAAGAATCTGAAACGGCAGAGTTGGGGCAGTACCGGATTACCTATCGGAAAGTAACCAGGTCCCTGCTCGGGCGCCAAATTTGTAAGGGGTTTTCTCGCCTCAGAGAAAACGATTACTTACAAATGACGCCTGTTGACGGGACGGCGCTCGGGCGCCATTTGTGACAAGTCTCCTGATTCACCTACAGTGCTTCAGCGAGTCTGTGGCGCTATGAATGTAATTCCCGAATAGGGGTTGCTCAGGCGCCAGTTTTGATATCGCAGTTTGCTCTGCGGCCCTGGGGTGCACGTAGAGTACACCCTCAGTAGACTCAGTGGAGTCCAGGTACAAATAAAAAAAATAAAACGGATAGACCTTCGCTGTTAAGTTGACCTACACTGGGGTAGTAAAGTAAATAAAGTTTTTCACTACACTTTTACCTATTAATCACTACGCCCTGAAAACGGAAAAAGCAAAGGCGTAATTCAAAATTAAACTCAGGAATTTCAATCAAAAATATATTTACAAAATAAATGAAATAAATAATAATTAAAAATAAAATACACGGGGTGAAATCGGTATATATTTATCTGTTTAATAACGGTAATAAAATAAATGTAGAATTATGTATGTTGATAAAATAAAAGGTCTCGGTATTTACAGAAAATGATAAAACGGTAAAATTAACTATGACCTATACTATACCCATAAGAAAATAAAAATAACAATTTTTCCTTTAAAAAAAATTAAAACGGCGGGCACTAACACCCTTAGCACAAATTCTTTGCTATTAATGAAAACGGCCGGCTTTTAGCCATAAGAAAAAATCTACAATAATAAAACTAAATATGATTCAAACTATACGTTTAAAAAAATAAAAAAAAATAATAAGCTACTCTCAGTAATAAAAAAAAATATCGGTAATCGGCCAATGGTGGTGAACAGTATCACCCTCCACTCATGAGAGAAAAAAAAATTGACGGATGCCTTTGTAAAAAACGACGCCTAATATCCTCCCCGCAATATTATTTTACTAGGCACAATAGACCAAATAAAGGGTGTCTTAACGCGGTATTATTCGACCAATACTTTGAGAATTTTTATTTTATTTATTCGGTTTCAAGTTTCTCTTATGTGGAGATCTGGGAATCCATAGCTTCCACAGAACAGAAACGGCTGCGACTCTCGACAGGGATAGCAAGCGAATACCACTATCATCCCTTGGTTAACACGAAAATGGTTGAAGGGCACTAACGCCCCGGATTTAAATACAATTCGTTACCCTGACAGGCACTAAGAAATCAAAAATATCGGTCGAATAGCTCATGTAATTAATAGTACGGAAGTGAATGTTACAGGGAGAATTATTAGACGGAATTTTAAATAAAAAGGCCTACCTTAATTAACTTTTCAGCAAAATCGCTTTGCGGTATAATCGGCACTACAGCAAGGCAACTTTTATTCTTCAACTCACGGTAACAGCAGGAAAAGAGATCTCCTTCATCGCAAACATCTAGTTTTATCAGAATTCGTACTTTTGCCGGAGTGGGGCGGTAGCCCCACCTAGAGGAAATAAATTGTTATTGCAAAAAAAACGTTAATTGATCAGCTTACTGATAAAATCTACTACTATTGCAATTTTACGAGACGATTTACATTAATGTGATATTGAAAAGTTTTAAACTACGAGGGCTCTTGTAAAGATTTAAAAACGGTAATTCTATGGAAACATTAGTTACAGGGGGTCTTGAAAATGTTCATAGACGGAAATTAATTTTAGAAATTAATTCATGGAATAAATTAATGGGAATTTTAGTGACTTCGTCACAGTATGTTCCACAATAAGCGATATTATTTTATCATCGACGATGGCTTCATAAAATTCGCCTGCTGTTGCGTTAGATAACAATGCAGCAACCCCTGTTTTTATTCCTGAAGGTTCAGTAAACTTCATAACACTTGGCAACGCCGCCTCAAAATTCGAACCCTCAAGTATCGGCATTTCGTTCATCTCTTCTCTCTTGTACATATTTTTCAATGTTTCTTTCTCCCTTTTCTATTACCTCTTTATCATTTTGTACTTCCTGATTATTTTCGATGTTTCGACATCTCTTATCTATTACCTCTCTATTGCTTTCTACTTCTTCCTTATCATTTTCGATATTTAGTAAATTATTTAATCGAAAATATTGCTCTTTTTGCTTGAAATAGAATCATAATCTGAAGAAGGTAAATACCAAGGATCGGCATCAGAGTCATCACAAGGTCCATCTAAGGAATCGTCACTTCCCTCACTATCACTTACAAGATTCTCAGTTAAACGCTGTAGCTCGAGTTTGTTCAAATAATTCTTAGACATCTAAAAAATTTACATTACAGTTTATTACCTACAACAAAAATTATTGAATTATCGTTTTACCTTTACAATATCAAAAATAACAAATAATGATCACATCAAATACTCAAACAATCAGTAACAGTAACAAAGATTTTATTTACAGTTTAAAAGATTATATACATTGTCAAATCAATTTATTGGATTTACACTACCGAGTCCTAGGAGGATTTTTCGTGCAGGTCGTTGGACCAAGGAGGATAGATCCGCCAACAATAATTCGTCTGACTAACAGTTGTGTAAATATATCAGCCCTCACTCCTTATCTGTTCGGTATTATTGAGGGATTATGATTTTGTTTGGAAATCGGTAATGGGAAATGGTTGAGGATTTGTCGCGTTTTAGTTGTGGTTTTTGTCCCCTGAAAAAACTAGAAAAAACAGAGTTGTCCTTGTAAGTGCGTTGGTATAGTCTTTGGATGATCGTGCATTTCACAGGCCGAGTGATTGGTGAGCCTTCCAACCGCGCAACAGTCCCGAAATTATTAGTTTCGCGCTTGTTGCACCGTTGGCCGATCCACCGTACTCAAACAATCACAAAGTATGACATATTATGAGATTACAGTTTGTTCTATCTTGCCGCCAGAGTAAAATTTGCGCGCCACGGAGCACGTGCTCGGATCAGCGGCGTGGGCATATATTTCTGTCTTCTGTGGGCAACGTTAGTCCCATAGCACAAAAAAAATTATTTAAAAAAAAAGCAATATGTGTTATAATAAATTGCAGACGTCATATTTCTTAATTATATATATATATATATATATATATATATATATATATAGATTCGTCCTGCCGACGTTGTGACATCATGTCGCAAAAATGTTGGTATCTTTATGACATCCGTTTGCGCTGTGACATCCAAATTCGGATGTCACAACGTTTTTGGGGTTCAAACATCATAAAAGAGGTTTAAAAGAGCGCCAAACAAATTTCAGCTGGATGTCATAATGCTTGATTTTCAATTTTGTGTATAAATTTAGTTCCAGTGTATAGATGTGAAGGTGGCGCTCGCGTCAGTTGGTTTTGTATATTTTGTATATTAAATATTTCAGTCCATCGACTGTCTAACATCCACCATTAAGTATATTAGAATTTACTCACTCGACTGTCTGACATCCAACATTCAGTATATTAAAACTTACTCACCCGACTATCTGACATCCACCTTAGAGTATATTAGAACTTTACACGCTAAGTTATGTGACATCCAAAACATTTATTTTAGATATATTTGGATTTTCATTTTAAGATCTATTTTATGTTAACACATAAGCTGCCAAAATTTTTTCTTGGGTTTCGCATGAAGCCAACAAGTTTCTTAAATGCATTCACTCTCTGTGACTATTTAATAAATATATATTATATGCATCTATATTGATACAAGGTGTATCAACAATGGGTGAGCGAACGATGACTGTAATTTATATTAAAAAAAAATCAAACGAAATTAAATTAAAATAAATTAAAATAAATTAAAATAAATTAAAATAAATTAAAATAAATTAAAATAAATTAAAATAAATTAAAATAAATTAAAATAAATTAAAATAAATTAAAATAAATTAAAATAAATTAAAATAAATTAAAATAAATTAAAATAAATTAAAATAAATTAAAATAAATTAAAATAAATTAAAATAAATTAAAATAAATTAAAATAAATTAAAATAAATTAAAATAAATTAAAATAAATTAAAATAAATTAAAATAAATTAAAATAAATTAAAATAAATTAAAATAAATTAAAATAAATTAAAATAAATTAAAATAAATTAAAATAAATTAAAATAAATTAAAATAAATTAAAATAAATTAAAATAAATTAAAATAAATTAAAATAAATTAAAATAAATTAAAATAAATTAAAATAAATTAAAATAAATTAAAATAAATTAAAATAAATTAAAATAAATTAAAATAAATTAAAATAAATTAAAATAAATTAAAATAAATTAAAATAAATTAAAATAAATTAAAATAAATTAAAATAAATTAAAATAAATTAAAATAAATTAAAATAAATTAAAATAAATTAAAATAAATTAAAATAAATTAAAATAAATTAAAATAAATTAAAATAAATTAAAATAAATTAAAATAAATTAAAATAAATTAAAATAAATTAAAATAAATTAAAATAAATTAAAATAACTTAAAATAAATTAAAATAAATTTAAATCAATATAAAAAAAATTAAATAAATTTAAAAAAATATAAATAACCAATTAAAATAAATTAATAAGCTAAATAAAAATAAATAACTAACCCTTCGTTCGTAATGATAAGAAAAATATGATGAGATAATTCATAAAAACGACAAATTTTAATGTCCTGACACCTTAATAGTATGTTCATGTAGCTGTGCGATAAATATTAGTGTACGCAGATTTTATTTAAGTATTTTTTTTATTTTAGAGTGAATTAATCTAAGAAGTTTCACTTTTATCGTGCATTCGATAACACACACTCTTTTTTTACTACTTAATTTTTTTGGACTACTGATATGATTCTAAACAACCTTACTTAATGATTCTTTCGCCAGTAAGACTGAAGTACAGGTAGTAACTTTTTCAATTTCTTTCTTGTTTTTCTTACCAACCACCCTTATATGTTATTGAAATTTGGCACATGTATTTTCTACAACTTACCCTAATTTATTGGGTATTAATAAGAAACAAAATGCAGTTCTATTTTTTCAAAAAAATGTATTAATTTGTTTATCCTTATAGCCGGAGAGCCAGTAACACACATTTCATTAAGTGTTTGATGCACTTTGAAATTTTGTAATTTGAAATCATTTGGATGGAAAAGCAGATATACCTGTGTTGGCTTGACCCACCCCGGGACACCAGGTACTGCGCATAATAGAAAGGGGTCGTAAAATATGACCCAAAAAAAGTGTTTGATTTACGCTCAAATTTTAATAGCGTCTTAATTAAATATAAAAAAATTAATTCCAAAAAGGCAGACACTTTTTCCGGGGTTTAATTGCCGGCCAACATAAAAATAAGTCTTATCGCTGATCACCCTACAGCTGTATCTGCCGTTCATACAAGGGAAGTGCAACCAACTTGACAAAATAAAATTGACACTAATGACATAGGAAATCGAGTCACATAAAGAGGCTGTTTTTTAGTTTGCTTTATGGTATTTTCTATCTACTTTCATGCCATTTGCATACTTTGTTGTACCCGTAACGTGAAAAAGACTTTTTGGTTTAGGTTATTTTACATTTAAAGGATGAAACATTTTGTCATCGTCAGCTGTCAATTATGTTGTTCGTAGAACACAGGTGTAACCATAGATGGGCATAATGAAACTAGTATTGGATGTTAATTGTATATTGTATAGAACTTGTATTCGTAGCAGCAGCATTTTGCAATCGACATAAATAAATAAAACCAAATAAAAAGAAATGTTTCATAAAGCGTGAGAAACACAAATAGACTATTAACAACGTTACGGGTACAACAAGGTATGCAAATGGCATGAAAGTAGATAGGAAATACCATAAAGCAAACTAAAAAACAGCCTCTTTATGTGACCCGATGTCTTTAGTGTCAATTTTATTTTGTCAAGTTGGTTGCACTTCCCTTGTATGAACGGCCGATACAGTTGTAGTGTAATCAGCGATAAGACTTATTTTTATGTTGACCGGCAATTAAACCCCGGAAAAAGTGTCTACCTTTTTGGAATTAATTTTTTTATATTTAATTAAGACGCTATTAAAATTTGAGCGTGAATCAAACACTTTTTTTGGGTCATATTTTACGACCCCTTTCTATTATGCGCAGTACCTGGTGTCCCGGGGTAGGTCAAGTCAACACAGGTATATCTGTTTTTCCATCCAAATGATTTCAAATTACAAAATTTCAAAGTGCATCAAACACTTAATGAAATGTGTGTCACTGGCTCTTGGACTATTATAAGAACACACTACCAGTCGTTAAATATTTGGAAAAAGCACAATAGTAGTTTGTGCAACAAGAGTGGATATAATAGCCATATCGCTCGAGTTGTACAGTATATTTTTTCTACGACACTCTAACGAAAATCTACAAATTTTAAAAAATATTTTAGCTTATTAAGATAAAATAATTAAATTAAAAATAATTTACGACTTTCACTAATTTATAAAATAAAATAAAACAAGAAAGAAAATTCATTTCCTTTTTCTCCATCTGAGATTTAAACTCGAGTCTTTTGAATGGAAGGCAAGAACCACAGGACCATCTACTCGTTTATTTTTGTTGCTTTAATACTCGTAATTAAATTGACTTCATATAGTTTTATTTAAATTAACAAATTATTTATAATTATAGACGAAATAAAAATATAAATTCTATTATTTATCGATTCTACACAAGAATAACTCATTTTAATGTGTTTAATCTCAATACCCAAAAAATATACTGACTAATAAGATCGACAGAATTGTCACTTATTTAAATTTTTAAAAATAATAGCAGTTGGTTGATTAAAATATGAACGGTGATTGGTGGATTTCTTTTTCCAGTGTTCTCACTACCTAGAATGGATATGAAATATATTCGTTCAGTTGAAGGCAATAGCATACTTTTTCGTTTTGTAATCTGTGTGTAGATAAGCTAATATCTATGTGGGTGTAGAAAAAAAAAATTAATTAAGTGTATGCTTTTAATTTTTGAGTAGATGATTTTAGTACTAAAATTGACTGTTTTTATATTATTTTTAAACTAAGCAGATTTTTAAAAGTTACATATTATGTTTGTACTAACAAGTCCGTATTTAGGACCAAATATCATAATCTACTTTTTAATTAATCACTGCATGCCGTACCAACATCATAATCGCTAGACTCTAGGCAAAATTGATTCAAAGCATTGCTTTTGGTAGGTACTGATAGGCACAGATATATAAAAGTACCAACATAATATATATCTTTTAAAAATTCAGTTGGAATTAAATTATCCTCATTATAACGTATTGAAATTACTTAAAACCCCTTTAGTTTCATTTAAATCTCCAAAATGCTCGACAATAACAATTTAGCAGTAAAATCATCTGCACAAAAACATGAAGATTATGACTAATTTTAGTTTTTTCTGATCTCTTTAAATATGGAAACGAACTTAACTGATTTACAAATGTACTTTTTTCTGTAACTCAAAAATAACAATTTAAAGTTAAAAATGTTTATAGTAAAATAGTCGGTGGGCAAAAATAATAAACACCGCTGGATTTATATTTTGTGTGCTTCTCATGTAAGGTTAGGTTAGGTTCAGTGCCAACTGGTCGTGTTAATGCACTTAAGACCGGAAAATCAACCATCCGAGGGCGATCGATACACAAAAAAATTAATAAAGTAGTCCCAACGGACAAGTAAAAGATTACCAAGAGGCCGGCGATAGCCTGCTTAGGGGGTGCTTTTAGTGGGTAAAGGGCAAGCCGGACTTGCATCAAAGATTCGGGAGTCCGAAACTGTTGGGAAAGGGAGAACCTGTAACTAATCTCTATAATAAATTCCCACATACCAAAAAAATATCAAGAAGTTACTTCGATCGAAAACTATTTTTTTTGGGCCAGTGTATCTAAAAATATACACAATCAAAAACTAACAAGAAAATCATTTGAAAATGGAATAAAAATAACTTAAGAAATTACATTGAAATAAAAAAACAATAAAAAATCGTAGAATTTGAGGGTGGGCTTTGGCGCTGAACGTGTTAAATGTTTAGGATGTAATAAGATGCTTAATTTAAAAATGTATTTATATACTTACTGGATGTTACAAGAATGGCAGTTTTTCTGTAGAAATGGTATACTGTGACGTAACAACTGGATGTCACAAGATGCAAGGTTTTTCTAGATGTCACAAAGTGTTGTTAATAAAAATATATACCGTGTATACTTTGGATCTCACAACGATAGGACGTTTTATTTTTTTAAAATGTGTATGGTTGTGATATTTTTCGCTCATTGATAATATTTTTTTAATTAAAAGAAGTCATATTTTTCTTTTTTTCCCAAAGTCTTTCTAAAGGGTGGATGTCAGAAAGTCAAAATTTTTGCTGGATGTCACATGATACGCTGGTCGAGTATATATATATATATATATATATATATATATATATATATATATATATATATATATATATATATGGTTGCCTCAACGGCCCACAGAGAAAAAATTCAAAATTATCCCTGGCAGAATACGTGTTAATTAATTAATTAATTAATTAGTTTACACTAAGACACTAATTTATTTTATAACTCAATTCATTTGTACCAATAGCAACACTAATTTATTTCTCTTATTGATACACTATACCGACAATATTTATTTTAACACAATAATACATTGACTTGAACTGACTTTTAACGGTAAACTTAGCCTATTTATATTCATATCATCACTTTGACATGAGCACCTTCTAACTCCACTTTTTACAGCTAACCAGATTATTATTCCATCTTTATTAAAAAGCGAAATGTGTAAGCATTTAAGGAGGTCCTTTCGCCACACCTCTCGCCTCAAATGTTAAAAAAAAAGTTATTAGATTATGACTAAAATTAATTTTTTTCTAATAGTTGAAGTCCTTATTTATCTAATACTGAACTTTTAACTATACCTTACCTTGCAAATTTTTGAGAATTTTTTTTTTAAATGTGAGTATTTGTACAGTGCCTCACGAGAAAGTAGTCCTCAACAACAATTCTCGAATTATACTATTATTTATTGATTAGATGGAGTAGAAAAAAAACTAAAAATAAGGTTTTTGAAATATTTAGATTTTGTTTTATACAATAAAATATATATAGTAAACCGTGGAACTTATTGAGAAATTAATATTAAAAAATCACAAAAAAATTTCAAGTAACCTAGTTGAAAATTTTTTGTGATTTTTTAATAATAATTTCTCAATAAATTCCACGGTAACCTATATATTTTATTGTAAAAAACAAAACCTAAATATTTCAAAAACCTTATTTTTAGTTTTTTTCTACTCCATCTAATCAATAAATAATAGTAAAATTAATTATAATTCGAAAATTGTTGTTGAAGTCTTACTTTCTCATAAGACACTGTACAAACACACACATTTTTAAAAAAAAAATTCTCAAAAATTTGCACGGTAAGGTATAGTTAAAAGTTCACTATTAGATAAATAAGGACATCTACTATTAGAAAAAAAATAATTTTGGTCATAATCTAATATTTTTTATTTAACATTGGTGGCGAAAGGACCTCCTTAAAATTACAAGCGTCTACTATTGGCATTTCAGGTAAATTTTATATGTTAAACTTGTAACTGCTCAGAGGAGCACAAACTCGCATACAAACGTTTATCTATTCATAATATCTACTTAAAACGGCTTTATTGCTTCTTGTAAAATTATTAAAGGTTAACATGTTTAGGTAACGTTAATTGGCGTTCTAGAACTTGTTAGGGCAGTGCCTTCACCAAAATCGTTGTCTCTAGTTGCTTCATTATTATTCGTCTACGTGTTCAGTACATTTTAGATGAATGATTCACTTCGATTAATGGTCATGGGCATATCATTGTTCACTTTCAGTTGTAGTACTTAGAATAATATTTATCCTGGATTAGCAAAAAACATTTAAAAGTTTAATTAAGGTATTTTAAGAATGTTATTATTTACAGGTCCAATGAAACAGAAGCACTTCAATCTACATTTTAAAACATATGTCATCTGTGCTATATGCGGGCAGTTTTTTGTTCGGAAAAAAGAATTTTTGACTCATCTCTTTAATCATATAATAATAAGATCTAAGATTAAATTTCAAGTAAATACCACAAACAAACAAAATTTCTCTAATATAATCTACAAAAAAAGCAAGTACACTATTTTAAAAACAAAGAAGCGTAGCAAGGTTCAGAAAGAGGGTACATGTAAATTATGTAGTAAATTCTATAAATATCTCAGCATTCATCTAACGTATGGCGCGTGCTCGAATTCATATAAGTGTGACATTTGTTTCAAAAGTTTCAAAACCGCAAACAGACTTCAAACCCACATGTCAGTTCACGCTGGTCCGAAACAAAATCGGTGTGAAATTTGTTTGAAAGTGTTAAGTAGCAAGTATAACCTTGAATATCACAAAACAATTCACATTGATAAAGATTTCTTTGAATGCGAACTGTGTCCTAGAAAATTTGCGACCAAAAAAGGATTTGGAAAACATACATCTTCGCACAAAAAAGATTTAATTAAAAAAACTATAAATCAACCCTTTTCTAATATCGCAACGCCCGTAGAATACAAATGTGGAAATTGTTTTATAAAATTTAAAACTAAAGAAATTTATGATAAACATCTCATATTAAATCGTTTAGAAAAACCATTTAATTGCGAAATTTGTTCAGGATTGTTTACTTTAAAGTGCCATTCATTTACTCACTCTAAAAATAAAATGCCAATTTTGTATTCAAACATTTCAGGGTAAACAATTTTAACCTTTAATTTTTTATTTATACTGTTTGTAAAGTACGTTAATTAATTTTAATTGAAATAAATCGGATTTTAATATAGAATCGAATTTAATCGGTCTTAAGAATAATAATAATACATAAAATGAAACGTATCGAATGAATTTCTATGCAAGAATGCCGTGCTTTATCACCAAATATTCTTATGCGACCCAGTGCGACGTATTATTCTACGAAATATGAGTAGCACTCGTGAGTCATGACAGGGTGGTCCTAACCTAGCGATAAGCAAAACATCCGAGTGGTTACATGTTATTTAATTTGTTTACACTAAGACACTAATTTATTTTACAACTCAATTTATTTGTACCAATAACAACACTAATTTATTTATTTTATTGATTCACTATTATACTGACAATATTTATTTTAACAGAATGAACTCACTTTTAACGTTAACGGTAAACTTAGCCTATTATATTCATATCGTTACCATAACATGAACACCTTCTAACTCCACTTTTCACAGATAACAAGATTATTGTCCCATCTTTATTAAAATTAAAATTACAAACCTCTACTTTATTGGCTTTTCAGATAAATTTTATGATATGTAAAACTTGTAACTCCACAAAGGAGAACACACTTTAGTAAAAACATTTATCTAGTCATATCTACATAAAACGTTTTTTTGCTTCTTGTAAAATTATTAAAGGTGACATGTTAAGGTAACGATACGTGGCGTTCTAGAATGTTCGTGCATCCGCGAGAACTTGTTACGGTAGTGTCTTTACCAAAATCGTTGTCTCTAGTTGCTTCGTCTAGGGGCCCAGTACATTTTAGATGGATGATTCACTTCGACTAATGGTCATGGGCGTATCATTGTTCATTTTCAGTTGAAGTACTTAGATTAATATTTATCCTGAATTTAAACAGTTTAATTAAGGTATTTTAAGAATGTTATTCTTTACAGGTCCAATGAAACAGAAGCACTTCAATCTACATTTTAAAACATACGTCATCTGTGCTATATGCGGGCAGTTTTCTGTTCGGAAAAAAGAATTTTTGACTCATCACTTTAATCATATAATAAAAAGATCTAAGATTAACTTTCAAGTAAATACCACAAACAAACAAAATTTCTATAATATAATCTATAAAAAAAGCAAGTACACTCCTTTAAAAACAAAGAAGCGTAGCAAGGTTCAGAAAGAGGGTACATGTAAATTATGTAGTAGATTCTATAAATATCTCGGAGATCATCTAACGTTTGGCGCGTGCTCGAATTTATATAAGTGTGACATTTGTTTGAAAAGTTTCAAAACGGCAAACAAACTTCAAAGCCACATGTTAATTCACGCTGGTCCAAAACGAAATCAATGTGAAATTTGTTTAAAAGTGTTAAGTAGCAAGTTTAATTTTGAATATCACAGAAGAAAAAGACACTTTAACACTTTTATTAGAGAATTTTTTAAATGCGATCTTTGTCCTAGAAAATTTGCTACCAAAGCAGGACTTTCAAATCATAAAAGTACGCACAAACAACCAATTATAGCGACGCCCATAGAATACGAATACAAATGTGAAAATTGTTTTATAAAATTTAAAACTAAAGAAATTTATGATAAACATCTAACATTAAATCGCTTAGAAAAACCATTTAATTGCGAAATTTGTTCAGGATTATTCACTTTAAAGTGCCATTTATTTACTCATTCTAAAAATAAAATACCAATTTTATATTCAAACGTTTCAGGGTAAACAATTTTAAC
Source organism: Psylliodes chrysocephalus (assembly GCA_927349885.1). Lineage (NCBI taxonomy): Eukaryota > Metazoa > Arthropoda > Insecta > Coleoptera > Chrysomelidae > Psylliodes > Psylliodes chrysocephalus. The sequence goes on from OV651818.1 coordinate 41,477,609, forward strand.
GATTACTTGCTTAAACAGTTTGTTAACACGTATTCTGCCAATTTGCTCCATATTTTTGGCGTTTTAGTTTCATTGACTGTCTCATGGAAAGCCTACCCCTAAATAGTAGAAATGTCTCATCAACGCACACATACTCATCTGGAGAGACTTATAATTTTTAACTAATGCTTGTACTAATGGATTTATTTTATACAATCTGTCAGTTTGTCTAGCAGCACTTTTATTGTCAGCGAAATGAATCATTCTAAGAAGTGTTTCGAAACGATGACTCATGCTCTTTCTAGAAAATTCCAAGTTGTACAATTCATTGGTACTCCAGTAATCACCTAACTGTGGTAATTTTACCAAACCCATATATAAAATGAGACCTAGAAATTTTATTATTTCTTGTAAACTTGTCGGTTCCCATTCATGAAGTCGCGATAATCGTTCAACATCAGCATTCGAAGTTAGTACTTGGGTTGCATATAGATTGGTATGTTTCACAATAAGCGATATTATTTTATCATCGACGATGGCTTCACTAAATTCGCCTGCTGTTGCGTTAGATAACAATGCAGCAACCTCTGGTTTTATTCCTGAAGGTTCAGTAAACTTCATAACACCTGGCAACGCCGCCTCAAAATTCGGACCCCCCCCCAAGTATCGGCATTTCGTTCATCTCTTCTCTCTTGTACATATTTTCAATATTTCTTTCTCCCTGTTCTATTACCTCTATCATTTTGTACTTCCTGATTATTTTCGATGTTTCGACATCTCTTATCTATTACCTCTCTATTGCTTTCTACTTCTTCAATATCATTTCCGATATTTAGCAAATTATTTTCATCGAAAATATTGCTCTTTTTGCTTGAAATAGAATCATGATCTGAAGAAGGTAAATACCAAGGATCGGCATCAGAGTCATCACAAGGTCCATCTAAGGAATCGTCACTTCCCTCACTATCACTTACAAGATTCTCAGCTAAAGGCTGTAGCTCGAGTTTGTTCAAATAATTCTTAGACATCTAAAAAATTTACATTACAGGTTATTACCTACAACAAAAATTATTGAATTATCGTTTTACCTTTACAATATCAAAAATAACAAATAATTATCACATCAAATACTTAAACAATCAGTAACAGTAACAAAAATTTTATTTACAGTTTAAAAGATTATATACATTGTCAAATCAATTTATTGGATTTACACTACCGAGTCCTAGGAGGACTTTTCGTGCAGGTCGTTGGACCAAGAAGGTTAGATCCGCCTACAATAATAATTCGTCTGACTAACAGTTGTGTAAATATATCAGCCCTCACTCCTTACCTGTTCGGTATTATTGAGGGATTATGATTTTGTTTGGAAATCGGTAATGGGAAATGGTCGTGTTTTAGTTGTTGTTTTTGTCCCCTGAAAAAGCTAGAAAAAACAGAGTTGTCCTTGTAAGTGCGTTGGTATAGTCTTTGGATGATCGTGCATTTCACAGGCCGAGGATTGGCGAGCCTTCCAACCGCGCAACAGTCTCGAAATTATTAGTTTCGAGCTTGTGGCACCGTTGGCCGATTCACCGTACTCAAACAATCACAAAGTATGACATATTATGAGGTTAGAGTTTGTTCTATCTTGCCGCCAGAGTAAAGTATAATTTATAACCACCGTAACGCAACTTAACGCCGTAGAAACTTAACCTAAGATATAAAAATAAAGTCTATTTATAAATGTCCGTAACGTAAGAGTTGAGCATGCGTGTTGTATTTCAGAGATTATCAAATTACTGACATCCTTATAAATAAACAAGTGTAAATACCTAACCACCAAATAAAACCCATAAATTATGATTTTGCTATAAAGAAAGTATATTAAATACTTTTAAAGCAATAATATAAAAATATAATAAAACGGAATAGTTTACACAAGGTGTTGATTGTTTTTGAGCAATAATGAGAATTAAATCTTTCCTAGCAAACTAGTTTTGTATCTTATTTCAGTTCTAGATTTGATGTTAATATAGGTATATCTAGCAATATTCATATCTCATAAATAGTTTATCCCCAATAACATAAACACAAATCATGATATAATGTGTCCATAAATAATGAGAATAATAGTTTACAAATGTTATTTGTCCATTCATTTATAAAAAAAAATAAAAATAATAATTGACAGTTATCACATGCTGAACTCAGAATTATCTCATTGGCTGACCGTAAGGTCTTAAGTTGTTAAGGAGGTCCTTTCGCCATCTCTTTCGCCACCAATGTTAAATAAAAAATATTAGATTATGACTAAAATTAATTTTTTTTCTAATAGTTGAAGTCCTTATTTATCTAATAGTGAACTTTTAACTATACCTTACCGTGCAAATTTTTGAGATTTTTTTTTTAAATGTGAGTATTTGTACAGTGTCTTACGAGAAAGTAAGACCTCAGCAACAATTCTCGAATTATACTATTATTTATTGATTAGATGGAGTAGAAAAAACTGAAAATAAGGTTTTAGAAATATTTAGGTTTTGTTTTTTACTATAAAATATATAGGTTACCTTGGAATTTATTGAGAAATTAATATTAAAAAATCACAAAAAAATTTCGACTAGGTTACTTGAAATTTTTTTTTAATATTAATTTCTCAATATATTCCACGGTAACTTATATATTTTATTGTAAAAAACAAAACCTAAATATTTCAAAAACCTTATTTTTAGTTTTTTTCTACTCCATCTAATCAATAAATAATAGTATAATTCGAGAATTGTTGTTGAGGTTTTACTTTCTCGTAAGACACTACAAATATTCACATTAAAAAAAAAAAAATTCTCAAAAATTTGCACGGTAAGATATATTTAAAAGTTCACTATTAGATAAATAAGGACTCAACTATTAGAAAAAAATTAATTTTAGTCATAATCTAATATTTTTTATTTAACATTGGTGGCGAAAGGACCTCCTTAAGTTAAAAGTTGGCAAACTTTCTACGATACGTTAAGTTCTTAAGTTACGTTACGAACTTTTTAAATAAGTTTACGTAAATTCAATATTTCAACTTCTTACGTTAAGTACTTAAGTTACGTTACGACGGTTATAAATTAAGCTTAAAATGTGTGCGCCACGGAGCACGTGCTTGGACCAGCGGCGTAGGCATATATTTCTGTCTTCTGTGGGCAACGTTAGTCCCATAGCAAAAAAAAATTATTAAAAAAAAACAAGCAATATGTGTTATTATAATAAATTGCAGGCGTCATTATTCTTAACTATATATATTGTTGCCTCAACGGCCCACACAGAAAAAATACAAAATTATCCCTGGCAGAATACGTGTTAATTAATTTACACTAAGACACTAATTTATTTCTCTTATTGATACACTATACCGACAATATTTATTTTAACACAATAATACATTGACTTTAACTGACTTTTAACGGTAAACTTAGCCTATTTATATTCATATCATCACTTTGACATGAGCACCTTCTAACTCCACTTTTTACAGCTAACCAGATTATTATGCCATCTTTATTAAAAAGCGAAATGTGTAAGCACTTAAAATTACAAGCGTCTACTATTGGCATTTCAGGTAAATTTTATATGTTAAACTTGTAACTGCTCAGAGGAGCACAAACTCGCATACAAACGTTTATCTATTCATAATATCTACTTAAAACGGCTTTATTGCTTCTTGTAAAATTATTAAAGGTTAACATGTTTAAGTAACGTTAATTGGCGTTCTAGAACTTGTTAGGGCAGTGCCTTCACCAAAATCGTTGTCTCTAGTTATTATTCGTCTACGTGTTCAGTACATTTTAGTTGGATGATTCACTTTGACTAATGGTCATGGGCGTATCATTGTTCACTTTCAGTTGTAGTACTTAGATTAATATTTATCTTGAATTAGCAAAACATTTAAAAGTTTAATTAAGGTATTTTAAGAATGTTATTCTTTACAGGTCCAATGAAACAGAAGCACTTCAATCTACATTTTAAAACATACGTCATCTGTGCTATATGCGGGCAGTTTTTTGTTCGGAAAAAAGAATTTTTGACTCATCACTTCAATCATATAATAAAAAGATCTAAGATTAAATTTCAAGTAAATACCACAAACAAACAAAATTTCTATAATATAATCTATAAAAAAAGCAAGTACACTCTTTTAAAAACAAAGAAGCGTAGCAAGGTTCAGAAAGAGGGTGGTACATGTAAATTATGTAGTAAATTCTATAAATACCTCAAAGATCATCTAACGTATGGCGCGTGCTCGAATTTATGTAAGTGTGACATTTGTTTCAAAAGTTTCAAAACCGCAATCAGACTTCAGACCCACATGTCAGTTCATGCTGGTCCGAAACAAAATCGGTGTGATATTTGTTTGAAAGTGTTAAGTAGCAAGTATAACCTTGAATGTCACAAAACAATTCACATTGATAAAGATTTTTTTGAATGCGAACTGTGTCCTAGAAAATTTGCGACCAAAAAAGGATTTGGAAAACATACATCTTCGCACAAAAAAGATTTAAATAAAAAAACTACAAATCAACCCTTTTCTAATATCGCAACGCCCGTAGAATACAAATGTGGAAATTGTTTTATAAAATTTAAAATTAAAGAAATTTATGATAAACATCTCATATTAAATCGTTTAGAAAAACCATTTAATTGCGAAATTTGTTCAGGATTGTTTACTTTAAAGTGCCATTCATTTACTCACTCTAAAAATAAAATGCCAATTTTGTATTCAAACATTTCAGGGTAAACAATTTTAACGTTTAATTTTTTATTTATACTGTTATTTAATTTGTTTACACTTACAACTCAATTTACTTGTACCAATAACAATACTAATTCATTTATCTTATTGATTCACTATTATGCTGACAATATTTATTTTAACAGAATGAACTGACTTTTAACGTTAACGGCAAATTAGCCTATTATATTCATATCGTTACCTTAAGAGCGTTATCCATGTGCTAAAATTAACTTAATAATAATCATTTATTTCTGTAGACTTTTATACATTAGGGTGATTTTTTTTTTCGACTATTTTTTTTCTTTCGCTCCCGTCCTGAAATTTTGTTGAAAATGCCCCAAAAAAAATTTCCTGAAAGTTTGAGCCCTTAATATTAATATTAAGTCCTCGACAAAGGCGTGCAAAGATTTTCCATTTAAAATACACGTAAAATTAGGGCTTTTTTTCTTCAGATTTCTATAGCTTAGCGGCATTTTATGGTATTATTTCGACGATAGACATGTATTTCTCCAAATTGAACGCTCTATAAAAGTGTCCATTGCGGCGATGTCGTAACTCACATCGGCTAGGTAGTACGGGTCACTAAATCGAATTTTTTCACGAAATTTACGTTATTTCGACCCTATGTCATAATTGAGAAGAGTTACAGAAAAAATGTAAATGACAAAGTTGTAGGATATTTAATTTACTACAAAAAATGTCCTAAGAACCAAATCGCTAAGATCAATATTTGTCGAGATTCGAGATATTAAGCCTTGAATTAATTTTACTGTAAAATTTTTGCCGATTATTGACTCAAACTTTTTGAAATCTTGTTTTTTTTTTTGTATTATGATACATTTAAAATGTTAAAAGTGGTTAACGATACTGCAGAAATGGGAGTAGCACTAGCCGAAAGTTTTAATGAAGCATTTTGACTCATAACGAAGTCGAGAGACAAAAAATTTTTCAAACTGTTCGCTCTCAATACACATCGTGTAAAAATCAGAGTATATTAACAATAAATCAATGTAACGATTAATTTTTCTACTTTCAATAATAATTTATTGGTATTGTTGTTTCTATTTTCATATATAATTTATTGTTGTTAATATGATTCAAATTATTATAATTTAATAAATGTTAGTAATATATAAATTATATAAAAGTAATTGTATTTGTATGTTTTATACAGGAACCAATAAATCCTTTATTTGTTAAAGATTCTTCAAATATGAGCTTTAACGATGTAAGATATTAATCATATTCTAGTATTCTAACTTTAAAAAAATATATTGAACAAAAAGTGTGATAGGTAATACAAAAAAAAACATGATTTCAAAAAGTTTCAGTCAATAATCGGCAAAAATTTTACAGTAAAATTAACTCAAGGCTTAATATCTCGAATCTCGACAAATATTGATCTTAGCGATTTGGTTCTCAGGACATTTTTTGTAGTAAATTAAATATCCTACAACTTTGTCATTTACATTTTTTTCTGTGACTCTTCTCAACAGATTTTGAATGCGAACTTTGTACTAGACATTTTACGACTAGAAAAGGATTTGGAAGACATACATCTTCGCACAAAAAAGATTTAAAAAACGAAACTGCAGAACAACCTCTTTCCTATATCGTAACACCCGTGGAATACAAATGTGAAATTTTTTTTATAAAATTCAAAACTGAAGAAATTTATGATAAATATATCAGATTAAATCGATTAGAAAAATCGTTTTATTGTGAAATTTGTTCAGGATTATTCACTTTAAAGTGCCATTCATTTATTCATTCTAAAAATAAAATGCCAATTTTGTATTCAAACGTTTCAGAGCTCGTCATATCAACATAAAATTAATTTAATTGAATTGTCACAAGTTAAAGAAGAAATCGATATTGTTTATAACTCGTTAAATTAGAAAAAATAAACGAAATCGAAAATATCCGAATAAAGTTTTTGATTTTAATCCGTGTGTACAGTTTTAATCCGGGTCGAATAACCATTATACAGGTTGGAACTTCAGTTCAAGTTCTTTATTTACATTATTTACAAATTTTTAATTTCAAATTATTTCACAATTATGTTATTTTATGAAGGGTCTAAGGGGAAAACATGATTTCATAATTTTAGGGTTTCACAACATTATAGTAGGTCTAACTGGTTCCTACAAAATGCATTAACTTTACAGGGAAATAAGCTGTTAATTCCCATGATATATGCCTATTAAAAATATACATACAGGCAAAGAACCTGATAACCGCCAGCCGTCCAAGGGAATAATTTGACAAGTTCGTTTTTTGATTGCATCATTTTTATTACCTGTTGTCAAGTTTATTATAAAAATGTTTTTTTAAGTTTGTTACACGTTTATATTTTGCTTAAAATATTTCTGATTTCCAAAGTTTAGTGACCTTTAGTTTGTAACACGTCCATATTTTTATTAAAATATTTATAATTCATTTCCTGTTAATATAATTAGTAAATTAGTTGTCATATTAATATGTTTTGAATCGTTTTTTGTCTCTCCTGTAAAATTAGCAAAATGGCGCTCATTATGTTTCTTCTCTGGACCCTTCTTTTATTAATAATATCTTGCTGCTTCTTTTTTTGGATTTGGTTTCCATACTCCTTGTCGTTGGACATTATTATGGCAATGTGGCACACGTCAGTTATCAGTAATTGAGAAATTTTTGTATCTATGGTTGATTTTAATTGTGTATATGTGAAAAAGTCGTAAAAAACAAGGTAACCAAAGATTCGAACTCCAATGTGATGTGGCAAGGTGAATTTTGACTTGGTAATTTGGAAATGTTTAGGGTAGTGATAGCTAGACATCATGAACGTCATAAATAATAACGATAGTTTTTGATAGTAAAAGGGAAACTATAGGAATGCTACCGATGGTACTTTCGATATTTAGCAATTTTAATTTTAGATTAAATTAGGAAACATAGTTTTAATAAATCGAAAAATAAACTTTATTTTCACAATAATTACAAGAATCTACCTAACATACTTGTACTTATAAATCAAACACTTGAACATAAAATTGTAACACAAAATAAAAATTGAAAAAATATTTGGTTTCTTTTGACTAGTCCCTTTGGAAAGAAATATTATTTAGTACATTTTGATTTTATAAAAATAAAGTTATCCAAATTATTTGGTTTAAAATATTAACCATAAAGAGCTGATTCCACCGTTGTGTTAAAAAGAAGTTTAAATAACTAAGCGAATATTAAAATGAAATTGCTAATGTGAATATGTCATTTTAAACTTCGTTTAAGACAACGGTGGAATCGGCCTTAAGAACAGAAGACTCAAGTTGTTCCAGCATTGACATTTTTATTATCATCTGGTGAATATATACAGGAAGGTCAGTATGTGGCCTTAAGGTGTTATTCTTTACTCAATTTTAAGGCGAAAAGTTCGTATAAACGTAGGTCCTACTCTAATCGACTTTATTTTGAAAAAAACAGGATGTTGAAATATTAAAATTAAATAACTAAAAGAAGAAAATTAGTATCAAGTTGACATTTTTATTTCAAAAAATGGAATTTTGTAAGCAGAAAAAGTTTTTCTAATAAGATATAATTTTAAAAATGCCGTTTAGGACCTTAGAATATAGAAATGTTTTGCCTTAAATATTAAGCAAGGAATATAACCTTGGGGTTTGGCCACATAATTACTTATTAATCACCCTGTATATGGCGTTATGGCTTCAAAGCTCACACTATATTAATTTCTTTAATTATGCTCACATCACATTCTGTTGTTTATTCCTAATCAATCTGCGGGGTCTGCCCTCTACCTATAAATAAATTATGGATCTATAGAAGTGAGTCTTTACTGCTAAGAACGCGCGCGTTGCTGTGATTGGTTCATATAAAATGTGTTTCTGTTCTGTTTTACGGCGTGCGGTCCAATCAGGATACATTGTTTTAAAATCTTAACCAATAAGAACACGTAATGCACGATCAATGTGTACTGAAGACTCGAGTTCTAGTCCACGTTGACTACAGAACTTTTTGTAGGCATTTTTGTTTTGTTGCGGTGCCTTTTGACATTTTTTAGTATCGGCTGGAGAATATAAAGGCATTTTTCTATAACCTTACTACATCATACTTGATAACATTATTGGAGTAACTCGGGCAACGTCACACATACCATGATAACGTAACACTTGTCATTCTCGTTTCTTAAATTTGATTTCAGTTGGGAGGATTTCTACACCAAATTTGAATTATAGGACATTTTAGGATGTATTGATTTTGTCATTTATTTAAAATTGTATCTTCCAACAAAAAGAAGAAAGGTTCTATTAAGTGTTATTTGTGATGAAATAACTATGAATACTTGTGCCAGCAGTCTTATATTTCCATCTTTATATTTTAATATAAATATCAGTATCCTATGAATATTTGTAGCTTTAGGAGGAGATAAAATTTACCATCATCAACAACAATCCTCTCACAAAAATATTTCTCAGTGCCATTTATTTCCAATTTAATTTGTTGTAAATACAAAAATGTCCAAAAACCGAAACCACAGACAACCACAAATTGATTTCCTCAAAAAAATGTAAAACCAGGAAATTAAAATAAATCATATCTTTTTATGAAACGAAATTAAAAGTTGAACACTTAACGACCAGAGCTATAAAGGCTTATGTCAAGTAATGTATCTTTAAATATATTATGTGCATTAACAATAAAAAAGAAATAATGTAACTAGTTACTTAATTATTGTATTAATTATTAAAAATAAATATCTAGGATCTATGTATAAAAATCAATATTAACAACCGATTTTACTATTAATATAGACTTTGCATAATTCAAAATAGAAATGATGCATTTGACATATTTGACAGCTGCTGCGAAAGGTTAGATTCTTATTCCCACACGGGCGTGAAGTAGATTCTTATCCACACGCGTGTGATATAGGAATAGGACACTTTCCATAAGATTAAATAGTGAGATAAGTGGTCGAAGGAAAATGTCTCCACAATTATTTGCGCATTGCGCATGCTTACCTTACCACTTAACCACCGTGGTTGAAGAAGTCACATGTTTTGGAAACACAATATGATGTCATGGAAGTTACCAAACTGTATATAGAAATCCTCTCGTCAATCTATGTAGTAAGTTACGCTAAGCTTAGTATAAATTAATGCCTCATATATGACGTCGTAGCTTTAAAACACTATATCGATTTCTTGAAGTACACCTATACTGATTTCTTGTACTACACCTATACTGATTTTGTAGTATTCTTCAGCCTTCTACTTTCTCTCCGACTCCGAAGGGTGGGTAAAATTTGACCACCTTGTGTTTATGTAGTCATATTTTGTATAAAAAACTAAATGCCTGAAAAAATTATTTATTGTCTCAAATATAAAACGTCAACTTTATTTTCTCGATTTATCATAGATTATTAAATTGAAGTGCCGTGCTTCGGCTGTATCAAAAGCGCCAACTGACTGTTTACACACTGATAGAAGTTACTAGAAATATATGTCATGGATATGTATATGACAGTTCATCTAAATGCCAAAATTTATATAAATGTACGACAACTGTGTCTTGTGTCGTACATATTTTTGATTCTACACGCATACAGTTAATTTTATGTTATATCTCCATGAAATCCTCTAAACCCAAAATCGCGTCCTCTGTAATTATTCTAATGTCAAAAAAGGGTGGGTTCGAGAGTGAATTTTGTGACGTGTAAATACGGTGTCTACAGTCAATTGATGCCTGAGATCAGTATTGAGGATCCAGCACAGTTTTCAAATTTTTCAAACATGAGACTAGCTAATTTCGAAAAGTTTGCTTGTAAAATTGGCCCTCTTATTTCAAAGCAAGATACCAAATTTCGAAAAGCTATTAGTGTAACAGAACGACTAGCTGTAACTTTGCGGCCATATTTACTTAATACTTATGCACAATGACAAAAGTAGACGAGAAGTCAACTACTACGATATCTCTCGAGCAAGATTGAACTTCCAAAAAATACAGTGTTTACATCTGTTGGTATAGATATGTAGACACTTATAGCTGATAGTAGAAATATATTTCTCTGTTTACTGTTTACATTGTCACTATTTCTGTCTGACACAAATATCATGCAATAACTGTCATATAATATAATATAATATAATATAATATAATATAATATAATATAATATAATATAATATAATATAATATAATATAATATAATATAATATAATATAATATAATATAATATAATATAATATAATATAATATAATATAATATAATATAATATAATATAATATAATATAATATAATATAATATAATATAATATAATATAATATAATATAATATAATATAATATAAAATATAATATAATAAAAATATTTAAATATTATTTTTAATGTTTTGATTTTATTTTTAATTTTCTTGTTACAGTTTGTATGTTTTTACATTTTAAGTTCAAATTTATTTGGTTTAATCAAAACATATCCTTTTGGGTGTAGTGTATAAATAAAAAACCTCACCAATTTTAGAGTGGACATTTTTTACCCATTCTTGGGAATATTTTGAACCTACGAGCTCCGTCTCGATACAATTGGCACACTTACTAAACATTTTAATTTAATTTAAAAAATATTTGAACAACTAAATGGCGCTGCATGTCATGCATAAAAAAAACCGTTAAAATTCTATAATATGGAAATAATATTCCGCAGTTAGAATGGATGTCATTATGGCATAAAATGAAAAAGCAGTTGCGTGCAGCATCAGCGAGATCAGTGTCAGAATTAAAAGCAAATATTGGAGAAATATGGAAGGTTTACTGTATAAATTCATAATGCTCCAAATAATTATTGCCGTTATCAAAGCTAAAGGTGATGATGTAACACGGTTGTGAAATTTTGTAAATATTTTACGAAAGTTGTTGGTTTAAAATATTTCTGATATATAATTATTAAGTATTGGTTTATTCTTTCAAATAGATTATAAACTAATTTAAATAGTTAACAAAATGTTTGATAAAAAATAAAAAAGCTTTTATTAGATGTATGTACGATTTTTCAGTCACTAAAACTTTGAAAGTGTGCAAATTGTAGCGGGAGGGTGCTTGTATATAAACTTGATATTTTAAGGGTTAAATATTTATGTACCTATTATGGACTTGTAGAAATCATCCTATTTTAAATGGAATATCCTGTATTTTCTGTTATTTATGGTAAAGTAATTTTATTATTTACAGGTCCTATGAAACCGAAGCACTTGAATCTACATTTTCAAACCTACGTCATCTGTGCTCTATGCGGACATTTTTTTGTTCGGAAAAAAGAATTTTTGGCTCATTACTTTAATAATTATTTTATGAAAAGATCTAACAGTAAACTTCAAGTAAATACTCTAAACATAAACAAATCCTCTGAAATAATTCCTACCTACTTACCTAGTTGCCAACCTAAAAAATTAACAACAAATAAGCGTGGTCCTGGGCGCCCTCGCAAAAATCGCGATCGTAGATGCAAATTTTGTTCTCGGTTATTCGTTGAACTCGATACACACCAAAGACGTGGCACTTGCCAAAAGATATTTGAATGCGATGTTTGTTTAAAGATATTCAAAACCAAACAGCGTCTCGATTATCACGTGACGACTCACACTGGTGACAGATTATTCCAATGTGAAATTTGTTTAAATACATTCAGAACTAAATACATCCTCAATACGCACATGCGAATTCATACTAATCCGAAACTATTTCAGTGCGATACTTGTTTCATAGTGCTATCTACCAAACATGATCTTCAATCTCACGTAAAACTTCTTCACACCGACAAAGATTCCTTTGAATGCGAACTTTGTCCTAAGAAATTCAGATCTAAAAGTGGGTTTAGAAAACATAAAGTAGCGCACCGAGTAGCCAAATTAAATGTTAGTTTAAAGACAGAACAATCTATTCCTATTCTCCCAAAACAACCCACACCCATTGTCCCAAAACCCTCTGAAGAAAACACATGTGAAAATTGTTTTATAAAATTTAAAACTAAAGAAATTTATGAAAAACATCTCGAATTAAATCGGTTAGATGAACCATTTAATTGTGAAATTTGTTTAGGATGTTTCACTCTAAAGTGCCATTCGTTTACTCATGTCAGAACTAATATATATTTAGAATGCGAATTTTGTAAGGAAAAATTTCAGGGTAAAGGAATATTGACTCGTCATATCAACATGAAACACCAAGATAATTCTATTGAACTACCTCAGGCGCAAAAAGAAATAGAATACGAGGTTTGGCTCTAAAAAACGGGATTAGTGCTATAACAATTTAAATCATATAAGTTTAAATAATTAACAATAAATAAAGTCATACTTAATTTCTCAGTTTACACTCATATACGGTGACAAACTATAAAAATTTTGAAAAATTAATTTTTTACTTTCGAACGGAGCTCTCATTAATTAAATTTAAACATATTTTTTTCATGTCTCAAAATAGTAAAATTTTGTGATTTCAGCCAATAAGCGCTCGCGTATCTAAACCCATTGACTTTTATACTTATTAAACAGCTTCTTCGTTTTTGTTTTTTGATTAAATTAAACAGATCTTATTCAATTTTATAGTTGAAGACACAGAAATCACAAAACTTGGCAAATGTCAAACTCGTGAAAGGCAAGTGTTTCGGGCTATCGAATTTTTCCACTTGATTCCAAGTCATGAAGATGGGTTTCCTTCTACATGGACTGTAACTATTCTATAGGCGGTTCGAGTACCAAACTTCTGGATTTTGAATGCACTTGCACTGGTTGAAATCAAAAATGTACCTTCCTTTTACTTATTTATTTAAACTTGATAAACTCTGATACAAACTATAACATTTTTACACTTTATTAAATTGTTAGTTTACATATGTGGTAATTAAACGTCGGTTTATAAATTCTTACTTTACTGCGCTGATTTCGGCAGAGAGAAAATAAAATGAACCTTATTGGTAGAATTTGAGAATAAATCTAACTTGTTGAGACAACGCCGATCAACTTTTGCCCTTGGCAAGCTGTATGTGACTTACGGTGTCGGGTCGCTATTGGTCAACGGAAATCGCATCATGTTTGACTTGTTAAAATTTATTTTTGAACATTTAATAGGAGTAACTGAGATAGACTTATGATGAGAGATATGTAGTTTGAATTGTTTTAACCGTTTTGTGTTTGCTTGTTAGTGAGGATGAGTCGATTCTAAAATAACCGTTTTTCCCCGAAGGGTAAAAAACGATATATTTCAGGTCTTGCCTAGGCTTGACCCTTACGAGATTACGTCTATCTTACCTCGTTATAAACACTCATCTTCTTATTTCTTTCCTGCGTGCGTCCTAGCCCGAACGTTACTCCCACCTCCGATCTCCGACCGGAGACCGACCCACTAGAGTCCAGTGAGGATATTCATCAGTACTTTTAATTCGTCAAAGATTTAACGGGGTCAAGCCTAGGCAAGACCTGAAATATATCGTTTTTTACCCTTCATGGGAAAAACGTTGTTTATTTCAGGGTCTGTGCCGTCGGCTTGACCCTTATGAGAAGTGTTTGGTTTCTAACGACGCAGGATAGCGTACTGTGATAATTTATTTATACCATTAAATGTTTAAATCTTAATAATTTTATCAAAATTTTTAATAATCAATAAACACTAACCTAATAAACATTGAAAAACAGAACTACTTATTTGACTATGGTAACGTATTTACTAACTAAATAGGAACTGCCTCTAGGATGATTTGATATCTTTATAATAAAACTTAAAGAAGTTATCTTTTCCTCTCCAGTTTCCACCTTGCAAAACAAAATCTACTGGTAAACCGTTCTTGAATTTGGAGGATGCGATTGCTGATCTTATGCTTCCTGGAGATGAACCAATATCGGCCGCAATAAAGGCTGACTTTATCCAACCAGAAATAATTGACCTGGAAGCTGGACTCGCCTGACCTCTCGTAGTTATGAACAAATGAGTGAGTTGAGATCTAGCTTTTGTTCGACATTCGGAAACGTTAATTAATTTCTTAATCCAAAATAATGGATCACAAAACCTCTCTGGACATTTGAGTAATTTCCACCCAGATTGTGTATAGGAGCCATTGTCGGTTTTAGATCCTTATCCATTCTTAATAATGTTAGATCGTGAACCCTACGACCTGAAACTAATAGTAGAATCAAAACCAAGCGTCGAGAAACTGAAAAATATTGGTTTTGTCCACTGAATCGTTCATCCATTCTATTAGCTTACTTACATCCTATATAAACTTCTTATCCGGGGAAGGTTTATTCAAATCTATGGCTTTCAGAATTCGTTTCACAATGGGGTTGTTAGAAATAGCTTCTCCTAATGATGGATCTGCTAATGTTGCAATTACAGACTTATAAACCTTAATTGTCGAGGGAGTTAATTTTTTACTCGATATAGATAAGCAAGGTACTGAGCCACCTGACTCGGTTCTGGGTTACCAGGTGGAATGTTTCCTTCTCTAGCCCAAGAGAGCCATTGTCGCCATGGTGCTGAATACGTTTTAATCGTTGATCTGCGCCAAGAATTCTCCAATAAACTTATATCTTTTTTTCCAGTCCTTCACAGCACAGGCCCACCCTGGATCTTCCAGGCTTCCAATCGAAGTTCTTCCGCCCGAGGTAATGGGTTGCCTGTATTCATGTCGACTAGGTGAAGACTGAGATTCTGTATTTTTAGAGGTCCGGCTATAATTCGGGATTTCAGATCCTCCAAAAAACGCGCTCCCACTTCGGTGCTATCAGAATGTTGGTTCCCTTGGCTAAGTTGAGATGGCTTAACACTCGAGGAATCAGAGACGGAGGGGGAAACAGCCAGGCTAGAGGGAACGTCCAATTCCTGCTGAATGCATTGATAAAAAGGGCTTTGCGGTCTCTGAGATCTCTTGACACATAGACTGGAACTACTTTCGACTTCATCGTGGCGAACAAATCTATCTGATGAGTTCCCCACAATTGAAAAATTTGTCTTTTTATTGTATAGGAAAGGTGCCAATCCGGAGCTGATTCGTTGCGGGAAAGGCTGTCCGCAATGTCGTTGCATACTCCGGGGATAAACTGTATTGTTATATTGATCTTCATCTTGTGAATCAACTTCCATATACGTGACGCGAGGTCCAGTAAGGCCAGAGATTCTGTTCCTCCTTGGTTTCTGATATATGATACTACCGTTTGATTGCCCGTTTGAACAATTGTCTTCCCCTTTAGCATTCTGCCATATTTTTTTAGTGTCGCGTAAATAGCTTAGAGTTCTTTTCTATCGATGTGCCAATTTCTTTGATATTCTAACCAAACTTCCTTTAACGCGACGTCCTATATTTGTGCCCCCCAACCAGTGTTCGACGTATCTGTGATTATAAATACTTCTGAATCTTTTGGAAATAAGGGGTGCTGAAGTCTTTAGGTTCTGTATCCACCATCTGCATTCCTCGATTTGATACAGCGAAATGGCTTTTTGGAAAATTTTCTGGAAGACATAGGCTTGCTCGCTGAGTTCGTCTTAAGTTCAATCTTCCCAAGGGTATTGCAAATGTAGCGAAATTTAGCTTTCCTAATATGCTCCTTGCTTGTCTCCAACTCCATCGCTGAGTTGTTATTTTTTTTTTTTTAGGTCTTTTTCTGGAGCTACTCTCTTTTTTGGAGGAAGGGCCACGTGATCTATTACTGTGTCTCAAACTAATCCTAATTATTAGGTTCTTGTTTGGGGAGTGGTCAACGACTTTCCTCGGTACCCCACCCAACCTAGACTTTCTAAGAAGGATATTGACTCCTTCACTTGACTTTGAAGCTTTACAGGGTCTTGGTTTGCCAGAAGAAAATCGTTGAGGTCAAAGATGTTCATAGTCCCGAAATCAGATGGGACTTCAAGGCCAATCTTCGACCTGAAAGGGCTAAACCGCTACCTTCGGCCAAAGAAATTTCATCTATTAAACCACTTCAGAGTGCCAGAGTTTTTGCAGAGGGGGGAATTTTTTGGCAAAATTGGACATTACCAAAGCTAATTATTACGTTCCCATACAAATCCGATACCGGAGATTTCTGTCGCTAGTTCACAAGGGAGCGATTTATCAGATGACATGTCTTCCCTTTGGTCTTTCAAGTGCCCCTCTAACGTTTGCAAGAGTTTCGAACTGGTTGCAAGTCAACTTCAAAAAAGGGAATAATAATACCTCAACGATTTTCTTCTGGCAAACCAAGACCCTGTAAAGCTTCAAAGTCAAGTGCAGGAGTCAATATCCTTCTTAGAAAGTCTAGGTTGGGTGGGGTACCGAGGAAAGTCGTTGACCACTCCCCAAACAAGAACCTAATAATTAGGGTTAGTTTGAGACACAGTAATAGATCACGTGGCCCTTTCTCCAAAAAAGAGAGTAGCTCCAGAAAAAGACCTAAAAAAAATAATAACAACTCAGCGATGGAGTTGGAGACAAGCAACTCCATCGCTGAGTTGTTATTATTTTTTGTAGGTCTTTTTTTGGAGGAAGGGCCACGTGATCTATTACTGTGTCTCAAACTAATACTATTTACTGTATTTTCTTATACATACATTTATTTATCAGTAGTTAATGTTCGGTATCTTCTCTTATTTTCTGATACTAATAAATATCATCATTGTCGTGATAGTTTGTAGAAATATAAACAAATTTTCGTCCTAAGTTGAAATAATAAATATGCTCTCAGTACATACTATGATCGTATATTTAACCCTTCCTGTATTTTTATTTCTGTTTTATATTTATGAAATGATTGTGTTTTTTTTTAATTAATGACTAAAATAGATGTTTTTAGCTTTATATAATTGTATAAAATTACTTTGAGTACCATTATTCAATCATAATAACAATGTATTTTATTATTGTATATTCTTATTGGATTGATTGAATAAATTATTATTATTATTATTTTTTTATTTGGTGTCATCATTAATTTACCTTATAGCTATTCGCACATATGCAGTAGCACAGTTAGCGTGATACACATGCTATTATATTAAACTTAACTCAAATTGCAACAAGCTACACGAATATGAACAAAATTATATTAAAACACTCTGCATTTGTTATCGAAAAATAAAATAATCTTAAAAGTAAAAATATTAAAAATGCATTATCAAAATCAAATATGTCAATAACAGACCCACAGTCATTGAACTAAACTTAAATAAATAATTTCTAACTAAGTTAACCGATTATCAAAACTTATTTATTAATAGATATTCTTTAAAAAAATTCATTCGAGAAATGTACAAATACCTGTTTTAATGTGTACATGTTTTTCAAAAACACCCTGTATAATATTCCGGACAGATAATGTAACATATACCTGATACATAAATAAAATTAACATATGTACTTTTATTGATTTTATATGCTATTCACTCAAAAATGCCACTTATTTACACATTCTAGGAGTAATATAAAAGTTGTTAACTCGTCATATCAACTAAAAAATAACCATATTATTGAATCGCCACAAGTTAAAGAAGAAATCGATATTGTTTATAAACCCTTTAAATTGTAAAACGGAAATTAAATGGGAAATGCCTAAATAAAGTTTATAAATAAGCTAAGTACATTAAAATAATGCTGCAGAAACAATATTCATTTTTCTCACAGCTTACCTTCGTTAATAGTTATTAATTTATCTTTCTGATACTGATGAAAAATTACTGAGAGAAATCTTTTCTTATTGCGCCCGTTCTAAATAAACATGAAAAAACATCCTTCTAAGAATATCTGCCTAATGATTGCATTCCAGGAAAAAATGTTGTACAGTTCCGGTACAGTGCTGACATAGTGGCGGCTGATTATTAGGAGACATTAGATAACCGTGTGTGAGTCGTGTATGCTCTATCCTTAATCTTCGGATTAGGATCCTGTGTGTTCTGTTCATAGGAGGTATTCTGACTGTTTTGTTGTTACAGATGATTGGATATTTTGCTTTATATTTTCTTTGAAGTCCTTTGAAGTTGAATATTTTCCAGAGGTAGTTCGGATGATGGAAGTTTTTTTCGCTGCCTTGTCAGCTCTCTCGTTGCCAAAGATACCCACGTATGATAGAACCCAAACCATGAAAACGAAGAATCTATTGGTGGAAGGAGCGTGGCATGTCTCATGTATGCATTGTACTATAGGACGTTCGGAATATATATGTATTTTATAGAGTGCATTGAAGATAAAGAGGCTAAAGAAACAGTGCATATCGCTATATTTTGGTCCTCTTGCATTGGAGTTTGAAGTGGTTTTAAAATAGCATATAGTTCGCGTGTATCACAGTTTAAAGAATATATATTCTTTAAACTGTGCTTGTATGTACGCTGCAAGTATTAGACAGTCTGCATTTTGTTATAGTAGTATAAGTACTGATAACTGAAAAGCCGACTCTGCTTTCACCCTTTAAGGCATCTATGAAAAGGATCATGTAGAACTGGTTTGTATTGATTAAATCAGAGAAGGCTTGTTTTATGACTTATTAATGCAGATAGGCAATTTTTTCCAAGGAAAATTCAACCTAATTATAATATCCTTACACTTGATTATCCCTTTACCAATCTTTTTTAATGTAGCGTAGTTGTGATGCCAATTTCGGGTACAATAAGCCTACAGCTTTTGTACTAGTGGTCTTTGAAACACAACCAATTTCAAATAGATAGAATGCACATTCCAAATATCTAGTTACCCAGGAATATCTAAAACCAAACAAAAATTAAAAATTATATAATATTTTTTTACAATAAAACGTATAATAAAAGCAGAAAACACATGATTTATGCTCTTAATAGGCGAACCATGCAAAAATTAACAAGTTGACATAAATATCATATTAGTTTTTGAACATATGTCCATATTTGGGCATTATTTGATAATTATAATCATGAATAGTACCCAAAAATTGAACAATATCTTTTTGAGCATAAATCAAAGGCCTGCTTTCATCATATTCTTTTATGAGTAAAACTATGATGATGTTCTACTTTGGGACCTACAATATTCGTTTGTAAATTGGCTTCACACATTTAGCGCACAATCCCTTTCATTTTTTTTTAACTACAAATATTTAAAATTTTGAAGAGTTATAATAGAAAGAAAAATATAAAATTTCTTGTTGATTTTGCGAGTAAAATATTTACTTTTGCAATTAAAATTGAATTGAACAGAAGTTAATAACATCCTTAAGAACCCCACTATAGAAAACTATAAATAAATGACTTAAAGCTAACTTACACTAAATTAATACAATTTTACGCAAAAATATCAAACCTTTATCAGACTGACATATTTATGGCAACATAACCTAATTTATTTTCAAGGCCGGATTTACACCGTCTCATAATATTTAAGCTTAAACTTTACATTTATTAACGATTATTCCTGTATTTCACCACACATTGTATTAAAGTGAAATTTAAAGGGTTAAATCAGTAAAATTATTGATTTCTTTGTCATTATTTTTTAAAAATATTTTTTTATGAGTGTAAATCGGGTTTAAATTTAGTGATAGCAAGCGCTTTTGGTTGTCTTTTACTCTTTTATATGCATTTGAACATAAATATACTATTTATACCAATTTATTGTCTATTGTGAACATTTTGTCTTAAGCGCTCATAGTAGCTTATGTCTTATTTATTTCAATAATAGTTTTTTTATACAGGGTGAATGCTAAGTCGGTACTTCTTTTAACTGTGTATACTCACTCTCCTCTTAAGCCAAAAAGCGGGATCTAAAAAAAAAGATTTATTTTTTAATGCATCTAATAGCTTAGGGGGTATGCCATTATTACTAAACTAAAACTATCCATATTCGACAAAAGAACTTCAAAAATAATATTCAAGAACAAAAAAAAAATTAAAGTAAACCAGCGGTACATTAATTATTTTTTCGACTCGAGGGAACGTGAAAACAACTTTTAGAAAATGTGTTTTTCTCTCGAAACACGCTTTAACTGATATACCAGATATCAGTATAGAAGTCATTAAAATAAAAACTTTTTCAAAAAACTCAAAAATAAGAAACCTACATTAATTTATTCCAAAATTAATCTAATACGGCCCTTTATAACTTAAATAATGTGCTCAAAGTTGTCACCAGTCACTTCTGTTATGTCTTCTATGTATTTCTACATGTCCTCCATGGTGTTCCCGCAAATCACTAGTCCGCAGCAGCTGCACTTTGAAGACATGCCATAAATAAACAACATATCGATTTGTTCATTGTTGTCATCATTTATCATGCTGAGCAAATTAAAATCACTACTTCAGATAAACACGCGACTGAATTACAATAACCGATAGGTACCCAATAAGATTCATAAGTAAAACCAAATATAAGGTAAAAATTATAAAAACCTAATTCTCATTTAGCTTAACTTTTTATACACAGGCTCGGATTTAGATTTTTTAATTCTGTATCTTACTTGTTTTTGAGTTTTTTGAAAAACTTATTTAAAGATGTTAATTTTAACGAATTCTATACACAATTAAAAAGTGTCAATCTAGTATTCACCCTGAGCAAAAGACTGGCATAATCAGTAATAATATAACAAGAAACGTGCATCTGGAGCACATTTATTATGAATTTAAATAATTTATTACCTTTACCTGGTTTTCAATACCTATGTTTTATGTTTTTACCTTAACTTAGTTCCAAGCAAAGCATAATAAATAATCTTTCCAGAATTAATTTTAAATGGAACATTCTGTATTATTGTCAGTTTAATTATTTAAGTCCTCATGTTATTTTTAGTCTAAAAATTGTAGTTCAAATCGGATTTTATTCTTTACAGGTCCTCTAAAACAGAAACACTTCAATCTTCATTTTAAAACCTACGTCATCTGTGATCTATGCGGTAATTTTTTTGTTCAGGAAAAAGAATTTTTGGCTCATTATTTTACACATTTGCCAAAAATATCTAGGATTAAATTTCAAATAAATTTTAAACACACAAAAACTAAAAAAATATCGAAATCTTGTGATTTTAAATGTGAGCATTGTTCTAGATTTTTTACACATAAAGGCAACCTTGCATATCACCTAAAAAGTGGCATTTGTCGACGGATTTTTCAATGCAGTATCTGTTCAAAAAAATTAAGAACCAAACAGGGTCTTGAATATCACGTGACATCTCACAGTGGTATCAAATTATTTCAGTGTGAAATTTGTTTTTATAAATTCAGTACAAAATATAACCTTAAATCACACATGTTACTTCACACCAGTACGAAACCACGATATCAATGTGAAATTTGTTTAAAAAGTTACAGAAGCCCTTACGCCCTTCGAGAACATATGTTAATTCACACTGGTTCAAGACAGCAACATGAGTGTAAAATTTGTTTGAAAATCTTGAGTACCAAGCAAGCTCTTTCATTTCACACAAAAATACACACTGGCAAAAAAGATTTTTTTCAATGCGATAAATGTTCTAAAATATTATCCAGTAAAAATGGATTTAACCTCCATGTAAGAGCGCACAAATTTAAAAAAGTAAAAATACGAGTAGATCCAATTGGGGAATACCAATGTGAAAATTGTTCTGTAAAATTCAAAAATAAAGAAATTTATGATAAACATCTTATATTGAATCGTTTAGAGAAGCAGTTTCATTGTAAAATTTGTTCAAAATTATTCGCCATGAAGTGCCACACATTTACGCATTCTTTAAATAATATATTTTTCGAATGTGAAATATGCAAGCAAAAATGTCAGGGTAAAGCAGCATTAACTCGTCATAAATACGAGAAACATGAAAATAATATTTAATCGCTACAGAGACGGCCGTCTTTACTAGGTAAGCTACAGGTTGAAGATGAAATCGATATTTTTCATATAATTGAGTCGGTTATTTGAAAAAGGGAACATGTCTAAAAATGGTACTTTAATCGGTGAAAACAAAAACTAATTTAACGAATCTACACTAAACTTTCAGTTATATAATTTTCCTGATCTTTTAGTACTTTGTATTAATTATATTTTTTTTCACTTCGATTATCGTTTACAGAAAATACCGGCATCCACACTTTAAATTGACTACTTCTCTTTCAAAATCTAATTGGGATGTTTTGTTCTTCTTAGATTTATTATATAACACCCAACTGTTTTGGAGGGCAACATCAAGCGACCACGTAAAAATAGGCCAGTACCATTTTTTTCCATGTGTGCCAATTCGGTAACAGGTCACATTTTGATCCATATGATCAGTTCCACACATAAATGAGTTGAACTTTGTTATTAGTTTTGGCCTTCGAATTTGTACATTGCGCTTGTGTTTCTGTGAAAATCTTTTGACTTGACTCACAGATTGGGTGCCGCATGAAGAAGAAATTATCGTCACTACTGCGTTATCCATCCAACGAGCATACAATAGTCCATCTTGTCTTTCAATTGCTGTTTCAATATGACCACGTTCCTTTTTTTTTTGAAATAAACTTACCCGCCTCGATCCTCTTCTCCGGAATCCTCGTCCGTCTCTACTTTGGGATCTGGAGGCTCAACAAATATATCACCGTCAATGTCGTCGTCATATACCATCTCGAGTGATTCAGAAAGAGAAAACCTCTCCTAGACAAAAAATAGAGAATATAAAAATGCAGGTATTGCAAGCGCCTAGTGTTGCCATATGGCAACGCCTGGATTGACACATATATTGCTATGACATTTTTGAATTAAATATTTCATTTCATACAAGAGCATCTTTGTTTATGTGTATGAAATACTTTTGCGAAAGAAAAGTTTTATAAATATAGTCCACGTCTGGTATATAGTACTTGAAGCGAATGTCCATTTTTTCACATATCACAAAATAACGTCAGAAACAAATGCACCGTACAGCTCAACTACTCTGCATCGACTAAAATTGAACAGCTTCAGTGCTTACTCAGTAGCTTTGTTCGGCTTACCAATTTTATAACGTTTCAGAACGATTCAGAACTGCGTGAAATTAGTAGCGCACTAAATTACACACGAAACAGTCAATCCTAGAGTGTCCTAGGACTAGATTTGGAGAAACCCGAACACGTAAATTTAAATGCGCATGATTATAACGATTTTAAACCGTCCTCAAAAGTAAGCCGAACAAAGCTATAGTTGCCGCACCGACATCTGACATTGTCGCCATTTTTGTTCGCCTAAAGTCGCTATTTTGTCGCTACATCATGATAGATGAAATATGCAATCAAACATACACTAACGTGTGTTTTGTATTGTCTAAAAAACTAAAAATATATATTTTTTTAATATCTAAGGGGCGATTCGCTCATTATGTTAAATTTAGTTTAAATTGCTAAACGAAGATTAAAATGACATTGTTAATGTAAAAATGTTATTTTAATCTTAGTTTAGTAATTTAAACTAGCTTAGGACCGATTCCACCGTTGTGTTAAACGAAGTTTAAAATGACATTTTTACATTAACAATGTCATTTTAATCTCCGTTTAACACAACGATGGAACCGGTCCTTTACGCAACAATAAATTTAAAAAAACTATTCAGCCAGGGTCTGAATCTGATTTGTTAACGATTTAGTAGTTTTGCATAAACTTGTATGAGTTATTCTTCATTTTGTTTAAATATGTGTATAATTTTAAAATGTATTTTTTTTATAAATGCCCAATTGTAGACAACTGATTTCTTCGATAGATGGCGATCAGTAGGTCGTTGCAATCATATATATCGTGGCGTCGATTGAAATCATCTAAATAACCAATAGCGTTTTGATATTTTATTATAGTGATACTTAGGGCCGATTCCACCGCTGTGTTAAACGGAGATTAAAATGACATTGTTAGTGTGAAAATGTCATTTTAAACTTCGTTTAACACAACGGTGGAATCGGTCCTTAATGTATTAAGGATCAAAAAGTCGCTGTTTTTGGCTAATTTAGACAAAATCGCCGCTACTCTCATAAACCACTAAAATGTCGCTATTTTCGCGATAAGTCGCTACGAACGGCAACACTGTAGCTTACTGCACATCTCAGCAAGCCAACCGGCATAAATACCCCACCCCTGCACTATCTCATTTGCCGCAAATATTTTCTTTAAGAAGACAAGTGATGTGTTACCATATGGCAACACTAGGCGTTAATGGGTTAAATTAGGTGTAGACTTCACTGGCTACTTGAAAGGTACCTTGATAGTTCTCCCCTTTAATAAGAGAGGTGGGAAATATTGATGCGAATTTGTCGAAGTCGTTCCTATCTACAAGGTTCCTTTTCAAGTAGCAAATGAAGTCCGCCTGTTCCATAGATAAAAAAATAATAATAAGATAGACGAATTTAGTGATAATCTTTGTGGAAATGTAATGGAACGAATTAGTATGGAATGGATTTTTCTTTCACTACACAAATTGAAATAAGGAACAAAAAAATAACGCATACTGTAAAGCATAACCGCAGGTTATTCAAATATCCTTTATTTATTTACATTTTTTTGGCATTTATTATTCTTAAGAAAAAACTAATATTTACATTAAAATATTGTATTTAAAATAAATATTAGATTTTAAAATAAAAAATTTAAAACATACGGGGTTGTCAATGTAAAAACTTCCCTTTGACAATGTTTTCTAATAAAAAAGAATATCAAAATTGCTTAAAACAGGTAAATTTTTATTCCAAGGAGAATACCTTTCTGTCGTCATTTTTCTTCCCCCCCCCCCATGTCACGCTAATACAATTTAAATAGGGAGAGTACAAAGTATGACATATCATTGAAAAGGTGATTTTATGGAGAATTTAGCAATATGACTTCATTGCATCACTTTTAATTTTAACCCCTTCTAGCAGGAAAAGCTGTTACGTACTGTCAAATGTGACACTTAATTTGAAAGCTAATTTTATTAGTAATTTAATGCATAGCATAAATTTGCTATTTTGGTTGGTAAAATTAGGTTTCAAATAAAGTGTTACACTGTACAATTTGTAGTACAGTCTGTTCGCTATACTTACGCGGGTTTCGGATTAATTAATTTATTAATTATTTGTAACAAATTTAGTACCTACCCTAATGTTATTTTAATTTAAATCTGACCATTATGGCAATTTTACCTAATTTCTTGAGAAGAGGCTTATTGGAACTGGTTGTCAATGACTAATTTGCATAATTTTGTTAATCCGAAACCCGCGTAAGTATAGCGAACAAACTATAGTTTGTATCCCGCTAGAGGGCGCTAAATGAACAGTCATATTAATGGGTTCCCCATAAAATTACTTTTCATTGATGTATCATACTTTGTACTTTCCCTATTTAAATTGTATTGTTTAGTGTCACCAAGGGGAATGACGTATGATATTTCAGAATACGACAGAAAGATGGCCTCCTTGGAATAAAAGTCTACCTGGTTTAGGCAATTTTTTATATTCTTCTCTATTAGGAGATATTGCTAGTGGAATGTATTTAAATTTACACCCTGTATATTTTAAGCGTTTATTAAAAGTAAGAATCATTCAAACACTTATTACATACATAATAAGTACTCAATATTACATAACAATAATTTTAGGTAATATTAATAAATTACTATTCCACGTTTCTTGGAAAGATGTGCCAAATTTCAATGCCTGCAGATGTTTCCTATAAAAACAAAAATACTGTTGATTTAAGGAGGTCCTTTCGCCACACCTCTCGCCTCAAATGTTAAAAAAAAAGTTATTAGATTATGACTAAAATTAATTTTTTTCTAATAGTTGAAGTCCTTATTTATCTAATACTGAACTTTTAACTATACCTTACCTTGAGAATTTTTTTTTTAATGTGAGTATTTGTACAGTGCCTCACGAGAAAGTAAGTCTTCAACAACAATTCTCGAATTATACTATTATTTATTGATTAGATGGAGTAGAAAAAACTAAAAATAAGGTTTTTGAAATATTTAGATTTTGTTTTATACAATAAAATATATATAGTAAACCGTGGAACTTATTGAGAAATTAATATTAAAAAATCACAAAAAAATTTCAAGTAACCTAGTTGTGATTTTTTAATAATAATTTCTCAATAAATTCCACGGTAACCTATATATTTTATTGTAAAAAACAAAACCTAAATATTTCAAAAACCTTATTTTTAGTTTTTTTCTACTCCATCTAATCAATAAATAATAGTAAAATTAATTATAATTCGAAAATTGTTGTTGAAGTCTTACTTTCTCATAAGACACTGTACAAACACACACATTTTAAAAAAAAAAATTTCTCAAAAATTTGCTCGGTAAGGTATAGTTAAAAGTTCACTATTAGATAAATAAGGACATCTACTATTAGAAAAAAATTAATTTTAGTCTTAATCTAATGTGTTTTATTTAACATTGGTGGCGAAAGGACCTCCTTAAGAGCACTAAGGCACATTCGCACCGCTAGTGATTAAAAAATAAGACAAGCTTAAAATATTAAGTTATTTCTTAATTAGTGGTGCAAATGGCCCTAAGATCTTTCTTTAGCTTACAAATTCTAATTTTTTGTTCTTTATTTATAAAATAAAGTATTTTCTCTTTAAGTATTACAGTTTTAACTATACTTTCTTTTTTTTTTTGTTGAACATTTTTTCTTAGTTTAAATTATTGATCATCAATAATACTGTGACTTGCTCCGTAGCACTGTCTCCTAGTATCGCATCTCCTTATTATATTTGTTCTCTTATAAACATTTTAATTGACCTATACAATAAATAATTATTAATTTTTTTATAAACTAGCTTCTAATGTAACGTGAGTGGAAAGTACTTATTAATGGAAGACAATTAAATTAATTTTAAGAGGAACAACTCCTGCTATAAATTAGGAAATTTTATTATTAAGAAATAATAGTCGCGATACTATTTTAGAACTAATAGTTTCAATTAATTTAAATGAAGTATCCTGAATTCTCAATTTACTTATTGTAAACAAATTTTATTCTTTCCAGGCCTCCTCACACAGAAGCATTTGAATCTACATTTCAAAACCCACGTCATCTGTACCCTATGTGGACATTTTTTTGTTCAGAAAAACGAATTTTTAACTCATTATTTTAAACATTTGACTAAAATATCAAAGGTTAAATTTCAAGTGATCCCAACCAAACAAATAAACCCTAAACGTCAAATAAATAATGTTGAAATCACAAAACAAAAATTTTCGCATATGATCTTAAAAGATGACGAAGAATGTACAAAATCAAAAGGGAATAAAAAATTCCCAAAACCTGGCGATTTTAGATGTAAAACGTGCTTGAGGTTTTTTTCTAAAAAACATTATCTTAGAATTCACCTAAAGAGTAGCTCTTGTAAACGCATATTCGAATGTGACATATGTTTAAGTAGATTAAAAAACAAACAGAACCTTCAAAAGCACATGCTAATTCATGCTGGAACGAAATTCTATCAGTGCGAAATTTGCTTTAAAAAGTTAACCAGCAAGCATGGTTTTTTATCTCACAAAAAACGTCACTTCTGTAAAAAAGATTGGTTTAAATGTGAACTTTGTTCTAAAACCTTTATGCATAAAAGTCACTTTGATTCTCACGTAAGACTGCACCAAGAATTATTGGAAACGAATACAAAACTCATTGAGGAATACAAATGTGAAAATTGTTTTATAAAATTCAAAAATAAAGAAATTTATGATAAACATCTGCTGTTAAATCGCGTAGAAGAACCATATAATTGCACAGTTTGTTCGGGATTATTCGCTTTAAAGTGTCATTCATTTACTCACTCAAGAAATAATGTATTTTTAGAATGCGAATTTTGTAAGCAAAAATTTCAAGGTAAAATATTGTTAACTCGTCATATCAACGAAAAACATAACAGTAATGCTATTGAATCACCAAACATTAACGAAAAACATAACTATAATGTTATTGAATCGCCACAGGTTGCAAATGATAACTCTTCAATTTTTATAGACGAAATAATTGTATTGGAAATATTGGATTCTGATTAAAGTAACTTGTATAGTTTTTGATTTAAGTCATATTAAGAGCCTTCTTATTAAGACCATGATGTAAATAAAATGAAAATTATTCGCCTTTGAGTGTGAATATCTCGATAACCAATCACTACGAGTTCCCAACGAAGGAGCACATGATTTATTTCAAAAATATCAAAAAATGTAAAAATATAGTACAAATAAGTTTTGGACAGTGGCGTAAAATTTAGAAGGGATGAGGTGTTACTTATCCGTATCGTATGCCACTGGTAAAGCTTATTTGACTGATTGTTTTGCTGATTTGTATATCTTATGACACCAAAAATGTTTACCGAATTTAGTAAAATTATACTAAGAAATAAAAAAATTATAGTTGTTAATAATTTTTGAATTTTGATCTTTTACCTAATATTTCGGAAGCCAGTAATATTTTATTTAAGATGTTTCTTTTAATCGTCCTATTTTCAATCAGAGAATCTTCAGTTGTTATGTATCCACTTCTTAATGACACATAATATATAAAATATATTATTGATTTTGATGTCAAGTGTGAATAGTAGATAGATGTATTAATTAGGAACCCCTAATATACATATAAAATATAAATTACAAAGCATAAAAAGACATACAATTGTTACATTTTTTCTATAATTAAATGGAAGGTATTAATTAAATAGGAATTTAAACATTTTTTTTTATTGGTACCCTATTTTACTTATTTAAAGTACGCCTCAGCGTGTTTAAAAAGAACTTTAAAAACTCGCGTGTTTTAAAGTTACCATGGCAACATCAACAACCCGAGAAACGTGATGTCTAAATGCCAACTTTTTAAATATTGATCTGACAGGAGTGCCTTGTAATGTCAAATAAAATATTTCTGAGAAATTTTTCAAAAAATTTATTCAAAATAAATACGTAATGTCCGGTGCATCTTTAAAAAACTTCCGCAAATCGTCTTCCTCGAATACATATGCCTTCTTGACTACCTCATTTTTGCTAATTGCCTTCATGAATGCATGCACTTTGACGAACGATTTTATATCGACCCCTTTGATCCTCAACATACTTTGTAATTTTGAATGGATAGTCCACATAGTCGATACTTTATACTGTTCCGACATTTTCAGGAGATAAGCGAGAACAACTCGTTCATCTATATGTGTAACCATTTGCTCTTCCATCCACATGTTGAATTTATCGTATTCTTTTTTATAAACCGCTTCGGATTTTTGTGGTATTAAGCGCGATTCTGCTTTATTATTTAAATACTCAATATTTGAACTCATTTTAAACAATAACAACTGTTGCGACAATTAATCTTACGTGACAGATTGAAAATAATTTTTTGTTTGTCTCATTTTCATGACAACGAGGTATACTGATGTTACATCACAAATTCAACCATTTTCATTTATTAGTTCTTATTTCCATTTTTTTTGTAGAAATAATACCAATATTTAGAATTTCAAAGTATACCAATAAAAAAAAATAGCGTAAAGTATTCGTGGATAACTGGTCTTTAAAACACTTGCGTGTTTTAAAGACCGTTATATCCACTTATACCTTAATATACTATTAAATACAACACAATAAAACTATCGAATTCAGAAGCATTAAAAAAATTACATAATTAAAAAAAACATAATACAACAGGACAAAACTATTGTTATCGTTATCAGCCACCTCTATCTTTGATCTTCCTTTAAAAACATTGAGAGAATATGAATTTTTTACAACTATGGGTAAGTTGTTAAAATCTGAGAAAAATTTAAAAAATAATGAATCCATAGTACTTTTTTAACAAGTTCGAGAAGTATACGAGTACGTGTTATTTCTTGTGCTGTGTGAATGAACATCTTTGTTAAAAATGATGTATTGTTGCAAATATTCTGGAGCTATCTGATTTACAATTTTTAAACCAAAATCATGGAAAAATAAAGTTACCTGTCTTTTACTGAAAACCATAATGTACTTATACACAGAATAAAACAACTCAGTTTTATTATACAGTGTGAAACAAACCACTAGGAATAAAAATTACTTTAAAAAATCTTGAAACACATCAAGACTTTTTATGATATACGAAATTTTGTTTCCCGTTAAA
Source organism: Psylliodes chrysocephalus (assembly GCA_927349885.1). Lineage (NCBI taxonomy): Eukaryota > Metazoa > Arthropoda > Insecta > Coleoptera > Chrysomelidae > Psylliodes > Psylliodes chrysocephalus. The sequence goes on from OV651818.1 coordinate 41,508,369, forward strand.
GCCCGTTCAAGTGACAGCCCCCGCTTTTTTTTTTTTTTTTTTTTTTTTTTTTTAGGAATATAACTGTTCATTCCGTTTACATTTGGGATAAAAAATGTTACGTATTATAAAATGTGTCACTTCATTTGGAAACTATAATTTTATTAATAATTCGATGCACCGTAGAACATCTTAACTAAATCAAAAATGAACTTTACACTTTACAATACTATTTTTTATCCTGCTAGAGGGCATTAAAATCAAAAGGAATGCAATAAACAGAAGTGCCATACGACACATCCGTCTCTTTAAAAAATTGAGGGAGTGGCTGTCACGTGGAGAGGATTAATAGGGAAGCAGAATTTTTTAAATCATAATATACCTTGATTAAAATAAAAATTTACGTGTCCGCTGGTTTACTGTGTAAACGAAAGAATTTTCAATTTTAAATTTAATTAATAAAAATTTTGTGAGCCTTTATAAAAATTTTATTTTTGCAAGTTGAAGTCAATTTCGCGGTTTGTTGACGAATACTCTTTATTTAAGGAATCCCTATAAAAAACTTGATTCTTTCCGGAACAATGAGCTTCGCAACGGTGATTAATGTCCTACAAGTATGTGGTGTAGCAGCATATTGCTAAAACGTGGATTTGTGTGGCCTCCAACTATGGCTCTAAAAAGTTTTTCAGCATAGACGAACAAGTCTGAAAATTTACTGGTACTTACTGTTTGCTGATTCTCGTCCTCAAAAAAAAAAGACCCAATAATTTAATATGCACTCATTCCACACCAGACGGTAAATTTTTTTGATTGCAATGGTTTTTCATGCTGAATTTTCACTGGCCCAGTTCTGTTTATTTGCTGATCCATCCATATAAAAATTGGCCTCATCAGAAAAGATTATGCTTTGGTAATCCCGAAGAGTAGGACCTTTTTCGATCATACGCCATTCTCAATCCGTAGTCAGCTGGTTTAATTTTTTGAGTAATCTCAATTTTGTAAGAATGAAATTTAAAATCCTTTTTTGATATTTTGTGTAGATACAGTTGCTCTTTTTAAGTTTATTGTAGCGCATCGCTTTCTTAGCGAGAGACGCGGATTTGCGATCTCATCACGCCAAACTGCTTCAATTGTTTTATAATTTCTTACTCTTCGTTTTGCGCCTGGTCCATGTCTCACTACAGGTCCATTTTCACGAAAACTTCCCACCCAACTGCCAATAAGTTGCTTACTGGGACAATCACGTATTCGTCGAATATCGAAAACACTTAACTACAGAAATATATTAAATAAGTTAATCAATTTAAAATATATGAACACTTCTCAAATAAACAAAGAACTTTAATATAAATCCTATTAAAAAATATTTTAATATATATTTTCTATTTCCTAACTCCTCTAATAAAATTTTTTTTACCAGACCTGATTATAACAAAAGTACTCATTAATGTTTAAATTACCTGATTATAAAAATGTTATTAATTTTAAATGGAATATTCTGAATTATTTTCATTAATGGTAAACCATTGTTACTCTTTGCAGGCCCTATGAAACAGAAACATTTTATTCTACATTTTACTACGTCATCTGAGCTATAATTGGACAACTTTTTGCTCAGAGAAACGTATTTTTGACTCATTATTTCAAACATTTGATGAAAAGACTTATTATCAAACGCAATGCAAAAAATGTTAAATTCCTAAAGCAAAAATGTTCCTCTGAAATAGACGTACAAAAGAACAAATCCAATATTTTGACAAAATCTAAAAAGAATAATAGACCGTCTGATAGTGACAAGTTTAGGTTCCCCATTTTCGCATACAAGCCTCGAAGACAGTTAAAAAGTACATCGATTTTAAGTAAATTTACGAGTGGCTCCTGGGGATAACACATGGAAAATTCGATTTTCCCCAACAAAAATGAAAGGTTATTTGTTGTCCATATTTCCACGCAAGCCGTTTTCACTATATGAATAATTAATAGAACTAGGCTTCGGAAAACCAAAGGCTTTAATGATGCAAGTGGCTAAAGGGTTGAAATAAGGGCGTAATCTTCTAAGGAAAAATCGAGATTTGACCAGATTTTTCCACACAAGACCATCGAATGTATGAAAACGTACATCGTCACTAGTCCGAAAAATATATTTTCTTGAATGACCTGAATGTATAAGTGCATTTTGGGGTCGGAAAATATTTCTGATAAGGAAAATCCAATTTTCTGTGTTATCCCCAAGAGCCACTCGTAAATATTCTTTTATTCTACTCAACATCGACATACTTTTCAACCCTCTTCGAGGCTTGTATGCGAAAATGGGGCACCTAAATCGGTCACTATCTGACGGTCTATAAGCTCTCGAAATATTTTAGATGTATATTATGTTCGCGCGCTTTTACTAAAACAGCATTGTCAGATGCATCTAAGTAGTGGGACTTGTCAACACATATTTGAATGTGATATTTGTGCAAGAAAGTGCAGTTACAAACAGAATCTTCAGAAACACATGCTAATTCACAGTAATGGGAAACAATTTCAGTGTGTAATTTGTTTCAAACAATTAACTAGCAGAGATTTGTTTGAATATAAACTTTGCTCTAAAAAGTTTACTACCAAGTACGCTCTTATATCACACACAAAACTTCACACAGGCAAAGATTTGTTTAAATGTGAACTTTGTTCTTAAACATTTTTATCCAAACGTGGATATCAATATCATAAAAAAACACTTAGAAAAAAGATAGAAAAATCCATTCCTATTATCACAACACCAATCATGGAATACAATGTGAAAATTGTTCTGAAAAATTCAAAAGTAAAGAAATTTATGATAAACATCTCATATTAAATCGTTTAGAAAAACCGATTAATTATAAAAATTTGTTCAGGATTATTCGCACTGAAATGTCATACATTTACTGATTCTATAAATAATTTATTTTTGAAATTTAAATTATGTAAGCAAAAATTTCAGTAAAGCTTTCAGTCTTCATATTAAAGAAAAACATCAAAATAATTGTTTATAATTCATTAGACTATAAAAAAGAGATGAAATCGGAAATACCTGAATAAATTAATGTCATGACAGCTTTTCTTCTTAATTAACAAGACTGTAGTCAAATAAAATCAGCGTTCAATTGTGACAAAAATATTTTTTACGTAGAACTAAATGAATCCTACATAGTTGTGTTTCTTACGCAATTTTGCACTAACAATGATGGTTTACGACATTTTCATTTTGCACAATTCTTTTTATTCTTGAAAAATGTTAAATTTTGCATTTATATGAAACAGTTGGTTTTTGACATATAGAAGATTTCATAATTAATTGACTTAATTATGAAATCTGCACCAAACACCGATTTCGAATCGGCCTAACCAACTACCCATCTCTAAGGTTGAAATAATATCGACGATAATGCTCGCTGCGTTCTTACAATTGAATGTTGATTTTACAAGTAAAACTGAACGATTTTGGAGCGTTGTAAAGAAGTGAATTTTTCCATGGTAAATTTTCTCAACTACTGAATACGATCACTAAAAAAAAGGTAATTTATGGAAAGTCCAAAACTCCTTCGGGACTTATGGCCCACCCTGTACAAACCCAAATCAAAAAACAGATTAAAAAAACGTTTTTAAAATATGTTTTAACGTTTTACATTATTATTATTATTATTGTTTTATTTTAAGAGCAAGCTAGTGTGGTTGGTTGTTTCGTTTATAAATTGTTCCTCAAAAATATTAAAATGCAGACACTTACATTTTAACATAATTTTCATGGGTAATGCCACAAGAGGTGATACTTTTTTGAAAACATTTTGTTATTGCTTTGGAAATTGTTCGTCTGAATTTCACGAAATAAAATCCTTAAAATACCACGAGACGTCACTCGAGTGGTATTTCGGTATTTTCTGTCCAAAAATTGTTGTAATTATAAAGGGAATATCCTGAATTATTTTCACTTGTGGTAAAACAATTTTATTTTTTACAGGCCCTCTGAAACTGAAGCACTTCAATCTACATTTTAAAACCTACGTCATCTGTGACCTATGTGGACAGCTTTTTGTTCAGAAAAATGAATTTTTGATTCATTATTTTAAACATTTGACAAAGAGACCTATCATTAAACGTAAAGCAAAAAATGTTAAAAAAATGAAGAAAAAATGTTGCCCTGAAGTAGACATAAAAAAGTACAAATGTAGTATTTTAACAAAATCAAAAAATAAACATTTAAAGGACGGTGATTTTAGATGTAAATTATGTTCTAGGGTATTTGTTAGTAAACATAATTTGGACAAGCATCTAACTAGTGGGACTTGTCAACGCATATTTGAATGTGGTATCTGTTCAAAGAAGTTTAATTACAAAAACAACCTTCAAAAACACATAATAATAATTCACACTGATCCGAAACGATTTCAATGTGAAATTTGTCTCAAACAGTTAACTAGCAAGCAAGTTCTTTTATCTCACATAAAACTTCACACAGGCGAAGATTTGTTTGAATGTGAACATTGCCCTAAAAAGTTTATTACCAAATCTATTCTTTTAAAACACACAAAACTTCATACAGGCGAAGCTTTGTTTAGATGTGAACTTTGCCTTAAAACGTTTACTACCAAGTATGTTCTTTTACAACACACAAAACTTCACACAGGCAAAGGTTTGATTGAATGTGAACTTTGTCCTAAAAAATTTTTGTATAAACAAGCATATCAATGCCATAAATACTCGCACGAACAAATTGAATTAAGTGTAAATAAAAAAAAGATAACGCAATCCATAACGCAACCCATTCGTATTATCGCAACACCACCCGTGGAATACAAATGTGAAAATTGTTCTGTAATATTCAAAAGTAAAGAAATTTATGATAAACATCTAATATTAAATCGCTTAGAAAAACCATTTAATTGTACAATTTGTTCAGGGATATTTAATTTGAAATGCCATACATTTACTCATTCTATAAATAATATATTTTTTGAATGCAAATTATGTAAGCAAAAATTTCAGGGCAAAGGCATTTTGAGTCTTCATATCAAAGAAAAACATACAAATAATTTTATTGAATCATCACAGGTTAAAGAAGAAATCGATATTGTGTATCATTCATTAAATTATAAAAAAGAGTTAAAATTGGAAGTAACTGAATAAAATTGTGGCTAGAACTAATTTTTTCAGAATTTTTTTTTCCTATCGAGCCATATTGACAATTTTGCTTCTTAAGACTTTTGTTCTCTTCCAATATTAATTTATTATTTCGTTCGTGAGAAATAATCTACATATTCTGTCTTTAAAAGTATGGTCATTTTAAATGGAACATCCTGAACTCTTCTTAACTTATGATAAAACAATTTTATTTTTTTACAGGCCCTTTGAAACTGATGCACTTCAATCTACATTTTAAAACCTACGTCATATGTGGCCTATGTGGACAATTTTTTGTTCAAAAAACCGAGTTTTTGACACATTATTTTAAACATTTGACAAAAAGATCTATTTCTATCATTAGACATCGAGTACAAAACTTTGAAATCGTAAAGCAAACCTTTCGCTCTGAAGTAGACCAAAAAAAGGATGAGTGCAACCTTTTAAAACGATCAAAAAATAAGAGGCTCTTAAAGGATGGCGAAGTTAGATGTAAATTATGTTCTAGAATATTTGTTGGACAATATTATCTCGAGGTTCATCTAACTAGTGGGACTTGTCAACGAACAATTGAATGTGATATATGTTCAAAAAAGTTCAAATACAAAAGTAACCTTCAAAAACACATGGGAAGTCATATTCACACTAATCGGAAACTATTTCAATGTGAAATTTGTCTCAAACTATTAACTAGCAAGCAAAATCTTTTATATCACATACAACTTCACACTACCAAAGATTTGTTTGAATGTCAACTTTGCCCTAAACACTTTAATACCAAACAAGCTCTTTTATGTCATCTAAAACTTCACACTAGCAGAGATGTGATTGAATGTGAACTTTGTTCCAAACAATTCTTGTCTAAACCGGGTTTTCAGCGCCATAAAAAATCGCATGAACAAATCATTTCTATTATCCCAATGCCAACCGTGGAATACAAATGTGATAATTGTTCTGTAGTGTTCAAAAGTAAAGAAATTTATGATAAACATCTCATATTAAATCGTTTAGAAAAACCATTTAATTGTACAGTTTGTTCAGGGTTATTTAATCTAAAATGCCATACATTTACTCATTCTATAAATAATATATTTTTTGAATGCAAATTATGTAAGCAAAAATTTCAGGGTAAAGGCACTTTTAGTCTTCATATTAAAGAAAAACACAAAAATAATGTTGAATCGTCACAGGTTAAAGATGAAATCGGAAATGTCTGAATAAAATTGTGGCATAGCAGGTACGTAAGTTGGAAAGGCTTTTCGCAATTCTCTCACTTCGGCACAGAAATTGACAGTTTTGCGGCGCTACTAACCGAAATGGACGCAAAACATTGGCGTACAAAATTTTATAGATGTTAATAACAATTTCGGGTAAATAGTTTAATAAATTTTGCATAGTGGTTGAAAGTTTGTAGAATTATAAATACTTGTTTAATAATTATTTATAATCCATAAATACATGCGATTGTCCAGTTCCGCCGGTAACAATTTAAAACTACTTATTCTATAAAACACCACTGGCAGATAAACATTACCGCGAAATTCTCGAAGTCGTTCAACGTGGATTGACGTTTATCCCCTCTCCACCTACCAAAAGCCTTTCCAACTTCTGTCCCTGCTATAAGAATAAATTTTTACAGAAATTATACTTTGTTTTCCTTTGATCCATATTGGCAGCTTTGCTTATTGACTAAAACGTCTATATTATTATACTGGTAGGGGAAATATGCATATGAAGGCATCCTTAATTTTATACCCATTTTGACATATTACTTATGAGTTTAGGAAGTATTGGAGCAACGATTTAAATAAATAACTACGTAAATATTGATAGTAAATCAACACAGTTTACATATAATTAATAATTTTTAAAAAAAATATTAATAGCCTCTTCCTTTGATGGTACACCTTAATTTTTAAGTTACGGGATTTTTATGAAACTAATAAATATAATAATATAAATAACAAAACATGTATTACAAAAAAATATATTAAACGGATAAATATAGAAATGTGTTCATCAAATAATAATGTAACAAACCTGCTCCAACTAAAAAAAAAAAAAAAAAAACACTTTTTCACAATTCACAAAATACAGATATTGTATCGAGTTTTTACAAAAAATATATTCAAATCTTCAAATATTTGTTTTCACATTTGGGGTCCGGGGATGGTCTTAATAATTCGTAAGGGGATTTTTCAATATGAACAAAAAATACTATTTTGACTTAGCTCAGTTTTATAGACAAAATTTTAAGTTAGGACACTTATAAAATGAAAAAATAATTACAAAATGTTTCAGATAAATTGCACTTTAATATAAATTATTTATCAATCTTATAGTAATCAGACTTTGCATATAGAAATTATTCATTAGGTAAAAATGTTTTCTTTAAAGTCAATCATTATTTAAAATATTCTTATATATCTTATACATAGTAACAATCGTAGTAAAGTTTCGAACTTACGTTTTCTTCAACCAGTTCTTAAATATTTTTTTTTGCTTCAGTTAAAGGAATTTTAGCTGTATAGACTTGGTACAAACCCCGTGGAAAATCTTCTAGATTCTTTTTCTTTGCACCATAACTTTTTAAAATTTAGATCACCATATGATGTTTTATAAAAAAGTACACCAGGACTTTCCTCTTCTACAGGTAGCATTTTTATATCATGCAATTTAACCAGTGTAAAATTTGAGCCCCATTCTCTAGACGTTTAATATTAAAAAACTTCTCATGTGTCATCTTTTGAACTTTATAAGGCTGACCAGTCTTTTTTGCAGGTCCAATAAATGTTGAATATTGTGGTATATAAATCGGGCCTGCATTAACATGCCTTTTTATTTGCTTTTCTATAACACTGTGGACGTTATCGCCCTCATTTTGGGAGAGGCCGCGTATTAAAAACAACGTATGTATATGCTTTTCTGCTGTCCGCAGCAGTTGTCCGAATAAAATATCATATCAATATTATTTCTGGATTTTCAGCAACTAAATGTTAAATGCAAGTGATGGCACAACTTCCAATCTAGACGTTTTCCTTCCGTCTCGTCCCAAAAAAACAAACATTTTTTTCCATTAAGTCACTGACTGAAATTTTTTTTAAAGATGCTTTATTTGAAGACCTGTCACAGTGTGGATCAGCATCAGAATCGTATAAAGTCACTCTCGTCACTTTGGATCGGGGAAATGTAATAATTAATTCTTTTTTGTTCACTAGACTTCAAAGTACTTGGGACAGCTAAATCCACATTATTGATATTGTTAATAATGGATGAACTCTCTTTAGGTGTAGAAGATTGGACTGTAGACTTAACAATTGTATTGTTTGAGGTAGATGGTGTTGTTTTCTGGAGTAGGCGATAAATTAGAAAGGTCATTTAGCGGAATATTTTGTTTTAGTGGATTGTCATGAGATTATTTGTTAGTAAATAGATTCTCTTTGTTATCGTTAATTTTCATATCTACTAATAAACGTCCACGGCTTGTCATTTTCTTGACATAAGAATTTTAATTTAATCCGACCATCAAAAGTGTATTAACGCAAAAAATATTCAAGTCCACATTAAAACAAGCACTCGAGGGTCGTTCGACGCAAATCTCTTTAAAATTGGCAGAAAAACCGACAGACCTGGATAGCGTGTGTTGTATTTGACACAAATATGTTCGTGTTTCTTTGTGCGGCGCACAGTCCGCAGCTAGAAATATTTTGACGAACACGAGCAAATTTGCGTCAAATACAACGCACAACGTAAATATTTATTGATCTGGACCCGGCTTAAGAAATATCGACAATATGCATGGGTACCATGCCATGCTATCATAGGCACGTTTTGGTCTATGTACGGTTTTGTTCTCTTTAACTTTCTACTATAAATATTCTAACATTAACTTATATTTTTTTAAAAAATGTGAATTTACTATCATGAAATCGCAAATCCAAATTATTATTTTGTCCTTGGGAAATAATCTCCATTTTCTGTCTAAAAATTGTGGTAATTTTAAATGGAATATCCTGAATTTTTCTCATTTACGGTAAAACAATTTTATTTTTTGCAGGTCCCCTGGAATTGAAGCACTTGAATATACATTTTAAAACCTACGTCATATGTGGCCTATGTGGACATCTTTTCGTTCAGAAAAACGAATTTTTGACTCATTATTTTAAACATTTGACAAAAAGAGTTATCATTAAATGTAAAGGAAAAAATGTAAAAAACTTAGAACAAAAATTTTCCTCTAAAATTGGCATAACAAATAACAAATGCAGTCTTTTAACAAAATCAAAAAAGGATAAGATTCCGAAGGATGGTGATTTTAAATGTAAATTATGTTCTAGAATATTTGTTAGAAAATATTATTTCGATAATCATCTAAGTAACGGGACTTGTCAACGCATATTTGAATGTTATATCTGTTCAAAGAAATTCATTCACAAACATAGCCTTCAACAACACATGCTAATTCACACCGATTCGAAATTATTTCAATGTGAAATTTGTTTCAAAAAGTTAACTAGTAAATACATTCTTAAATCTCACATAAAACGTCACACCGGCATAGATTGGTTTGAATGTGAATTTTGCTCTAAAAAGTTTACTACTAAGTATGCTCTTGTATCACACACAAAATTTCACACAGGCAAAGATTTATTTGAATGTGAACTTTGTTTAAAAAAGTGTACTACCAAGAGTTCTCTTTTATCTCACATGGATCATCACAGCGGTTTGTTTGAATGTGAACTTTGCCCTAAAAAGTTTACTACCAAGTATGCACTTGTATTACATACAAAACTTCACACAGGCAAAGATGTATTTGAATGTGGACTTTGTTCAAAAAAGTGCCCTACCAAAGGTTTTCTTTTAGCTCACATAAAACGTCACTATTTCATTAAATGTGGACCTAAAAAGTTTACTGGCAACAGTCTTCTTTCATCGCATATAGAAAAACTTCATGATATCAAAGATTTGTTTGAATGTAATCTTTGTCCTAAAAAGTGTACTACCAAGCAAACTCTTTTATCTCACATAAAACTCCACATGCCAACTGTGGAATACAAATGTGAAAATTGTTCTATAAAATTCAAAACTAAAGAAATTTTTGATAAACATATCATTCTAAATCGCTTAGAAAAACCATTTACTTGTAATATTTGTTCGCGATTATTTACCCTGAAATGCCATACATTTACTCATTCTATAAATAATGTATTTTTTGAATGCGAATTATGTAAGCAAAAATTTCAGGGTAAAAGTACTTTCAGTCGCCATATGAAAGAAAAACATGAAAATAATGCTATTGAAGATTCACAGATTAAAGAAGAAATCGATATTGTTTATCATTCATTAAATTATAAAAAAGAGATGAAATCAGAATTATCTGAATAAAATTGTAGTTAGAATTAATTGATAGGTCCAAAAATAATCTTTTTTTATCGTTTAAGCCATATTGGCAACTTTTCTTGTTAAGATTAATTAAAACATACATATATACTGGTGTGTACAGTTTGTTTTTCTTCAATTTTCTGCTATACATATTCTAATAATAACTTACATTATTTTGTTCTTGCGAAATAACCTGCATCTTCTGTTTAAAAATTGTGGTCATTTTAAATGGAATATCCTGAATTCTTCTCACTTACGGTACGACAATTTTATTTTTACAGGTTTTCTGAAACTCAAACACTTCAATCTGCATTTTAAAACCTACGTCATATGTGGCCTATGTGGACATCTTTTTGTTTAGAAGGATGAATTTTTGGCTCATTATTTTAAACATTTGACAGAAATAGCTATCATTAAACGTAAAGTAAAAAACGGTAAAAACTTAGAGCAAAAATATCCATCTAAAATAGACATAAAAATAACAAATGTAGCCTTTCAACAAAATCAAAAAGGGATGAGATTCCGAAGGATGGTGATTTTAAATGTAAATCATGTTCCTAGAGTATTCGTTAAAAAATATAATTTCGAAAATCATCTAACTAGTGGGGCTTGTCAGCGCATATTTGAATGTGATATCTTTTCAAAGAAGTTCAATTATAAACATAGCCTTCAACAACACATGCTAATTCACACCGATTCGAAATTATTTCAATGTGAAATTTGTCTCATAAAGTTAACTAGCAAATACATTCTTAACTTTCACATAAAACGTCACACTGGCGTAGACTGGTTTGAATGTGAATTTTGTCCTAAAAAGTTTACTACTAAGTATGCTCTTGTATTACACACAAAATTTCACACAGGCAAAGATTTATTTGAATGTGAACTTTGTCTAAAAAAGTGTACTACCAAGAGTTCTCTTTTATCCCATATGGAATATCACAGCGGTTTGTTTGAATGTGAACTTTGTCCTAAAAAGTTTACTACCAAGTATGCACTTGTATTACACACAAAACTTCACACAGGCAAAGATGGTTAATTTAATCGATGTTTAAAATGAAAAAATCACAACTAGGTAGATACCCTACAAATTCCTAATGTAAGATAGGTATATATTGCAAACAAAAATAAGTGAATAAATTATACATTTTAAAATTTACATTAAATTTGGATTAAAGAAAAGCATATATGTTACAATTTTAAAAAGTGACAACAATAATACATATTTACCTCCTTAATATTTCTAATTTTAAATCGTTAATGATGTTCATCAAATTATTTTAAAAAATGTGAAATTTGGGTTTTAGTCATTGTGGTCGTAGAAAAAGTATAGCGTGCCGCTTGTACAGAAAACCTACTCCACACTCGTGCCACAAGTTTCACACATCGTGCCGCAAGTTTTACACATCGTGCCACAAGTTTTGCACATCGTGCCACAAGTTTTACACATCGTGCCACAAGTTTTACACATCGCGTGGAATTAGTTACTTTCTTCATTTGTTGCACAATATACTATTTTTTATCGTTTGAGCCATATTGGCAACTTTGCTTGTTAAGATTAAAACACTATACAGGGTGGGCCACCGGTAATACCTCGGCCTGTAAAGCAGACACTATTTGATTTTTTAGAATCTGTTTTCACAGCGAGATGTATTATCAGGAAAGGAAACAATTTAAAAATATTTTCTTTTATACTGGGTTATCCAAGAATGTGATATATATCAAAGTTAGGTTTGTTTTAAATTTGACACCCAATATTTTATTTTATATTTGAATTGCCCTCGCTTTTCCCATTATAACAATATCGAATGGTATAAGATTATACAGAGTATTTCACACGCTATAACCAGTTTTTTATATGTAAATCGTATTTATTTAAATGACCTGTATTCAGCAAAATAAACAATTGAAAATGATTTTTTATTTCCTGTAGGGTTTTTATTTAATAGTCAACATTTTATGTCGATGCACTTTTTTTCAATTCGAAACCTGTACAGGGTCAAAACTCAAATATATCATTTTCTGATTTATTTTAAATTGATCATCATATCACCATTTAAAAGTACCTTAATTAAAGTGTTGAGTTAAGCATTCGCTATATCTAAAGTCAATAATTTTGGAAGATTTTTATATTTAAATGACAAAAAGATAATTTACAAAATACTTTAATTTCAACTGGCCTTTAGTTAACAGAAAAAAGGCGTTTGTTAATTAGTAATTAGAATTTGACCAGCTGTAATTTATTATAGACTGAATGAGTTTTTAAAAATTTCTAATAAGATTTTAGCATTCAATTAAAAATAAATAGCAATAGCAACCAATCATAAACTCACTCCAGTATAATACCTACTTTATTCTAAGTTTACCATGTTTTTAAGTTGACTTTGAAGCCCCAAAACTGACAGTTCGTTATGACTATTGGCATTAGTGTTGCAATATTTGTTTTTAAAAAGTCTAACCAGTTTTTTAGTATAATCTTTAGTCGTGTATATGAGAGGAGTATTTCGAATGTTACTCCGGAAATACTTAAAAATATGAGTTGGACATTTGAAAACCACCTTTATATAAATACTATTGGAGACTTATAATTAAATAAAATCTGCCAAAATAACACTTAATAAACTTAGAATAAAGTATTATGTGAAGTTTTCGGTTGCTATTTTTTTTTTACTGAATATAAAAGTCGTATTAGGTATTGTCAAAAACTAGTTCGGTCGATAATAAATTTTAGCTGGTTAAACTCTAATTACCAATTAATAATATATTTTCTAGTATCCAATTACTAGTTAAAATTAAAGTATTTTGTGAATTATCTTTTTTTTTATTTAAATTTAAAAATCTCCCAAAATTATTAACGTTAGGTATAGGGAATGTTTAACTCAAATAAAACTTTAATTAAGTTACTTTTAAATGGTGAAATAAAGTACATTTAAAAAAATAAGAAAATGGTCTATTTTAGTTTTTACTCACCCTGTACAGATTTGTTTTGAATTATATTTCAAATCTATTCTAACAGAAATAAAATTAGGTAATCATATTTCATGACCCTGTGTAAAGTTACCCACAACATTATAAAACGCCTTAATTTTTCTAATTTGCTTTTTTTAATTGGAAACTTCACAAACATGTTATTATGCATGCACCATGTTAACACTACTACAAAACCGCAAACTATAATAATAATAATTACCCAACAAGCCCTATGGCCCTTAGAACTTACCTGCTGTCACAAATAGCGAAACACTGAAATATATTTGAATACAATTAAGTATCACTTCAAGCTCTAATTTGAAATTGCGCTAACGTAGGGACGCTTTCTTTAGTGTTTATTTCCCGCCTGTGTGGTAAAGAACGTAATACTTTGTCAATTATATATTTTATCGTAAGTTTTTAGAAATGGTACATCATTGTGTAAAGTTACCTCGCTGGTGTAAAGTGAGTCCACTTTATGGTACTATTATAATGGAAAAAGCGAAAACAATTCAAATATAAAATAAAATACAGGGTGTCCCATTTAAACAAACCTAATTTAGATGTGTCACTTTCTTGGAGAATCCCGTATAATTGAAATTATTTTTAAATTGTTGCTTTTTCTGATAGTTTAGTTCTACAGACCGGGGCGTTAACCCTGTATAGTGGTGTGTACGGTTTCCTTTTCTTCAACTTTCTGCTATAAATATTCGAATATTAACTTACATTATTTTGTTCTTGAGAAATAACCTGCATCTTCTTTTTGAAAATTGTGGTAATTTTAAATGGAATATCCTCAATTATTCTTACTTACTTACGGTAAAACAATTTTATTTTTTACAGGCTTTCTGAAACTTAATCACTTTAATCTACATTTTAAAACCTACGTCATCTGTAGCCTATGCGGACATCTTTTTGTACAGAAAACCGAATTTTTGACCCATTATTTTAAACATTGGACAAAAAGTAAACAAAAAGTAAAAACTGTTAAAATCTTAGAACAAAAGTTTCCCTCTGAAATAGACATGAAAAATAATAAATGCAGTCTTTTAAGAAATTCAAAAAAAAATAAGCTTTCGACGTATGGTGATTTTAGATGTAAATTATGTTCTAAGGTATTTATTAGAAAATGTAATTTCGAGAATCATCTAACTAATGGGACTTGTCAACGAATATTTGAATGTGATATCTGTTCAAGGAAGTTCAATTACAAACACAACTTTCAAAGACACCTGATAATTCACACAGATCCGAAACAATTTCAATGTGAAATTTGTCTCAAACAGTTAACTAGCAAGCAAACTCTTTTATGTCACATAAAACTTCACACTGGCAGAGATTTATTTGAATGTAATCTTTGCCCTAAAAAATTTACTAGCAAAAAAATTCTGTTATTTCACAAAAAAGTTCACACTGTCAGGGATTTGTTTGAATGTGAACTTTGTTTCAAAAAATTATTGTCAAAACAGGGACTACATCGCCATAAGCAATGGCATGAACAAAACACCATTAGTATTATCGAAACGCCAAACGTGCAATACAAATGTGAAAATTGTTTTAAATGTGAAAACTGTTCTATAAAATTCAAAACTAAAGAAATTTTTCATAAACATATCATTCTAAATCGCTTAGAAAAACCATTTACTTGTAATATTTGTTCGCGATTATTTACCCTGAAATGCCATACATTTACTCATTCTATAAATAATGTATTTTTTGAATGCGATTTATGTAAGCAAACATTTCAGGGTAAAGGCATTTTCAGTCGTCATATCAAAGAAAAACATGAAAATAATGCTAATGAATCTTCACAGATTAAAGACGAAATCGATATTGTTTATGAATCATTAAATTACAAAAATGAAATGAAATCGGAAATACCTGAATAAAATTAATTTCTAGTTTTTTTTTTATCCTTTGAGCCATACTGGCAGCTTTGCTTCTTAAGGGCGGCGTCTGGCAATATCTCGAAAACTGTTTATCTGGACAAATTCGCAATTTTTTTTACAAAATCGTTAAAAGAAAATACTTAAAAATGATTTTAACTTTGTAACTTTCAACTATGTCACGTAATATACCACATAATTGTGTTTACATAAATTAATCAAGGGTAATATACCAAAACCTTGATAATAGTCAGCTACACTCACCGGCACGAAAAACGGGCACCCTATAATTTTTGATTCAAATGCCTCAATTTTATATTTGTTGTATTGTAACTTCTGTCAACGATAGGCAGGGATTGGTACATTATTTTAAAATGTGCTTTCTTCAAGAAATGTTTTCGGAAAGCTTTTATTTCAAGAGAATAACGTCTGTAAACATTAACACAAAGAAAATAAATTTATTAACAGTTACACAATTATCATCAGAAACACAAAAAAAAACAATTTAAAAAACCAGTATTTAACACTTGTCTGTCTAATTAATATCTCGTATTATCTCCACGAGCCTGTATAACGGCATTCATTCTTCTGTACATACTGTTAATCAAGTTGAATAATTCATTCTGTGGAATTGCTTTCCATTCCTCTAAAAGAGTCACTCTGAGCTGATTCAAGGTAAGAGGAGCAGGTACCCAGTTTAGAATCCTTCTACGGAGCATATCCCAAACATGCTCAATGGGATTTAGATCGGGACTGCGCGCTGGCATGAGGGCGTGCATTGTCATGCATCAGTATGAAGTTGTCACCAATATGTCATACTATGTCAATTGACTTTATCATTCACTGTACCTAAAGTTAATAGTTTTGGGAGATTTTTAAATCGACTGAATAAGTTTCTGATAAAATCCAATGGTACGTGTGCATTTAGTAGAAGAAGAAATAAAAATTACAACCACAAACTACACATGAAACTTACTAAATTCTTTATTTGTTAAATGGTTTTATTTAAGTTGGCTTTGAAAACCTCAAATACTGACAGTTTGTTATTAATAATCTCAGTAGTGTTGCATTGTTTTCTAAAAAGCCTCGCCAGTTTTTTAATAGGAATTTTAGTCGTGAATTATTGGATATGGTATGGATTTTGGGAGAATTCAATAAAAATTCTTTGTTAGCAACTAGAGTTTATAAAGAATAATTCCCCGAAAGTCGAACACGAAATAAAACATTTTTCGAAAAACTGACGGATCGATTTAACCGAACAGGGTCAGTTTCCAAAAACTGTTACTATTGAGGAAAATGAACTAAATGTTTTGTTAGCAGTTAGGTAGGTACAGAAAATGCGCATGCAAGAATACGAAATATTTTAAGACAACCGGAAATAAGTTGTACAAAGAACACTTAAAAAAATAAATAAAATGAATCTGTATCATATGCAACTACATCAAGAACTCACTATTATGAATTTTGAACACAGGGCAACTTTTTGTGATTTGTGAATGGTCACAACAAAAAATGACGTACTTTTTGGAGACGAGGCAACTTTTCATCGAAATGGCTGTGTTAATATGCACAACTTTTATTATTATATAACTTCTAATCCGTACCACATAATTACTCAGTCAGGAAATGTGATCTTTAAGATGTTTGGGGTTGTAATATCGGTGAGTACGTGATAGGCCCTAATTTTTTAACGAATCAGTAAATTGGGAATTGTACTCGAGACTTTCTAGTAAATTCCTTACCAATATTGCTTGAAGATTTTCTACTTGAAGTACGCTAACAAATGTGTTGTTTACATGATGGTGATCCCGCTCACAATAACGCTCTTGTCAATGGCAAAGATGGATAGGAAGAGGCGGGTAAATCCAGATTTAACTAAAATGACTTGTTTTCGGGGGCTACCTTATAGAACTAATGTATAAAATACTTCCAACTACATTAGATGATAAATATTAAGAAAAAGAAAATAAGAGAAGCATTTCAAAGTGTTACTGTCTGTGGAAATGCTTAGAAATGTGGGTAGAAACTTTGAAAACCGACTTCAGGCCTGCATAACTATTATGGGAGGCTACTTTGAACAACTTTTCTAATTTAGCAAAAATTACTTTTAAATAATAAAGTATGAATTTGTGCTAGCTATTGATATTTTTTCAATATTAATGTAAAAGTTGAAAATAAATTACAGCTGGTTAAATTCTAATAATTATTAATTATTCAAACCGAATGTATTAGTAATTTTCTGATTTATTGTGTTTACAACTAAAATTTAATAATCTCAAAAAAATATTAACTTTATATAGGGAATGCTTAAAGTCAAATGAAAGTATAAAATTATGATACTTTTGAACGATAATATAAAATACATTTAAAAAGAAAATTATGTATTTGAGTTTTGACTCACCCTGTACATATTTGTTATGTACTAAAAAAAATAGTGATTCAGTATAAAATTTGACCATCATTGAAAAATTCTGGCATGATAAAAATTGGTGTTCAATTGTTTCTTTTGCATGATATAGGTCATTGAATTCAAACAATTTTTATATGAAACTAATTATATCCTGCGAAATATCCTGTATAACCCCTTACTAATTTATATTGCTGCAATAGGAAAAGCAAGGGTAATACAAATATAAAATAAAATACTGCCCGATTTATCAAAAAAGTGTGTTTCAGAGGAAAGTTATTAAACACCTGTATATTCAAAATTTTAGAATATATAATTTAACATTGCCTACCATTCTGCTGATACATTTTTTTTATATCTCTAATAATGGCGGAGATATTACTTTTTTACACTAATGGATCATCCTGGATACTGGTCTGTACAGTTTTTGTTCACTTTTATAAATATCGAATATTAACTTACATTATTTTATTCTTGAAAGACAATATGCCTCTTCTGTCTAAAAATTGTGGTAATTTTAAATGGAATATCCTAAATTCTTCTCACTTATGGAATAACAATTTTTAGTTTTACAGGCCCTCTGAAATTGAAGCACTTCAATCTACATTTTAATACCTACGTCATCGGTGGTTATCTTTAGACATCTTTTTCTTTAGAAAAATGAATTTTTGACCATTATTTTAAACATTTGATAAAAAAGTACATATATCTCTATCATTAGCCGTCCAGTACCAAACGTTGAAATTTTAAATCAAATATGTTTCTTTAGAATAGACCTGATCAAGAATAAATGCAATCTTTTAACAAAATCAAAAAAGAATAAGCTCCCGAAGGATGGTAATATTAGATGTAAATTAAGTTCTAGAGTATTAGTTAGAAAATATAAAGTCGAGAAAATTAGTGGGACCGCATATTTGACTGCATATTTGAATGTACTTAATATGTTTTCAAAAAAGTTTAGTCCATGTATTAACACTTTGAGAAAACTGTCCTGTGCAAACATTTTTTTGAAGGAAAATGTTGTCCAATAATAATGCCAGATGCCATTAATATGTTGGACCAACTCCTCGTTCTCATAAATACGAAAAACAAACGTAATGCTATCATAACTTAATTTTACCAAGTTCTCGTTTTTATAAACAAAATTGACAGTTTTGTTAAGATAGCAAGTATTAAAAGTAATTTTAAAATACTGACTTCAAAATCGTGCAGATGCCATCACCACATCTTGACCAAATTTATGGGACCACCCTTGAGGTAACCCCCTTACTAACAAAAAAAATTATAGAAATCGGACAAGGTAGTAAAGAATTATCGATAAGCATATATAAAAAATAAAGAGTTAGGATTTTCTCATGGACCCAATTATTAGATTTTGACCAAATTTATATGGGACCATCCCTGAAGTACCCTCTTTCTAACAAAAAAGGAATCATTAAAATCGGACACTGTGTTAAAGAATTATCGCTGAACATACATAAAAAAATATTCGACGAATTGAGAACCGCCTCCTTTTTTGAAATCTGTTAAAAATACAAAATATCCTAGTGTATTAACTTCGGTCATTATTTGGTGGGCTTGACTAGTCAAATTATTTGAATTTGAGAAAAAAGTTTTCAAATTTCATTAATTTACATTTTTTTTTATTAATTAATTTTCTGTTAAAATATTAATTAGTAGAAATAGTTCTTGAATTATAGTGACCTTAAAATATATTTTTAAAGATAAATTCACGCATGTCGAAGATTACAATTCTTCTTTGAAAGTCTCAGTTTAGATTTGATTCAGAGCCGTGCGTAGTTTTATCATAGACATGACTCGTATATCTGTCTTTGTCGGTCATGGACCACTTTAGAAACATTTTTAGATAATCACTCTTTTGAGTTTCACCAAAAACTAAATTTCATATAATTCTGACTTGAGTTTTTTCATTAATCTCACGTCTTGAAGAAATAATAATAATAATTCCTTACTAGTTTATGTCAAAAAATGTAAGTTCATTTTAAATGGAATATCCTGAAAGCTTCTTATTTAAAGTAAAATAATTTAATTTATCTGTGGGCTATGTGGCTACCTTTTTGTTCGGAAAAACGAATTTTTGGCTCATTATTTCAAACATTTGACAAAAAGATTTTACGGTTTAACGTAAAGTACAAAACATTAAAATATTTAAAACAAACATTTTCGTCTGAAATGAACCAAAAAAAGAACAACTGCAACCTTTTAACAAAATCTAAAGCAAATAATCTCCCGAAGGATGGCAATGTTAGATGTAAATTATGTTCGAGGATGTTTACTAAAGAACAATATCTGAATAGACACCTAAACAGTGGAACTTGTCAGCGCATATTTGAATGTGATATCTGCTTTAATAGATTCGTTTCCAATATAAATCTTACTCCCTTCGACGACATAATAATTCACACTAAAACGAAATCTACAAAACCTACGAAATCTACGAGACCCAGTATTTTATTTCGATGTGAAATTTGTCTCAAAAAATTAACTGCCAAGCAAGCTTATTTATCTCATATAAAATTTCACGCTGATGGTAAAGGTGCGTTTTATTGTAAATTTTGTTGCGTAAAATTTAGCTATAAAAGGGGATTTAACCACGAAAAAATCAACAAATGAGAAGCCAAATGAGAAATACAAATGTGAAAATTGTTTTATAACATTCAAAAGCAAAGAAATTTATAACAAGCATCTCATAATAAATCATTTAGAAAAATCATTTAATTGTAACATTTGTTCGGGAATATTTACTCTAAAATGCCATACTTAATCATTCTGTGAATAATATACTTTTCGAATGCGAATTATGTGAACAAAAATTTCAGAGTAAAGCCGCTTACAGTCTTCATATCAAAGAAAAACATAATAACTTATATTACTTTGTTCCTGAAAAATAATCTGCATAATAATAACTCTAAAAATTGTGGTAATTTTAAATGGACTATCCTGAATTCTTTTCACATCTGATAAAACAATTTTATTTTTTACAGGCCCCTCGAAAGAGAAGCACTTGAATCTACATTTTAAAACCTTCGTCATATGTTGCCTATGTGGCCACCTCTTTGTTCAGAAAAACGAATTTTTGACTCATTATTTTAAACATTTGACAAAAAGATCTTATGTTGAACATAAAGTTCAAAACATTAAAATCCTAAAGAAATCCTTTTCGTTTGAAACGAACCAAGAAAATAACAACTGTATATGTAAATTTTGTTTGAGGATTTTTAATAAAGAACATTATCTCAAAATTCATCTAGCTAGTGGCTCTTGTCAACGCATATTTGAATGTGATATCTGTTTTAGGAGATTCGCTTCCAATCGCAGTCTTAAAAATCATATGACATTTCACACTGGCACTGGTGAAAAATTATTTCAATGTAAAATTTGTTTAAAAAAATATGGAAGTATATACGCTCTTCGACGACATATATTAATTCACTCTAGTTCAAAACCTCCGAAACCATATCAATGCGAAATTTGTCTCAAAAAATTATCTACCAAGCAAGCTTATGTATATCACATAAATATTCACACTAAACCTACAAAATTATATCAGTGTGAAATTTGTATCATAAAATTCACTAACAAACGAGCTTATTTATCTCACATTAAATTGCACACTGATAGTAAAGATGCGCTTTATTGTGAATTTTGTTGTGTAAAATTTAGATATAAAGGGGGATTTGACAAACATATGAAAAAGCACGAAAAAACCAAATCAAATGAGAAGCCAAATGAGGAATACAAATGTGAAAATTGTTTTATAACATTCAAAAGCAAAGAAATTTATGACAAGCATCTCATATTAAATCATTTAGAAAAACCATTTAATTGTAAAATTTGTTCTGGATTATTTACCCTGAAATGCCATACATTTACTCATTCTAAAAATAATATATTTTTTGATTGCGAATTGTGTAACCAAAAGTTTCAAGGTAAAGCTATTTTAAGTCTTCATATCAAAGAAAAACATAAAAATAACGCTATTGAATCGTCACAGTTTAAAGAAGAAATCGAAAATATCTGAATGAAGTAACGATTTAGAATTGTTTTGTACGGCATTTCACTTTTTTTAATTTAAATCGCATTGTCAGCTATGCTTTTCAAAATGAAAATAAATACTTGTTTGTACAGGGTGTCTGATTAAGGACTCGTAGCGGCTGTATCTCAGAAACTATTGATCCTACGGCATCGAAAAAAAAAAAAATTTATAACAAGAACGGTCAAGAGAAAATGCTAGAAATTATTTTGAACTTTCTATTTTAACCGTTAGAGGGCGTAATTCGCTATGGTAATTCAAAAAAATCACTTTTCCCCTATAAATGTCTAATAATAGTATGATAATCGAACGGTAATTTTGATTAAATTTTACAAAAGTTTTATTCAACACTTTTTGCTCTATTCAACAAAATAACAGGTAGGGGCGATTGGGAACCTTAATTTAATAAATGTATTATAACTACGGTGTCGTTTATCAGATTTTAAAAAACTTTGTATCGATTAAAAGCAAATTGATTGTTTAGTAAAATATTTCAAAATAGTTCTGATTCAGTTGTTTAAAAGAGCACTAGGTGGCGTTGTATAAGCAGTAACCATTTTTTTTTGAAGTTTTCTTGAAAAATTTAAATATAATGTTATAATTTTTATACGTTATTTAGAAAGAGAATTAAATTCTGACAAGAAACAAAAAAAAACCGCGTCTTTTTATCTTTTTCCTAACCGAATATAAGCAAAAGTCTATTAAGGGTGAATAAATAGTCCACTTAAATATTAATAAATAAAGTTATTGATATATTAATCAAGTTGGTTTTGAAATGTCAGTAAGCTTAAATGTCAAATTAATTATATTTTAATAAGTTAAAAGACATCATGCCTTACAGTAATTCCGAAGCTTATGACATGTTAAAAGTATATTTTGAATGTTTTGAGAACGCCCCGATTGCATCCAGAGAATATGCGTTGAGATATCCTCAGCGAGTTTTACAAACAAGGCTGTGTTCAACCTAAAAAAGCTATTCAACGACGTAGAAGAAGCAGAACGGAAATTAACGAAATAAATATATTAGCATACGTTGCTGCAAATCCACATATAAGTATACGGAAAATTGCTTCCGACTTAGGACTTACTAGGTACTGCGTTTGTTCTATTTTAAAACAAAATCGTCTCCATCCATACCATGTAGCCCTTCATTAAGGTCTGAAATTAACAGATTATGATAAAAGACTGGATGATTGTAATTGGCTTAAGAATATGCTTAATGAGGATCCACAATTTTTATCACATATAATGTGGTCCGACGAATCTACATTTTCCAGTAATGGATCTGTAAACAGGCATAATATGCATTACTGGTCTGACCACAATCCTCATTGGATGCGAGAAGTTTTTAATCAAGGTCGGTGGTCAGTAAATGTGTGGTGTGGAATTTTAGACGGTAACATTATAGGTCCTATTATTATTAATGAAAATTTAAATGGTGAGCGATATTTAAGATTACTGAGAGACGAATTGCCTATTTTATTAGAAAATATTTCACTAGAGGTACGACGTAATATGTGGATACAGCAGGATGGCTGCCCAGCACATTATACAAATAATGTAAAAGACTTTTTAAATCAACATTTTCGGAATAGGTGGATTGGAAGAGGTAGTCTATTTCCATGGCCACCAATATCTCCCGACCTCACCGTATTAGATTTTTATTTGTGGGGTCGACTTAAAGATTTAGTTTACCAAACTCAGTCTGTAAGTAGAGAAGATCTAATTCAACGAATACAAACTGAAATTGATCATATTCCTAGGGCTGAAATAGAAGCTGCTGTCAATTCAACTAGACAGAGACTTGATATTTGCATTGAAAAAGATGGAAAACAATTCGAGCACTACCTCTAATTCTTGTATTGCATTCTCTATTTTGTTCTGTGTTTAGTTACTTGTTTTGTTGTATAATACATGTATTAAATGAAGGTTCCCAATCGCCCCTACCTTTTATTTTATTGAATAGAGCAAAAAGTGTTGAATTAAACTTTTGTAAAATTTAATCAAAATTACCGTTAGATTATTATTATTATTATTATTATTATTATTATTATTATTATCATACTATTATTAGACATTTATAGGGGAAAAGTGATTTTTTTGAATTACCATAGCGAATTACGCCCTCTAACGGTTAAAATAGAAAGTTCAAAATAATTTCCAACATTTTCTCTTGACTGTTTTTGTTATAAATTTTTTTTTTTTTTCGAAGCCGTAAGATCAATAGTTTCTGAGATACAGCCGCTGCGAGTCCTTAATCAGATACCCTACCCTGTACAACGACGAACAACCACTCGGCCCATTTCGTTTATAAAAGGCGAATAGCAATCGTTCACATTATCATTATTTAGACACCAGAGAGTAGTGTAAGGATTGTTTGTGATTGTAATTCTGAATTTGCTTAATATAAGGGTTCTAGAACACTCAAAATTATAATAAGGAAGTATATTTGTATTCTTAATGCCAATTATTTTTCGGTTGAATGTCTTTTTCTAGTTACAACTATTATAGTTGAAGGATATTTTCAGAAAAATACACCAATTATTTGTAGTGTGACAACGATCGTAATTGAAGAGTGGAAGTAACAAAGGCGACAAGTGCCAAAATTTATATATTGTTTTGAGATAATTTAGAACAAAATAATAAAACAACCAAATACATTATTTATTCTTTATTTGTTCCTAATTTAGCTCAAGAACTACACGGAAAATAAATCAGTTTATAACAGAAAACCAAAACATGTCAAAAAAATAATAAAATTTCTATTAAAAAAAAAAAAAAAAATAGAAAGCCTCATATTTACTGCTTCCAGCATCATTTTGGGCCACTTCTTTTACCCCTAATAGGTTTTTGTAAAAAAAAATTGTGCAATGGATTTGTTAGATCTGGTATCAACAGCAAAGACATTGATGGAATGAAATCTGCAAAGGTTTTTCTTGATTTCACAATCTTCTGTCCTTCACTGAAACGTTTACATTTACATTACTTATACGAATTTTTACATTAAGGTCATTCATAATGTTTTAAAAACAACAAACAACAAAACTGAAACCTTGTTATCTGACAGTAGAATGGCAAACACAGAACACTTAACGGTGGCACCGTCTTGGGATGTTTATACAAAGCGTATTATGAAGATTGACACTTATCACTTTTGTCAGGACACAAACAGTGGTACATAGCCACATACTTTAATTTTATTTTACTATACGGAGAATGGTCGCACTGCGCAGCTTTCTGAGTGCCTTTTAAAAGGAGATAGAAAACTCCGCCATTTTGAACCCTTATTACGTGTTGCCTACATCTTGGCGCAATATTTTTAATAGGTGCGTTTTAATCATCCGCTTCTGCTTCGGAATTGTCGGTTTTCTTGTTTTAATCTGACAGGTTAAAACGACTAAACCGACAATTCCGGAAGCAGAAGCGGATGATTAAAACGCACCTGATATTTTGCTTGCTGCTGTCAGTGTCAGTGAATATTATTTTTGAAGTCAACAGTTTATTGTTAAAGAATCAGTTAGCTCACTCGGACCAGTTGAAAGTTCCAAAATAACATCCACTCCAGGGATACAAATTCAGGATACGCAGAAGACTGCTGTTTTATTATAGGCGGTTGTCATATATTGTATTATCCGAGTTGCACAGTGTATAAACTGAAACATTGAGATCAAAAGTGCCGACGCAGAGTGAGCGATCTGATTATTTAGCTGTAAACTGTGTCACAGGGTTCAAAATGGCCGCGCCCTATGTTGGGCGTGTCGGACCTCTCTCTTGCCTCGTATAGTAATCAAAGTATGTGTACATAGCACTGCTCTATGAGTCTAACTCAAAATCAAAACTGTTGGCACTTACACCCTTTGTTACTTCCACTCTTCAATTGTATGTGTGGTTTATTCATAACAAGCTTGCTCGCAAATACCATCTGCACTCATTTTAGTAGGCGCTTCGCTCTCTCTAATAATGTGACAGTATTGTCTGTCAACGTAATAGACGAGCTTAAAATATTAATGTTAATAAAATAGTGTTTCTTTTTAATTTGAGTTAGAATAAACGGTTTTGTTGTTTAGAATTTAGGTTTTTGTTAATATTTTTGTGTTAAAATTTAAAATAGTTTGTGTAAGAAACAATACTGTTTTTTAATTAAATAATTAAATTTTAAAAATGATCTATATCAGATATATATTATGTAATGTGATATTTATATAAATATCATGATATTTTCGAACCCTGCTATATAGTAAAAACCCAAAAGAATTAAAATCTCCCGACGTGATGAAGGTCCGAGAACTTAATCATGGAAAAAATCTGGAGTTTGGATACATGATCTTGACACACAAGAAGTTACAAATAAATTGTTAAGTACCTATTTAAAAAAACCTTCTTTAAACAAAGTAATTATAAGTTTAAAAAAAAATAAAAGTAATAGAAGATATTAATAATGACCCATTAAAAAAATAACTAAAATATAAAGTACTGAAAAAGATACAAAACAAACGTCGAAAGCTTTACAAATTTAATTTAAACTGTAGTTTTATTTAAAATTAAAAAAAAACACAAACATTCAAAATAGATGGAATGTTTCACAAATGTTTGGTATAAATCAAAAAGTCTAGTAGTTGTTCATTGTTGAGTTTATACAATTTTGTTTTCTTTTGTAAATATTAACTTTTGGAATATTATTGTGTTCTTGGAAAAGTAATACTAATTTTGGTATTTTCTATCTAAAAATTTTAGTTCAAATTAAATTAATCTCACTTATGATAAACGGATTTTATTCTTTACAGGTCCCCTGAAACAGAGGCATTTGAATCTACATTTTAAAAGCTACGTCATCTGCGTCCAATGTGGAATTTTTTTTGTTCATAAAAACGAATTTTTGGCACATTATTTTAAACATTTGACAAAAATATCTATCATTAGACGTCCATTAGAAAAAATTAAAATCGTAAACCAAAAATGTTCCTCTGAAATATACTCAAAAAAGAATGTAGTATGCAGTATTTTAACAAAATCAAAGAAGAATATGTTTTCGAAAGATGATGATTTTAGATGTAAATTCTGTTCTAAGCTATTTGTTAGAAAATCTATTTTAGAGAATCATCTAACTAATGGGACTTGTCGACGCATATTTGAATGTGATTTCTGTTCACAAAAGTTCAATTTCAAGCAGAGCCTTCAAAGACATGTTCTATTTCACACTGATCCGAAACAACTTCAATGTAAAATTTGTCTCAAACAGTTAACTAGCAAGCATGGTTTTTTACTTCATACGAAACTACACACTGGTAAAAACATTTTTGATTGTGATATCTGTTTAAAGAGGTTGACTAGTCAACGGCACCTTAAAACTCACTTTATAATTCACACTGATGCAGAACGATCTCACAGTGAAATTTGTCAAAAAATGTTAAATAGAAAGCCATACACAAAACTTCACACCGGTAAAAAATTGTTTTTATGCGAATTTTGTCCTAAACAATTTTTATCTAAACAAGGACTTCAATACCATCAAAAATGGCATGAAGAAATGAAAAAAATAAATATTGTAGATAAAGAATCCATTTCTGTTATCGCAAGGCAATCTTTGGAATACAAATGTGAAAATTGTTCTGTAAAATTCAAAAATAAAGAAATTTATGATAAACATCTTATAGTAAACCGATTAGAAAAACCATTTAATTGTAAAATTTGTTCAGGATTGTTTACTTTAAAGTGTCATTCATTTACCCATTCTAAAAATAAAATGCCAATTTTGTATTCAAACATTTCAGGGTAAACAATTTTATCGTTTGTTTTTATTATAACAGTTTGTTATTTAATTTACCCTGAAATGCCACACATTTACTCACTCTATAAATAATAATTTTTTAATGCGAATTGTGTAAGGAAATATTTCAGTATTAAGGCCTTTTAACACGCTATGAATACAAAAAACATGAAATATTGAAATCAAATCGCTACAGGTTAAGGAAGAAATCGATATCGTTTATGACTCATTAAATTATTAAAACAGATATGAAATCGGTAATATTTGATTAAAGTAGTGGTTTAAATTAATTTATACATAAATTAAATAGGTTTGTTCCCAGAATGTGATTCAGAACTGCTTAAACTAAATACCCGAACTTTTAGTTAAGTTCTGAACCGTTCTAAACTTTTGTTGGAACAAACCTTATTTTTTATTCTTTTAGTCAGCATGACAGATTTGCTTCACCTATGCCTGGTGACAATGAGACTAGATCCACATTAATAACTTTTATTTAACAATTTGAATCAAATTTGGAACACACATACTGAACACATGAACTGATACATACTCAAACAAAATGACCTACTTCCGGTTTTAAAAGAAATACCATTAAGTTTAATTTTTCAAATGGATCACCCTGTATATGTTTGTTTTTTGGAATCTACGGTTCAAACAACATATTTTAATGAGGATAAAACTGCGAAACTTTTGTTTAATTTAACCAACTTTATATCTGTTACCATTTAAGAAATAGCAATACTGTTCCTATGAAATTGTAGTGTAATAAAAAAAAAACAGTTGTTTAAAATTGAAATAATAATAAGTTTATAAAGACAAGTAATAAAAGATACTTAAACTAGAATAAAAGTACTGAAGAAAGCACAAAAACATAGTTTTACAAATTGAGTTAAAAATTTGATTTGAAATTAAAAAAACACCTAAATCCCAAGAAAATTAAAAAAAAAGTGTATGATCTATACATGTTCTTGAAATTTATGGAATGAAACAAAAAGTCTAGTAAGGGGGCGTCCATTAATTACGTGAGGTGTTCAAGGGGGGGGGGGGGATAAAACTAAATCTTTCTAAATCTCACTTGGGGGGGGGGGAGGGGGGGTTTTCGTAAATCTCACGTAATTTTTTTTCTAGTAGAAAACGGTGTAAAATTGCGTGAAAGTAAAGTTAAATTATAGTAAAAGTATTTCTAGAATAAAATATGGAAAAATCTTATAATTATGTTTATTTATTTTTATTAATTTCCATTTAAGTATTTATCATTTAATTTTATTAATGTGATTTTAAATAATTGCAACACTCTCAAACACTAGTCTTTGCTAGTCTTATATAAAAGTAATGGAACATATTGTGTTTTTGTTTTTTTTTTTAATAATCCAACACATTTACACCCAAAACACGAATTTTGAAAAATCTCACGCGAGATTAGGGAAGGGGGGGAGGGAGTTAAGGAAAATCTTACCAAATCTCACCAGGGGGAGAGGGGGAGTCAAAAAATCCTCAAAAATACCTCACGTAATTAATGGACGCCCCCTAATGTGTTGTTAGTTCGTAGTTTTCTGTTGTAAATATTCAAATATTAACTTTTGGAATATTATTGGGTTCTTGGAGAAGTAATCCTCATCTTATTTTCTATTTTAAAAATTATGGTTCAAATTAAATTATAGTAAAAGAATTTTATTCTTTACAGGTCCCCTGAAACAGAGGCACTTGAATCTACATTTTAAAACCTACGTCATCTGCGTCCAATGTGGAAATTTTTTTGTTCAGAAAAACGAATTTTTAGCACATTATTTTAAACATTTGACAAAAAGGTCCATTAGACGTCCATTAGGAAAAGTTAAAATCTTAAAGCAAAAGAATATATTAAGCAATGTTTTAACAAAATCAAAAAATAATGAGTGTCCTAACGATGGCGTTTTTAAATGTAAATTATGTTCTAGAGAATTTGTTAGAAAACGTAATCTCGAGGTTCATCTAATTAATGAGTCTTGTCAACGCCGATTTGAATGTTATATCTGTTCACAGAAGTTCACTCACAAACATGGTCTGAAAGGACACGTTCTATTACACACTGATCCGAAACAACTTCAGTGTAAAATTTGTTTCAAACAGTTAACTAGCAAGCATGGTTTTTTACTTCATACAAAACTACACATTGGCAAAAACATTTTTGATTGTGATATCTGTTTAAAGAGGTTGACTAGTCAACGGCACCTTAAAACTCACTTTCTAATTCACACTGATGCAGAACGATCTCAGAGTGAAATTTGTCAAAAAATGTTAAATAGAAAGCCATACACAAAACTTCACACCGGTAAAAAATTGTTTATATGCGAATTTTGTCCTAAAAAATTTTCATCTAAACAAGGATTTCGAAACCATCAAAAATGGCATGAAGAAATGAAAAAAATAAATATTGTAGATGAAGAATCCATTTCTATTATCGCAACGCAATCTTTGGAATACAAATGTGAAAACTGTTCTGTAAAATTCAAAAATAAAGAAATTTATGATAAACATCTTATAGTAAACCGATTAGAAAAACCATTTAATTGTAAAATTTGTTCAGGATTGTTTACTTTAAAGTGTCATTCATTTACCCATTCTAAAAATAAAATGCCAATTTTGTATTCAAACATTTCAGGGTAAACAATTTTAACGTTTATTTTTTATTTATACAGTTGGTTATTTAATTTACCCTGTAAATGCCACATATTTACTCATTCTATAAATAATAATTTTTTTTCAATCCGAATTGTGTAAGGAAACATTTCAGGGTAAAGGCCTTCTAACTCGCCATAAATACAAAAAAAAAAAACATGAAAATATTAAAATCAAATCGTTACTGGTTAAAGAAGAAATCGATATCGTTTATTACTCATTAAATTATTAAATAAGATAGGAAATCGGAAGTATTTGATTAAAGTAGTGGTTTAAATTAATTTATACATAAATTCAATAGGTTTGTTCCCAGAAAGTTCACCAGAATCTGATTCAGAACTGCTTAAACTAAATGCCCGAACTTTTAGTTAAGTTCTGAACCTTTCTAAACTTTTGTTGAAACAAACCTTATTTTTTATTCTTTGAGTCAGTATGACAGATTTGCTTCACCTATGCCTGGTGACAATAAGACTATATCAACGTTAATAACTCTTATTTAACAATTTGAATCAAATTTGGAACACACATACTAAACACACGAACTGACACTCCAACAAAATGACCGACTTCCTGTTTTACCAGAAATACCATTAAGTTTAATTTTTCAAATGGATCACCCTGTATGTGTTTGGTTTTTGGAATCTACGGTTCAAATAACATATTTTAATGAGCATAAAACTGCGAAACTTTTGTTTAATTTAACCAACTTTATATCTGTTACCGTTTAAGAAATAGCAATACTGTCCCTATGAAATAGTAGTACACTGGCGAGCAAAAAATTGAGGTCACCTTAAAATTTTCATGTTCTTTGAAATTTTACGTTTTCAGATCTTATTCGCAAACTGTACATCATTGCATGTGCTTTTGTAAGCTGAATGTGATACTCTATACTAAACAGAAATGCATTTTTTTCTAATACTATTATGTCCTTATCAATATTGACGCTAAAATTATTCGCAATTTCTGAAGTGACCTCAATTTTTTGCTCGCCAGTGTATATTAAAAAAAAACATTTGTTAAAAATTGAAGTAATAATAAGTTTATAAAAACAAGTAATAAAAGATACTTAAACTAGAATAAAAGTACTGAAGAAAGCACAAAAACAGAGTTTTACAAATTGAGTTAAAAGTTTGATTTCAAATTAAAAAAACACCTAAATCCCAAGAAAATTAAAAAAAAGTGTATGATCTATACATGTTCTTGAAATTTATGGAATAAAACAAAAAGTCTAGTAATGTTTTGTTAGTTCGTCGTTTTCTGTTATAAATATTCAAATATTAACTTTTGGAATATTATTGGGTTCTTGGAGAAGTAATCCTCATCTTATTTTCTATTAAAAAAATTATGGTTCAAATTAAAATTATTCGTACTTATGGTAAACGAATTTTATTCTTTACAGGTCCCCTAAAACAGAGGCACTTGAATCTACATTTTAAAACCTACGTCATCTGCGTCCAATGTGGAAATTTTTTTGTTCAGAAAAACGAATTTTTGGCACATTATTTTAAACATTTGACAAAAAGGTCCATTAGACGTCCATTAGGAAAAGTTAAAATCTTAAAGCAAAAGAATATATTACCCAATGTTTTAATAAAATCAAAAAAGAATGAGTGTTCGAACGATGACGTTCTTAAATGCAAATTATGTTCAAGAGAATTTGTTAGAAAACATAATCTCGAGGTTCATCTAATTAGTGAGACTTGTCAACGCCGATTTGAATGTGATATTTGTTCACAGAAGTTCATTAACAAACTTGGTCTGAAAAGACACGTTCTATTTCACACTGATCCGAAACAACTTCAATGTAAAATTTGTCACAAACAGTTAACTAGCAAGCATGGTTTTTTACTTCATACAAAACTACACACTGGTAAAGATTTGTTTGAGTGTGATATCTGTTTAAAGAAGTCGACTAGTATACTGCATCTTCAAAGGCACCTTCTAATTCACACTGATGTAGAACGATCTCAAAGTGAAATTTGTCAAAAATTGTTAAATACCAAGCCAGCTCGGTTATCACACACAAAACTTCACAACGGTAGACAATTGTTTGAATGCAAATTTTGTCCTAAAAAATTTATATCTAAACCAGGATTTCAATACCATCAAAAATGGCATGAAGAAATACTCAGATTAATAATTGTAAATAAAAATAAAGTAAATCAACCCATTCCTATTATCGCAACGCCAACTTTGGAATACAAATGTGAAAATTGTTCTGTGAAATTCAAAAATAAAGAAATTTATGATAAGCATCTTATACTAAATCGATTAGAGAAGCCATTTAATTGTAAAATTTGTTTAGAAATATTTACCCTGAAATGTCACACATTTACTCATTCTATGAATAATATATATTTTCAATGCGAATTGTGTAAGGAAACATTTCAAGGTAAGGCCAGTTTAACTCGTCATAAATACGAAAAACATGAAAATAATGATATCGAATCGCTACAGGTTAAAGAAGAAATCGATATCATTTATAACTCATTAAATTATAAAAACGAGATGAAATCGGAAATATCTGAGGAAATAAACTAAGGGAAATAAATATAGCCGGCGTGAACATATTTTACTAAATGTAACCGTTCTAAATTTAATTTCGCAAATTTCATAGTGCAAATTTAACGAAATGTATTTTTTAATGCAATACAATTATCTAAACGTGTATTTTAACTTGAACTTTATGGGATTATATTAATATAGCATGCAAATATTTTTCAATACACAACGACTTTTATTTTATAGTTTGTTAGTTATATAAAATTCCTATACAAATAAAGTAAATATTTAAAAAATTCTCATTCATTTCACCATGATAATCACTCGGCTTACTTTGTGACGCAAATATAGCCTCTGCTTCTTCAATGAACCCATTTTCATTTCCAGCATTGAGTATAATGTTCCTATAAATAAAAAATTTAACTGAAGCATGTAGCTATATTCTAGTAATTATTTACGTACCTTTTAACTAACATCAACTTTTGTGGTTTTAACACTTCTTCTATTTTTATCTTGCCAAGAACGGTTTATAGTCCCATTTTGAAAAATCCACTTCTCATCAATAAAAAACAAACTCCTTTCATTTAATTTCTTAAAAATACAACCCGTTTCACAGCAACATCGGAAAATTCCATAATCACTCGCCTTCACTTTCCATTTAAAACCAATACCTTTAATAAGGTGCATAATGACATGCGGCATCCATTAAACAATTATTTTTCTTTCAATTTTTCTAATAAAGAATCCAAAGTTACGTGTTCGTCTGCAAATATATAGGTATTTATAATGAGAAGATTTAAAATGAATAATATACACTTACTAGCTTCATACATGTTGTAAATAACATCTCGAATTGTACTTGTATCTAGAGTACTTGTATTAGTTACTTTCTTTGTACATAGACGCTTTTTTAGAGGCTATTTCAAAACGACATAATTCTTAGCTGCTTGAGAAATAGTCCTTACACTGGACAAATTCAAGTTAAGTGCTGCCGATACACGCTAAAAAATGAGATTAGTTTGATGTGTCTAGTAAAAATTTACTTTTCTAACAGCAGTTAAAGGTAATAAAGGTCCATTTTTATTGCGTTCTTGTTCAAAATACTGTATCAATGAAGCTACGAGTTCCTTACATCGGTTATTTAATTTCTTTTGCATTGTTAAACCTGCGAGGAAGACAATATGGTTGTTCTTAAAATAATAGTTTTTTATAACTAAAAATAATGACCAAATAATCTAAAATAATAACGAAACGACCAAAAATAATAAATAACTCAAGATATCAACAAATTGCAATTACAAGACACAATAAATATATGACAACATTGAACTTAAAATGACAGTTATTAGAAGCTTAGCTGCACGTGCATTGGTTTTTATATTAGGCATTCCAACGACCTGTCAAACAATAGGTACCAGTGGGAAATTCTTGTATATTTAAGGGGGGTAGCGACATAGTCTTGCAACTTGGACGCTATTTTTATTCGAAGTAGTACTCTCC
The DNA here is from genome assembly GCA_927349885.1 of Psylliodes chrysocephalus. Classification (NCBI taxonomy): domain Eukaryota; kingdom Metazoa; phylum Arthropoda; class Insecta; order Coleoptera; family Chrysomelidae; genus Psylliodes; species Psylliodes chrysocephalus. The sequence goes on from OV651818.1 coordinate 41,542,619, forward strand.
AAGCCTGCCAATTTATGAAGAAATGTATAGGTGGGTTTTTTTAAATATTATTGTTATCGTGTTTGACATAAAATATTTAAATGTAATCCATTATTCATGATTTTACGTAAAGTAGATAGAATACACCATATGTCGCCACCCTTAGGTATACCAAACCTGCCCACTGGTAATTCATTTGTTTGGAATGCCTAATTGTATGAAGTATACTGTGATTTTAAAACGCTAATCTGGTTATTTCAGTTATCAGTACTACATCCTCATTAAGTACAAGTTTTTTTTTATTCATTTACATGGAAAATAAAAATAACTTATGCAATTGATTCATGCAATAATGCAATGACGTTTAACATTTCATAAAATAATTTTTATTTAAGCTAAAATAATGAAACAGTCAATAGAAAATGTATTAATAGAAGACAATTGACATTATATTTACTTGTTTTAATCCGTATAATGTATTAAAAAGACTACAAACTACTATTCTTGGCAGTAGCAGCAGTAGTAGTCATGGGCGCCGTTCAATACATTTCCAGGGGGGCGCTAGTCTTATAGGCAGGGCCAAAAATCCGCCGGCTCTAGTCGGAAGCCATAGCGAAAAATTCATAAATACAAATCCAGGTAGCAAACACCCCCCTTGCCTTCATGTGGCGGCGCCCATGGTAGTAGTACGTCAATTCTCGAAATACTATTTTATTTTTAATAATAAATATTAAAGGAAATTCTTTATAATAGAAATAGTAATTTAAATTAAAATAGTTATTTTTTTTAACTTTGGTGTCATCGGCATCGACTACTAAGGCCATTAGCCTAATGATTTATTATACACTATTTTTTCTGTGTATATACATATATCCGGAAAAAAAGTATTCACTTTTTTCCCGGGAAACGATGAAAAAGTAGTATCATAAAAAGTGACATTTTGTTACCTGACAACAGATAACTTTTTTCCCGTCACAGAAAAAATATTTTTTTTATCTTACGTAAGATTTATAATATCCACCCGCTCCCTTAGTCAACAGAAATAAGAAAAACTTGAACCCCGCCCCCTAAGCCCGCTTACGTAATACTTAAACGCCCCCTAAATACTAAACATATAAAATAATGCTATTAAATCGTCACAAATTAAAAAAATAATCGATATTGTTTAAACCACTAAGGCTAAAATGTACCCATACTTTGGAAATCACCAGAAATTGGTATGATTTCGGCGAAATATCACCCATAATGATTGGTGAAGTCGCCGATGTTCAGTACCTTCTTTGGTGCATCACCTGTTGGATTGATATTTCGAAGCGAAAAATTGATTTCGAAATGATTTCGTCATGATATCGGTTATGGTTTTTGATGATGATTTCGGGATTTCCCATTTTTTTTTCTTCGGTGAAAAAGTACCAGTATTTCGGAAGTGGTTCACGCCTCGTTTACAACTATTTACATTACATTATAAAAAAAATTCAATCGAGAAAATCTAAATAAAGTAATTATTTAAAGTTATTTTATACACAATTTGATAGAAACTGCTTATATGTGGTCATCTTAAAAATTGTGAAATTATACTCGAAATCAATCTCGCATACAAATTACGTGGCAACCTGTTACGGCACTAAGGCCATCATCAGGCCTAAAAGGAAAGAAAACTTCATGTTGTTGACTATAAACATTTTACCAACTTCTAAACTAAAGACTGATAATATTGTTATACAGTGCTTCGACAACGCCTGACGTCTCGAATATCTTTTTTACTTTTATTAACATAGAATGGATTTCTCCTCTCACAGTCCTTCTTACCAGTTTCTGTAATTTTTCAATCATTTAAGATTGTTTTCAAAGTTAATTTTTGATTTTTTATGTGTTAGTTATAGGTTATTCCGATTAATATATCTTCAGTTTTAATAATTTTTCACCTTGCACCGAAGCAACTAATCGCATCAATGGTTTAGGAAGTAATCATATACTTACGGATCCTTATTCTAACAATTTTATCAGTCTTTACAGATTTGTATTTTTTTTTTTTAATCAACATGTTTTTTATTACTGTTTTTTTTTTTTTCCTTTTTAGCCCGATGAATAGCCATAGTGCAAAAACCGGTTGCCATTTAATTTAACGTAATTAGTATGTGTGATCGATTTTGAGTATTATTTCTTAATACCTATGCACTAGTTTGTACGATTTAGTCCTCTTCATTCTTCCGTTGTAAATTTTCTGATATTAACTTTAGGAATACTATTATGTTATTGGAGATGTATAAGCTTGATCTTGTTATTTTCTGTCTAAAAATTGTAGTTCATTTTAAATGGAATATCCTGAATTCTTCTTACTCATGATAAACCAATTTTATTTTTTTACAGGACCCGTGAAACTGAAGCATTTCAATCTACATTTTAAAACCTATGTCATCTGTGGCCTATGTGGACGGTTTTTTGTTCAGAAAAAAGAATTTTTTACTCATTTCTTTAAACATCTGACAAAAAAATCTGTGTTTAAAGTAAAAAAAAATAAAATTTTAAATAACAAATATTCCTCTGAAATAGATACAAATAAAAACAAATGCAGTATTTTTATAAATTCAAAACAGAATGAGCTCCCAAAAGATGGCATTATTAGATGTAAATTATGTTCTAGGGTATTTGTTAGACAACATAATCTCGAGAGTCATCTAAAAAGTGGGACTTGTCAACGCATATTTAAATGTGATATTTGTTTTAAAAAGTTCAATTACAAACAGATCTTTCAAAAACACGTTCTAAATCACACTGATCCGAAACCATTTCAGTGTGAAATTTGTCTCAAAAAGTTAACTAGCAAGCATGTTCTTTTAACTCACATAAAACGTCACACTGGTAAAGATTTGTTTGAGTGTGATATCTGTTTAAAAAAAGTGATTAGTAAACAGCACCTTAAAAAGCACGTTCTAATTCACACTAGAACGAAACGATTTCAGTGTGAAATTTGTCCCAAAAAGTTAAATAGCAAGCAAACTCTTTCAGCTCACATAAAACTTCACACAGGTGAACTTTTTTTTGAATGCGAACTTTGTTCTAAACATTTTTTCTCTAGACAAGGATTTCAAAACCATAAAAAATGGCATGAAGAAATCAGATTAATTATAAATAATAAAAAGATAAAGCAACCCATTCCTATTATCGCAACCCCAACCTTGGAATACAAATGTACAGATTGTTCTGTGAAATTTAAAAATAAGGAAATTTATGATAAACATCTTATACTAAATCGCTTAGATAAGCCATTTAGTTGTAAAATTTGTTCAGAAATATTTACCCTGAAATGTCACACATTTACTCATTTTATAAATAATATATTTTTTGAATGCGAATTGTGTAAGCAAACTTTTCAGGGTAAAGCTATTTTAACTCGTCATAAATACGAAAAACATAAAAATAATACTATTGATTCGTCGCACGTTTAAGAAGAAATTAATATTAATTATTATAACTCATAAAAGCAAATAACGATTTACAATTATTTTATACCAAATTTGACAGCTCTGCTTTATAGGGCAAGTTCTGCTTGGAAATCGACTAATCGGACAGAGTGCGTGACGTCAAGACGAACACAAGGGGAATGAAAAATGACATTAGTGACAGTTTGCACTTGAATTCACTTTTGTGTGTGGACAGTAAAAAATTAATTTTAATGAAATAGGAAATAGTTATAACAAAAACAAATAAGAAATAAAACGTGTAAAACTGATTGATTATAAATCAGAATATTGACATTTGACACATTACTACAGATACTCGTTGATCTCCACCGACCAACTCGGGGAAAGTGAGCACAATTGATTACCGAGTGCACTCTGAGTACAGAGAACGCCAAGCCGAACTCAGCCTTAATAAATAAATAAATAAATATAGTATTTTTATTGTCCAACATAAATTAATCCAACTATGGAACAATATTGTCAAATAATCCCATTAGTGCGTAATTGTTCAATATTTAAATTCGTGTTATTCAATAAAACATATACAGGATGTTCTATCAGTGCGTAATTGATCGATAGCTGTTTTATTATTAGAAATCGACGAAATTTTTAATATAAAAGTTTTATGACCATATTTAACAATTATTCTTAAATATACAGGGTGTTCAATAAACGAGGGGTTGACCAAACTTATAAATTTTTAAAGCAAAACACCTTGCAGGTAGTTATACATATTTGATTGTTTTGACATCGTCCAACAATTTTAATAGACTTCATTTATTTGCTATTTTATATAAAGGGTGTGTCAAAATGCGGGGTAGCGATATTCTCAATTTTTTAATCAATTAATACAGGGTATTCCATTTAAAAAATTGAAAAATCGTAACCTCGCGTTTTTACACACCCTATATTATATAAAATAGCAAATGAGTGTTTGTAAAAATTGCAACATGTTTTTTATTATTGTTTTCTTTCCTTTTTAGTCTGATGATGGCCATAGTAGCGAAACCGGTTACTATCTAATTTTACATAATTAAACAATTTGTATGTGTGATTTATTTTATTATTTCTTAATGCCTATATACTAGTTTGCACGATTTAATCCTCTTCATTCTTCTGTTGTAAATTTTCCGATATTTACTTTATGAATACTATTATGTTCTTGAAGAAGTATAATCATCTTGTTATTTTCAAGCCAATAAGTGAGCCAACATTTTTAATTAAATAATCGACCATTTTTCTATAAAACACTCACAAAGCTAAATCGACTCGGATAATAATAAAAAAAACAGCCCTGCCAAAAATGACAAATTACACGAAGTAATACAGATTTTTTTAAATTAAATTATTCCATCGGTAACCAATCTATGGCATAATGAAAAAATTCAGTTAAAAAAAAAACTTACCTATATTCTGAATTCTTCTCACTTATGATAAACCAATTTTATTTTTTACAGGCTCCCTGAAACAGAAGCACTTCAATCTACATTTTAAAACATATGTCATCTGTAGCCTATGTGGACGTTTTTTTAATCGGAAAAAAGAATTTGTGACCCATTATTTTAAACATTTGACAAAAAAATCTTTCATTAAACGTAAAGTAAAAAAATATCCATATGAAATAGACTCAAAAAACAAATGCAGTCCTTTTATAAAATCAAGACAGGATGAGTCCCCGAAATATGGCGCTATTAGATGTAAACTATGTTCTAGGGTATTTATTAAAAAACATAATCTCGAGATTCATCTAACAAGAGGGACTTGTCAACGCATATTTAAATGTGATATTTGTTTTAAAAAGTTCAATTACAAACAGAGCCTTCAGAAACACGTTCTAAATCACACTGATCCTAAACAATTTCAGTGTGAAATTTGTCTTAAAAAGTTAACTAGCAAGCATGCTCTTTTAACACACACAAAACTTCACACTGGCAAAGATTTGTTTGAGTGTCATATCTGTTTAAAGAAATTTATTAGTAAACGGCACCTTCCAAGGCACGTTCTAATTCACAGTAGTACGAAACCATTTCAGTGTGAAATTTGTCTCAAAAGGTTAAATAGCAAGCAGTCTCTTTCATCTCACATAAAACTTCACACTAGCAAAGATTTGTTTGAATGTGTACTATGTCCAAAAAAGTTTACTACGAAGCATGGTCTTATATCTCACACAAAACTTCACACACGCGAACATTTTTTTGAATGCGAAATTTGTTCTAAACATTTTTTCTCTAAACAAAGATTTCAAAACCATCAAAAATGGCATGAAGAAATTAGATTAATTGTAAATAATCCTGTTATCGCAACCCCAACCTTGGAATATAAATGTAAAGAGTGTTCTGTAAAATTTAAAAATAAGGAAATTTTTGATAAACATCTTATACTAAATCGCTTAGAAGAGCCATTTAGTTGTAAAATTTGTTCAGAAATATTTACCCTGAAATGCCACACATTTACTCATTCCATAAATAATATATTTTTTGCATGCGAATTGTGTAAGCAAAAATTTCAGGGTAAAGCTAATTTAACTCGTCATAAATTCGAAAAACATAAAAATAATACTACTGATTCGTCGCACGTTTAAGATTATTGTTTAATTATAGCTCATTAAATCAAATATCGATTTAGAATTACTATTTTATACCAAATTTGACAGCTCTACTTCTTAATAAATATAATATTTATCAGCCAACAGAATTTAATCCAATTATGGAACAATATATAAATAATACAATATAAATAATATCGGGTCGATGGTGTAGCGGTCTAACGCGCTTATATTCATTTATAGGCAAGTTTATGAGTCCGAGACTGCTGGGCTTCGAATCCCAGACCAGACCATGTGGATTTTTAATTAAATTGCATGGTTCGGTTTAGGATTTGATGTGTGCCGTATTAATAGAAAATTCAATTTCTATTGATATGACATGCAGATTATAAAATCGCCATACATTATCGTCTCGATGATGGTGTGTGAGGTTTTCTGGGTTTTCCTCACCTGTAAGTCAAATGGCACCATCAATCATCCTTAAGTCGCCCCGGAGCGCCACGGGAAATAATAAGAATAGCCGTCCCTTCCCCTACACAAGTCGTTCAGTCGACTTCAGGGGTTGAAATTCACTCGTAAGGGGGTGAATTAGGGAGAGTATTATTATTATTATTATTATTATATGCCACACTTTATAATAGTAAAAATAAGAACTAAAAAATATAAAAACTATTAAAAAATATTAAACTTAAGTATACTAAAAAGAAAAATCAAAAATAAGTAACCAAAAAACAATGAATATATTGCAAAGGATAATTTTGTAAGGGCAGATGGTTTTCATGCATCTCTTTTTTAAGATAATTTAGTAAGTTAGTACATGTTGGTAATCAATCTTTTTATTTCTTATTTGCTTCTACATTTATAATTTCACAATAAACAATATACAATAACAATTCATATTATTTTAAATTAGAAAAATATTATTATCAAAATTCAATCTCTCCAGTTCAGTGTTTTGAAAATAATTTTAAAATAAGTGCATTTTTTATTACGATTTAAACAATAAACTTGAGTTGAAATTGGAACGGGTTCTGTGGGGGGGGGGGGGGGGGGGCAGCCGGGACTAATTCCCGGGTCGTGAGAATTATTTTATTACTTTCAGAAATTCAACACAAGAGGGGAAAGTTCTTGGTTGAAGACATTTTTGTTTTAGAGAATTTCAAGTAGAAGAGAAATTTTTGCTGGAGGACTTTTTTTTTTAGAGAAATTCAAGTAGAGGTGGAGAAATTTTTGCTGGAAAACTTTTTTTTTTAGAGAAATTCAAGTAGAGGAGGAGAAATTTTTGCTTGAAGACCTTTTTTTTAGAGAAATTCAAGTAGGGAAAGAGACATTTTTGCTTGAAGACCTTTTATCAAATTGTTGCGGGGCCCGATCTGGAGAATTATCCTGGGGCCCGGTCTGGCTCTCTGGCCGCTCTGGTCTGGCAGCTGCCCCCCCTTGGCGACGCCCTTGCCAATGAGGTACTAAAACCTGTAAAAACATACGTCAAATTTAATGATGTTATTTTATAAGTTTGGTTAGAAGATAATTGTTAGTGGAACGAAAATTGCGTCACACTAATATGGCGTATAAGTGAGCCAACATTTTTAATTAAATCATCGTTAATTTTTTTATAAAATAAACTAACAAAGCTAAATCGACTTGAGTAATAAACAATAAAAAACATCCATGACAAATGACACGAAGTAATGCCGATTTTTTAACTGAACTTATTCCATCGGTAACCAATCTAAAGCATTATGTGACAGGTATTAATGATGAATTTCAAATTGAAAAAAAAAACTCGCCTATGTTCTGAATTCTTCTCACTTATGATAAATCAATTTTATTTTTTACAGGCTCCCTGAAACAGAAGCACTTCAATCTACATTTTAAAAACTATGTTATCTGTAGCCTATGTGGACGTTTTTATATTCGGAAAAAAGAATTTTTGGCGCATTTATTTAAACATTCGACAAAAAAATCTATTATTAAACGTAAAATAAAAAAAATTCAAATATTAAATCGAAAAGGTTTCCCTGAAATAGAAATAAAAAAAAACAAACGCAGATTTTTTACAGAGACGAAACAGAATAAGCTCCCGAAGGATGGCGATTCTAGATGTAAATTATGTTTTAAGGTATTTAATACAAAACAAAGTCTCGAAATTCATCTAACTAATGCGACTTGTCTACGTGTGTTTGAATGTGATTATTGTCCAAAAAAGTTCAAATACAAACAGAGCTTTCAAAAACACGTGTTAATTCACTCTGATCTGACACAGTTTCAGTGTAAAATTTGTTTCAAACAGTTAACTAGCATGCAATATCTTTTATTTCACATGAAATTACACACTGAAAGTGAAAGAGATTCGTTTGAATGTGAACTTTGCTCTAAAAAGTTTACTACCGAGTATGCTTTTTCGTTACATACAAAACTTCACACGGGCAAATATTTCTTTGAATGTAAATTTTGCCCTAAAAAGTTTATTTCCAAGTTCATTCTTTTATCACATACAAAACTACACACTGGCAAATATTTGTTTGATTGTGAACTTTGTTCTAAAAAGTGTTTTTCTAAAACAGGATTTGATTACCATATAAAATGGCACGAAGAAAACAGTATAATTGTAAACAGAGAAAAGAAAAAGCAACCAGTTGCTATTATCGTAACGCCAACCTTGGAATACAAATGTGAAAATTGTTTTGTAAAATTCAAAACTAAAGAAATATATGATAAACATCTTATAGTAAACCGCTTGGAAAAACCATTTAATTGTAAAATTTGTTCAGCATTATTCACCCTGAAATGCCATACATTTACGCATTCTATAAATAATATATTTTTTGAATGCGAATTGTGTGAGAAAAAATTTCAGGGTAAAGGTAGTTTAACTCGTCATAAATTCGAAAAACATCAAGACTGGGCGAATTGTCCTAAATGACATTGCCCGTAGAAATAGTAGAATAAGAATAATGCTATTGAATGGTAACAGGTTCAAGAAGAAATATTAGAGAAAATGAGTATAAAATGGCATACTTTTTCCAAAACAAAAATGTATTTCCTTAATATGAAAGTACAAGTTGTATGAAGAAAATATATTAATTTTTAACAGACTTCAAAAAACGAGGAGGTTCTCAATTCGTCGGAATATTTTTTATTTATTTATGTTTAGGGATAATAATTCTTTACTACGTTGTCCGATTTCTGATTCTTTTTTTGTTAGAAAGGGGACATCTCAGGGGTGGTCCCATATAAAGTTGGTCAAGATATAATAATGGGGTTCATAAAAAAACATCAAACACTTATTTTTTTAGGCTATGGTTACAGAAGATGCGTGTTCTGACGAACTGGTGTTCGGCGAAAATGTCGAATTTGTTCAGATCAACAGTGGTTATTTTACATGCACATTCTGAAGAACTGATTGTTACATTTTCGTGTTTTGTTGCGATATCCATGATGAATGACATGGACGATTATTTCTTTAAATTAATATTTTTAATTAACTAAATCTAAACCCCTATTCAATAATGTACAACAATACTAATTTATGTAGTTTGGAATATATGTATACTCAACGATTTGTATTAATTTCCTGTGCAATCTTTTTCCATTTTTGTCGAAATTGTTCTTTATTATGGCAACTTTTGTCTTTCATGTCCTATAAACGAATTAATATTTCTACATCCATATTTGAAATTCACATTTCGCATTTAAATTCGTCCGAAAAAACACACTGATTTGAAAGATTTCTTATTCTGACGACTTCGTGCGTATTTTGTCAAGTTCTTTCGAATGTCAGTTCGTCAGAACACGCATCCACTATTACCATAGCCTAGTATTTTCAGCGATAATTATGTACCAGTTTGTCCGATTTCTATGATTATTTTTTGTTAGAAAGGAGATACCTCAGGAGTAGTTCCATATACAGTTGGTCAGGATCGGATGATTTTTAAGTGCATCTGCACGATTTTTTTAGTCGATTTTTTTAAATTTATTTTATAACTTGTTATACCTTTTATACTTTGTCAAACCTGTTAACACAGCTTAAACGAAAATTTAATAATTAGATACATGTGTTATCAATGAGAGTCCAATTTACCGGATACAATGACATGCATCTTTATACATATTACATAATTAAACATTTTAAGATTAAAGAAATAACATTTTGTAGTAATTATTAACAAAATTCATATCTAAATATTTTTATTTTGTGAGATAGCCCTGGCACACTAGGAATTACACCATTTTATATTAGCCCAAGAGCCCACTGCAAATTTTTACCGTCATCTGATAACGAAATGAAATATACCCCAAAAGCATGTAAAAATATAATTGTACTTTACCAAATGGCACCTGTGCCAATCCCAATCCTGAGCAAAGCGGTTTGCCCTTAAAGTTTTCCAGAAAATAACATATTCAAATATATCTTGATATATGTATATCGTTAAAGAGAAACATTTTCTTCCTCTTAACATCGCACAAAAATATCTATCCACGATAAGTAGGTAAAAATATTTAAAAATATGAATCAATTTTTGCTGAATTAAAAATTTATTTGTATGCCTATTGTTGTGATTCATTTTTACAGGTTGTCATAGAAACGACAAAAAACTACTATGATTATGATTTAAAAGAATTGTCTAACAAGAGTTTATAATAATCATTGACCATATCTGCAAATGGTTTATACAATGCCATCCTTCTTCCTTTCGCACATCCACAAGGTTTAAAAGATAGGTAAAAATATTAATAATTCAGGTTTAAAAGCTAGGTTCACAATGAATTAGGATTGTAATTTTCACCAAACACAATTGTCGCTATCATGTCTTATGTGATTTTTTGAATATAAAATAATTTTTTTTCGCCAGTTTGTTCAGGATAGGGATTGGCACAGGTGCAATTTGGTAAAGTACAATGTTGTTACATGCCTTTGGAGCATATTTCATTTCGTTATCAGATGACGGTCGAAATTTGCAGTGGGCTCTCGTACTATATAGACTTGATAGAGAACTCAAACCTTTCTAGGTTTAGACATAGAATAAAGTCCATTGCAGATTCTTCTTTAACAGCAACTGTATCTTGTGGAATTGACGGATCGTAATTTTCCAAATCAAATTTGGGACACTACCACGGTTTGGTCCTTTCCCTTTACTGATATTGTAAATTTTCCGATATTATACAACTTTAGGAATAGAGAAGTATAATCATTGTCTTGTTAGTTTCTGTTTAAAAATTGTAGTTCATTTTAAACACCTTCATAAGTTATCCGTTAGATTTCATATTTTTTTAGATCTTGCTTTCATTTATTATTACCATTCTGTTAACCAGAATTGCAGATCTATCCACCTATATTTTATGGAGGTAGGCAAATTTCGATGAATTGTGGAAATGACATCTTAATGTCAAAATTAATTTCTTCCATCTGCGTAAACTTTTCAATGCAATAAATAAGCCAATATTTGTTTATTAAATCGTCGTTCATTTTTCTTTAAAACAAACTCACAAAGCTAAATCGACTCTAATAATAATAAACAAACATCCCTGCCAAAAATGACAAATGACACGAATTAAAACCACTTATTTATTAGCGTAAATCATTCCATTGGTAACCAATCTATGGCGTCATCCGGCATCAGTGATGAATTTCAGCCTGAAAAATCAACCTCGCCTTGAATTCTTCTCTTTGGCCACCTAAAACAGAAGCACTTCAATCTACATTTTAAAAACTACGTTATTTGTGGCATATGTGGACTTTTTTATATTCGGAAAAAAGAATTTGTGACTCATTATTTTAAACATGTGACAAAAGATATGTCATTAAACAGATTAAGCTCCCGAAGGATGACGATCTTAGATGTAAATTATGTTCTATGGTATTAAATAAAAAACAAATTATCGAAATTGGTCTAACTAATGGGACTTGTCGGTCCCTATTTTTTGAACTGCTTCCATATCGACGGTGTTTTCACAAAAGGGCGCAAGCGGCTTGAACCTGTTAATGCACTAGATGCAAAAAACATGTTTTAGCTTTATATTTTCATTCTTTTTATGCGTTGTAGTAAAAATTATTACAAATAAGTTATAATATATAAATTAATACCATTTTTGTCGCTTAAGCCTTTTAAAAAAATATCTATTTTCAAAAAATGTACTTATTTCTTTTTTTGTGCACCTACTCCTTTACCATTTTGTAAAAATAGAAAGAAACTGGCGATTACAATAATTACCTTACGCTTTTCTTGTTTCACTACCCAGTAATTTATGTCGCTTATACTGATTTAAAACCTACTAATAAATTAAAAAAGTTATATCGACATTTTGAAACGAAATATTAAGTCAATTTTTTAAATACGCCTTTTAAAAAACATAAAAGTCTTGAATGTAATAATATAGGATATGTATTAAAATAGTAGTTTGTGTACAAGTGCGAAAAGTGCTTTGCGCACGTGTAGCACACTATTTTTTTTCTACGACCACGGTCTTTAGAGAATCCATAATATATGTATAATATGATATATTTAGGCAAACAAAATGAAACGTAACATACCTACATAGTGTGTAACGAACCTATTTTTTTTAATATTTAGAAATGTCAATGTTTTACTTTTTATCATTGAATAATGACACCACAATGTGGATGCTTATAAACTTTTTGACATTTCTTCGAAATATGCCAACATCACATTTTCTGAAAATGACTTAATTTTGTTCTTATCTCTCCAATTCATAAATTTAGAGTACTGGTTTTCGTACTTTTTCCTCGAAGTATCTGGTAATAAGTTTTGTGGGGCCTCTTTAGCCTTTTTTTAGGACATCTGGAGGTGTATTTTTCATTCCCGAGTCTGAGGAATCTAGATTCATTTTTGGGCCTACGAAACAAATGAGTATATAATATTAGGGTTGAAAGATATATCAACGATTCAAAAAATAGTATTAATAATATACTTACAGAATTATGATAAATATAATTTTTTCTTCAAATTTAAAACAATTTGACGCTCTTCGGACTATCAATTCGTAAAATCCAAAACAAATCAGAGTAGGCGCATAAATATCAGGTGCGTTAGTTTATTCAGGCGTCTTGAGAGATAAAAAGGTTGACTTACATAGGGGTCTATTCTGTAACAATTCCTTTATATTTAACGGCCTTTAAAAATATTTACTTCTGTCATTATTTAAACGGATCTTTAAAATACATTAGAGGACTATCTTAAAGAAATCTGTTTAAATAATGACAGAAGTAAATTAACGAATACGAACAGACCCCATAGGGGTCTATTCTGTAACAATCACTGAACTATATATAACTATATAGTTCAGTGGTAACAAATCCTTTATATTTATCGGCCTTTAAAAATATTGGCGGCCTTTAAAGATATTTCCGTATTCGTTAATTTACTTCTGTCATTATTTAAACAGATTTCTTTAAGATAGTCCTCTAATGTATTTTAAAGATCCGTTTAAATAATTTATTTATTTATTTTATTTATTTATTTATTTATTAAATACACTATTCTACAAGTAATACCCAATTACAGAATAGGAAAATATGACAAAAATATTTAGACGAAATGTACAAAAATGAAAAATATTACAGGAAATAAAGTACAATGATGGTTATCCTAAATAATGCCTTTTGATATCCTGAATACTAATGTGGAATATATCCAATTCCTGACAGAAGTAAAGAAGAAAATATTTTTAAAGGCCGTTAAATATAAAGGAATTGTTACAGAATAGACCCCTTAGAGTGTTTTGTATGTTTTTAACACATAATTCTGTTGAACCGTCACTATTATTTGTCTTTGAGGGGAAATATAGGCGCAAACGGTATATAGAAGCCACAAGTTTAAATGGTGTTGATAAATTGAATGGAACTTAAATACACGATCGCATTTTTACTTGACATAAGCTTGCGCAAAGTAGTTAGTCACTTTTTCGTAGTATTAGGCATTCCAACGACCTGTCAAACAATAGGTGCCAGTGGGAAATTCTTGTATATTTAAGGGGGTAGCGACATAGTCTTGCAACTTGGACGCTATTTTTATTCGAAGTAGTACTCGCCAAGCCTGCCAATTTATGAAGAAATGTATAGGTGGGTTTTTTAAATATTATTTTTATTGTGTTTGACATAAAATATTTAAATGTAATCCATTATTCATGATTTTACGGAAAGTAGATAGAATACACCATATGTCCCCACCCTTAGATATACCACATCTGCCCACTGGTAATTCATTTGTTTGGAATGCCTAATAGTGAGAAATTACCAACTTTGCAAATGGTAATTAATACATAGAAACATGTTTTGAATAGTGGTTGTGGAAAAAATTCTTTTTTTTTACTACTAACATGAGAAATCACCATTATTTACTCCATTCCTCTAATGAGAAGTAATATTTCTCTCCCTAGGTAAATAATGATAATAAAAAAAACCTAGGTAAATAATGAAACTAAATTTCATTAGTTTCATTTTGTTAATTTGACAACTAAACTCCCAGACTACTTGATATTTTGAAATATTTAAAAAATAAGTAGGAAATAACTAAAGCTGGGTTTATCAAATCTAATCAAATCAAATATGATAATATATATCAGTGTAAACAGTAAAAATATATATTAACTAGGAAATTCAACACCGGCTTTAAAAATTATTAATTAATAACAATAAATCCATGTCATTAAAATATCAAAAATGCAATGGGATATTTCCTAGAATCATACCAAAATTTGACACATGCCAAATTTTTACATAAATAATGCCAGTCTGATTAGAAACACGCTCCAGTCTGCTTAATATTTCGAAATATTTAACAAATTGTTAGGAAATTACTTATGTCAAAATTAAAATTGCTAATACATTAATGTTAGTAGTAAAAAAAATTCTATATATACCTCGGCTGAGAAAGCTATTATTTACCTCGCACAAAAGTGCTCGGTAAATAATAGCTCACTTCTCACCCTAGGTATATAATGTACTATTTTTGTTAAATAATAGACCATCGTTTACGTATTGGAATAAATAGAAATACTTAGTTCTTTTAAATTACATGGCGGAATGGCACTTAGCTTTTCAATTTATAGAAAGGGCTTAAGCGACATTGTACCCGAGAATACCGATCAAGGAGAAGCGACAGTAGCTGTCGTTGCCTTTGATATCGGATGGACCTTTTTCACATCATGACTTTGATTAATACACAACTTAGCACGCTGAGAAAACATGCTTATTTTCTACACTGAGCGAAATAGTTTGGTAAATTATCTGAAATCATTGTTATAGTCCATGCGCAAATGTTGTAATGTGATTTAATTACATTGAAGTAGTTAGGGTTAATAGCAATTAATAATCATGATATTTACTGTTCGTAGTCCTTTGGAAAAGTAAATAAACTTAATTCTTGGCCTGTTTTGGACGAACAAGAACGGTATGCACAAAAATATCCAGATCCAGACATTCTATTACAACATAAAGAAACACCAAAAAATATCACTTTACAGCTCACAGACTAGACACAACTTGGACTGACTTTGACAGATAATATGATTTTGAGTGATACACAACTTATTTTCGCACATGCGCGTATCAAAACGGTACACTGAAAGCATCAAGCTGTCGCTTCTCCTTGATCGGTATTCTCGGATTGTACCCCTAGCAAAATTATTAAAGAAATATTAGTGTTTAATAAAATTTAGATTCTATACGTGCAATTGTATGCTTTAAAACCAAAATATCTAACTTATATTAACATTTTTGCCACTTTACAAGCTCCCAGAATAAAACACGTGTTCTCTTATGGACGGTCTGGCGGTTACTAACCTTGAAACGAGATTTAGGCTGAAACGTTTTTCGCTTTAAAACCTAAATATTTTGCGATGGGGATTTCTGGCAGTTATTTTTGTGGTGTCGTGGAATATTACCAGGTTAAATTTCACATAAATGTCTTAATTTGGCTAATTTTGTCGCTTACGCCTTTTGTCAAAACACCGTCGATATACTTGCTTTGTTATTTCTTGTGTTCTTAGGTATACACTGTTATTCATATTTTCTTTAATTTTACCAATTGTACCATTACTAAATAGATTCATTTTTATGGAAATAATGACGTTTGAAATCGTCTATTTTATTTACTTTGCAGAATTATTTGCGGTTGTCATAGAAAGAACGGCTTAGTGATATTTGTCTTATAAAAGAAACAGTCAATATTATTCTTATACTAGTATTGCTGTAAAAAACGTTGCATACCCTTTTTATCGATGTCAAAATTATCGGAATAGGTTTTTTTGTGTGGGATTGCTTTTATGTCACTAATTTACGGTTACAGTTAGATACCCTTCTTAAGTAACTAATGTACCTACTGATTTCTACGGTTTTGTCCCATTCTGTTTTAAGTAATCCTTATCTTGTTATAGAAAGTAGAAAAACTTGAAGTTTGATTCTAATTTATGTTAAAACAATTTTATTCTTTACAGGGCCCCTGAAAGAGAAGCACTTGAATCTACATTTTAAAACCTACGTCATCTGTAGCCTATGTGGACATCTTTTTGTTCAGAAAAACGAATTTTTGATTCATTATTTTAAACATTTGACAAAAAGATCTAACAATAAACGTAAATTAAAAAATATTAAAACCTTAAAGCAAAAATGTTTCACTAAAAAAGTCGTAAAGAAAAACAAATGCAATCTTTTAACAAAATCCAAAATGAATAAAATGCCGAAGAATAGCGACATTATATGCAATTTTTGTTCGAGGAGTTTTGTTAAATCACAATATCTCAAAATTCATCTAGCTAGTGGCTCTTGTCAAC
The DNA here is from genome assembly GCA_927349885.1 of Psylliodes chrysocephalus. Taxonomy (NCBI): domain Eukaryota; kingdom Metazoa; phylum Arthropoda; class Insecta; order Coleoptera; family Chrysomelidae; genus Psylliodes; species Psylliodes chrysocephalus. Next base: position 41,559,398 of record OV651818.1, read on the forward strand.
GCAAATTTGAATGTAATATCTGTCTAAAGACATTCAAAAGAAAGTTCGCCCTTGATTATCACATGCCAGTTCACTTTGGAATGAATTTATTTCATTGTGAAGTTTGCTTAAATGGATTCAGCACTAAAGTTAACCTTCATAGACACAAGTTAATTCACACGGAACCTACAAAACCATTTCACTGTGAGATTTGTCTCAAAAAGTTTACTGGGAAACAAAGTCTTTTAAATCACAGAAAACTTCATGACGTAGATTTTTTTGAATGTGAAATTTGCTCTAATACATTTTGCTCTAAAAGAGGATTGACACGCCACAGAACATGGCACGAAGACAAATTAAATAGAGAAAAATTAGCAAAAAATGTCCCTGTTATCGTTATGCCAACCGTGGAATACAATTGTGAAAATTGTTCTGTAAAATTCAAGAGCAAAGAAATTTATGATAAACATATCACATTAAACCGCTTAGAAAAACCATTTAATTGTAAAATTTGTTCAGGATTATTTACCCTGAAATGTCATACATTTACTCATGACATAAATAATATATTTCTTGAATGCGAATTGTGTAAGCAAAAATTCCAGGGTAAAACTTTGTTGACTCGTCATATTAACGAAAAACATAAAAAATAATTTTTTCTATACCCACATGGGTATTAGCTTATCTATACACAGATTACAAAACAAAAAAGTATACTATTGCCTTCAACTGAACGAATATATTTCATATCCATTCTAGGTAGTAAGAACACTGTTAAAAAATTAAATCCACCAATCACCGTTCATATTTTGATCAAACTGTACAACTCGAGCGGATTGTCTCCACCTACGGCGTCGTGCTCAAATTTCGTCTTCGTGCGATATAGCCATCATATCCACTCTTGTTGCACAAACTACTATTTGTTTATAACTCGTTAAATTATAAAAATGAGATAAAAAATATATCAATAAAGTTATCACATGTTAAAATAAACAATTCTTCTGTTACTTTCTTCACGACTGTGATATTTGTCACATCTACTCACCGTTCCTGTTTCTTACCTACTTGTCAATTTACAGGGTGTCCTAAAAAGTTTTATACAAATGGGAAAAAGTTTTATCTTACATTTAACAAAAAAATATATTCGAGATAAAAGGTTCTGCATCACTTGGGAATTCATAATCAAGCATTAAATTTTGTAAAATATAGGCGGTATACGGGGAAAGTAAAAAAAAAGATTTATAATGAAGAATAAGATACTTTATTTCAATCTAGAGCGAAATATTGATTAAAATGTTGATAAAATTTAAGAAAGTATTTTTTGAAAACCAATACTTTGGGGTTCGGGGATGGTCTTAATAATTCGTAGGGGATTTTTTAGATTTGTTTCCGAATTTTCAAATTATTCAAATATGCGTAAGTTTAATTTGTTGCAGTTGTTTTAAAGTGATTTTGATTTATGTATTCAATAAATAATCCAAAACCAATGATGAAAGTGTATATTAGAAATGTTTTAATAATTATACAATTTTCATGCTTGATTATGTGTTTACATTTACGTACTTTTAAAATAAATTTCAGGGCTGGTCGCATATAAATTAGGTCAAAATCTAATAATTGGGTTCATTAGAAAATCCTCAATATCTTAATTTTTTATGTATGTTTAGCGGTAATTCTTTACCACCTTGTCCGATTTCTATGATTCTTTTTTTGTTAGTAAGGGAGTACCTTTAGGGGTGGTCCTCTATAAATTTAGTCAAGATGGGGTAATGGCATTTGCACGATTTTGAAGTCGGTTTTTTAAAATTTCTTTTATAACTTGTTTTTGTAAAAAATATAAAACTTTTTGGGACACACTGTATAAGAACAATCCTTTGATATGGCTGATTTTTCTATTTATTCCAGAAGCAGAAGTTCCAGATTGGAAAAGTGCACAAAATAGGGGTCGCCCGGTAAATCTGAAATTAAGTCGGTATTTCCTCTCATTTTTCCATTGTTAATTGTTATAATTTAGCTTTACTTAAAAAATTTCCCCCAATTATATTATTGTTCAACACCCATATGATGATTATCGGTTTCAATTCATTTTTTACTATTTAAGAAACTCTAAGTAAAACTTTCTTTTGTTATTTTTAAATCTTTACTTTTTTTTTATTGTAAGCCTGATAATGGCCATATGTTAGGTCGAAACTAGTCGCGACAGTCTGATTTAAATAAAATTTATATTGTGGTATTGAATTTGAGAGTTTTTTTTTTACTTCAAACAGTCCACATTTGAGACAATGGATAATCTTTCATACCTATATACTAGTTTGTACGGTTTTGTCCTCTTAAGCTTTCTGTTGTAATTATTCCCATATTTTCTTTCGAATATTCTTATGTTCTTAGAAAAGTAATTCTCATCTTATTTTCTACCTAAAAATTGTAGTTAATTTTTATTCGAATTCTTCTAATTTGTGGTAAAATTTTATTCTTTACAGGCCCTCTGAAACAGAAGCACTTGAATCTACATTTTAAAACCTACGTCATCTGTAACCTATGTGGACATCTTTTTGTACAGAAAAACGAATTTTTGACACATTATTTTAAACATTTGACAAAAATATCTATCATTAGACGGGGAGTACAAAATATTAAAATCTTAAACATAAAAGGTTTGTGTAAAAAGAACAAAAGCGGTATTTTATTAAATTCCAAAAGGAATAATTTCGAGAAGGATAACAATATTAGATGTAAATTATGTTCGAGGATTTTTCTCAAAAACCATAATCTCAAGATTCACCTAACTAAGGGTTTTTGTCAGCGCAAATTTGAATGTAATATCTGTTTAAAGATATTCAAAAGAAAGTCTGGCCTTAAATATCACATGACAATTCACACTGGTGAGAAATTATTCCATTGTGAACTTTGTTCAAATGGATTCAACACTAAAATTAGTCTTCAACAACACAAGTTAACTCACACTGGTGCGGAACCTACGAAACCATTTCAGTGTGAGATTTGCCTCAAAAAGATAGCTAGTAAGCAAGGTCTTTTAAATCACACAAAACTTCACACTGGCAGAGATTTGTTAAAATGTGAACTTTGTCCTAAAACATTTTTCTCTAAAAGTGGATTTAGCCTGCATAAAACAATGCACGAAGACAAATTAAATGAAGAAAAATTGGCAAAATCTAACCCTATTATCGCAACTCCAGTCGTGGAATACAAATGTAAAAATTGTTCTGTAAAATTCAAAAATAAAGACATTTTTAGTAAACATCTCGCATTAAATCGGTTAGAAAAACCATTTAATTGCGAAATTTGTTTGGGAGTTTTCACTCAAAAATGCCATTTATTTACTCATTCTATAAATAATACAGTTTTAGAATGCGAATTGTGTAAGCAAAAATTTCAGGGCAAAAAGTCCTTATCTCGTCATATCAACGAAAAACATAAAAATAATAGTGTTGCATCATCACAAGTTAAAGAAAAAATTGTTATTGTTTATAACTCATTAAAGTATAAAATAGACACGTAATTTAAAATATCTAATTAACGTTTTGGTTTAAAATAACTTGATTTTCGCCAAGTTTCTCATTTTTATTTATCAAATTAAAAGGATTAATGGAGAAATGATTCAAGCGGTGTCACTAGATTCAGCTCCAAATTCTCTATGTTATGTTCTTATTACAATTACCAAATGAGGTTCGAATCCCACCGTTGGCCGGGATTTTTTTATTTAATTTAATTATTTAAAATTAATTCTGATGCCTTTGTAGGATTCCCCACTCGACCATTCACTGTTGGGTTCTAATTAACAGTGCTGTTCCTAAAGTGGCGCAAGGAAACAGTAACAAGGCCTGTATGTAGGGGTGTAGAAATATTAGAGTACTAATACTCCTGCACTATGGAGTACTAGACTGCTAGTACAATCCATAACCTACATAGAACACTAGGCTAATGACCTTAGACGTTGAAGCCGTACACCAAAGAAAAAAAAAACAACTACCAAATCTATAAGATATTCAGTCAGGGGCGCATATACTGGGGGTAAAAATACGTCCCAAAAATTTTTAAACCTAACTTTATATAGGTACTAAAATGTATTATCAAAAATAAAGTTTAAAATAATGCCACTACCCTCCCAGACTTAAACTTTATAACCATTACCTCCCCCCTACAGTGTCGGATTGGGCCGTCGGTGTACCGGTCCAAAGACCGGTAGGCCCCCATTGGTCCTTTGAGAAGAATCCCCGTAAAACGTTTTTTTTTTTACTCTTTAATGAATCAGACCATGAAAAAAATTGATAGCCTTCTTCCTCCTAAACCGGTAGGACTGGAGGTCCCCATCCGACACTCTTGTACTTAAACAGTGGAAGCGCCACTGTATTCAGTAGATATAAAAAGGATTTAACTGACAGTGCGGTCTATTCTGTAAAACATCCGTTAAAATTTAGAGGCCTTTAAAAATTTAACTTTTAGCGGTCCGTTAATTTTTTTAACCAAAAATGGTATTCTGTATATATAAATTTTAAAGGCCTGTTAAAAATTATTTATTTTATCGGAGTCCCTTAAAAATGACAGGCGAACACTTGACAACATTGCATTTAAGATTCATTTGAACTAATTTTGAAGGATTAGAAGAATAAATTTGAAAACATAACCTTACAAACCAAAATTTTCAATTCAAAACCAAAATATACCTACATACATTAAAAAGAAAAAAATGTCTGGCGCACCAAGAACTACTAAAAATCAAAAACTTCTTAGAACAGCAAAATTTGCTTCACGATGTGAAAATAAACCTAGTAGATACAACGAAATAAAAAAAAGTTTGGGAAAACAAATTAAATAAAATTGGGCCCAGAAATCTTCTAGGAAAATTATATTTGTCGTGAAATCTGTTTATTATATTATTTCTTTTATTTTCCAAATTAGGAAATACAAATTGGGTAACAGGTTATTGTAAATTATATTTGTTACTTCATCTATACTTCTACTCATAATTGATTCCTGCAGATAGTTGGTATCCGTATCCATTCTCCTGTTTCAAAAAAATTAGTTGCAAGTACTTTTAAATGTGCTGGTATAGCCGTATTTCTTCGCGATGGCCCCATGTGTGGTTATATAATATTAACTATCTACAACTATAAAAAACCGAAAAGTATTTTTACATTGCGTAACAGATGGATCGCTAAAGTCCCTATAATTAACCTTTGATGTAATTGAAATTTGGCTCTGAAATATTAAATGTAATAGATGTACCTACATTATATGTTTTGTACTTTATTATAGCTTTCTTCATTTTCCAATCTTCAATCAAAATTTTTCCAATTATAATATTAAAAAACGCCATTATCGGTTCCGTTAAAAATTAAAGGTGAATTTTAACATGCCTTTAAAAATTATTATTATTATTAGAGGACTATTTTAAAGAAATCCGTTTAAATAATGACAGAAGTCAATTAGCGAATACGAACATATTTTTAAAGGTCGCCAATATTTTAACGGCCGTTAAAATATAAAGGAATTGTTACAGAATATACCCCAGTGGGTGTTAGTTTTATGTTAGTACAACAAAAAAGCTGTCTAGAAAATAAATACAAATAAGGGATTAAGAAACTAAAAGCCGTTGCTGAGTCCAGCGCTGTCTCTATGATATGCGCCGCTGGCATGCAAACTAAATATTGCCGTCTGTAGACTAATAAATTCGATATATGGGATTTCTGAGGATGCTATTGCTGTTTTGTAAATGTAATTAAAAACAAACATATACATTCATATAAATTGAATTCAATAAAAAAAGCATAAACAACAAAAATAAAGAATTGTTAAAGTTAACAAAAATATGAACATTAAAGTATTTATTTCATAAAAATTAAAAAAATTAAATAAACTTTACTTTTCTTGCCTCCATGTCTACAAATATTTTTAATAAAATTTTATGTCTAAATCATGTGAAGATTTACGTTATATTGATTTTAAGATAAGCGCGTTTATCTTGTGTCTTTTAAGTTTTAAAAGTATTTTTTTTTTAATAAAATATGCTTCAACCAGGTAAGGGTTTAGTATTAGACTGAGAGCATAATAACAAGTATTAGATTTTCCTGATAAGTCCACTATTTACTAGAAATTTAACAACATTGGTGCTATCACTTAAACATTCTTTTAAGGCGTTAGATTGTCTCCATTAGTAGATGATCGACGGATATCACTCTCACGCGAATCACATAGGAGGGAGTTCTTGTGTAAATAGTCATGCGTTATTTTTGGGTGCCATATTCTCAATCTTGACCTGGTCTCTTCTCTTGGTGGCTAATTGGTTTCATGGGCGGATAATTTCTTTGATAGGTTTTAAGTTTCAGTTTAAGTTATTCCAGTTTGATTGCCATTTTGTTCAATTTTGTTTTTAAAGAAATATTTTAGGTCGAGGTGAACATAGATCTAATTGAACTATTAATTAATAGCATCTTTTACAACTGAAACAGCTTTAAATCAGTTTTAAAAGTATTGTAGACGTACTTGAAAATTTTATATAAAATTTAAAATTTGTATTGGGAGTTTTTCGATTGCTATAAAGTTTTGGATATGTGTGATTCCATCTGCTAAATAGACACCATAAATGTCTTTACGACAATAATTGGTTCTAGATAAATCTGACGAATTCCAAATTTGTTTTAGTTCTTTAAAATTATTCAAAAATGCGAATCTGTCTTTATTGCATTCCGGGGTAGGGACAACCCTGGTTGTGACTAATAAACGGTTCCAACATCTGTGACCATAGTACTCGGTAATGCAAAATTAAGTTAAAAGCAAACCGGAACTCTTGCGAAAAGTAAAAATATTGTGAAGATTTTCTAATATGTTTCGCGATGTTATGTGTCTCGAGAATATTGCGAGCTTCAAATGTACTCAATGTTAGGGCACCACTCTACAAACATTTAAGAAAAAAGGTGAAAAACTCTTTCATTTAAAAACTACTAGATATTAAAACAAAAAGAAAAAAAAATTCATAGAAATAATACAGAATGGCCCGTAATTTTTTTTTAATCAAGGTTTCTCCAGTCTATTAAAAAAATTGTTATTGTTGGTATTTCCTGACAATTTCACAAAAATCGGACTACAAATAAAGGCTCAACAAATTATAATTGTTTAAGGTATTCGGTTTGCTCTTAAGCAAACCCTTTTTACATTAACAACGACATGCGTTGTATTCTAAAACGATTCTGGTTTTGTCCTAATGCGTTTTACTTCCTTTTTTTTCTATCAAACTAACTCAATCCAGTATATTTAGTCGTCATCTGAATATAGTTTTAATATACAACACATCTTGCTCTAAGAGAATATATAAATTTTGGTCAGTATTTAATATAATAATGGTTTATTGGCAGATAAATCCTTTTTTGGTTTAAATGGAAAAGCAGTTAAATTTAAAAAAATAGATTGAATTTGTTTAATCCCTAGTGCATGTTCTATTTGATCACAAATTTTAAAAAATGTGCACTTAATATTATTATTGGTGTTATGGCAAATTGAATTTAATCAATATTGACAGCTTTGTACTTTAAGATTAAAACTTTTATATGCTGATGTGTTTGGCTTTCTTTTCTCTAGTTTTCTGCTGTAAATGTTCCGATATTAATTTGCATTTTTTTTGTTCTTGAGCAATAATCGTCTTATTAGGTATATTCTGTCTAAAAATTAATCCCGAATTCTTCTAATTTATGGTAAAACAATTTTATTCTTTACAAGAAACAAGAGCACTTCAATCTACATTTTGAAACCTACGTGGCCTGTGCGGTCATCTTTTTGTTTAGAAACACGAATTTTTGATTCATTACTTTAAACATTTGACAAAAAGATATATACCTAACTAGAAGTAAAGTATCAAAAATTAATATAAAAAAGAACAAACGCAGTTTTTTCACAAAATCCAAAAAGAATAAGGTCCCGAAGGATAAACATGTGTGCTGTAAATTATGTTCTAGGGTTTTTGCTAAAAATTATCTTTTAAAATTTCACCTAACTACTGGTTCTTGTCAACGCATATTTAAATGTAATATCTGTTTAAATACATTCAAAAACAATTACTGCCTTAAATGGCACATTGCAACTCACGGTGGTATGAAATTATTTCATTGTAAAATTTGTTTAAATGGATTTAACACTAAACCTAACCTTCAATAACATAAGTTTACTTACGCGAAACAAATGAAACCATAGCAGTGTGAGATTTGTTTCAAATGGTTATCTAGCAAGCAAGCTCTTTTAACTCACACAAAGCTTCACACTGGCAAAGATTTGTTTGAATGTGAAATTAGCCGCCATAAAAGAATTCACGAAGACGAATTAAAGAAAAATTGCCAAAATTTGTCACAATTACAGAGTAATACACATCGCGTAAAAAACCGTTTAATTTGTTCAGAATTATTCACCCTGAAATGCCATACATTTACTCATTCAATAAGTAATGTATTTTTTGAATGCGAATTATGTAAGCAAAAATTTCAGGGTAAAAGTACTTTCAGTCATCATATCAAAGAAAAACATGACAATAATGCTAACGAAAATTCACAGGTTAAAGAAGAAATCGATATTGTTTATGATTCATTAAATTATAAAAAAGATGAAATCAGAATTATCTCAATAAAATTGTGCTTAGAATTAATTAATAAAGGAATTATTTTTTTTTATCCTTTGAGCTTTGCTTGTTAAGATTAAAACACTTATGTACTACAATAACTTTGTTTCAAATATTTTTTTATTCCGTTTATGTTAGAAAATATAATTAATTTATTTTATTGGTACCAAATGAACGCATATATATTTTTATTTATTAAACTTACCAACGTTGCCTAGAAGATAAAATTGAGCTACCAAATTACTACATAAATATAAATAATAAAAATCTGCTGAGGTGCTTGTTCCCAAATGGTTCATACAATAGGTCAGAATATTTTCTGAAATCAACAGAACCTTTTAGTTGAATCGCTGCGCTGTTGAATCTTTTGAACTCACGTACTTTTATTTTCTTTTGTATGTGTTTGAACTACAATTATCACGTAAATGAGTATGCTAGCGTTAGGTACCTGTGAGCAATTAAAGTATCATGGGGGTAAGCGTAAACAAAAATTTCAGGGTAAAGCTATATTAAGTCGTCATATAAACGAGAAACAAATTATATCATTGAATAAAGATATTTAATTAGAATTGGAAATATTTCAACAAAATATATAGGTACTTGATCTTTTAATGTTTCTCAATTTGGGTTTTTTAAAGTAAAATTTTTTTTATGGCGTAACTTAACCGGTTCTTGGCCAGGAAAAAGATGATTTTAAATATATGTAAAAACATAATTAACTTACTGCAAGTTAAAGTTTACTTCAAACAGCTTGTATTGTTCTTACATCATTAGTTTAGTATTAAATTAAAATATCTTAAAACAACTGGAAAAGGCACAATATTGGGTGTTCTCAACCAGTCCTCACAGTTTACGACTAATTTGAAATACGTTCTCGACCAGCTTTTCCAGTTGTTGAAGGTGCTATATTGGATGTTCTCAACCAGCCCTCACAGTTTGCGACTAATTTGAAATGTGTTCTCGACCAGCTTTTCCAGTTGTCGACCATGTAAAAGTTGGTTCTCGGCCATCTACTAGTGCACAATTCAAATCATAAAATAAAAGTAATTTTTAATAGATTCAATTAAAAATTTGGGTACAGTATATTTTATCATTTATAAAAACAATCATAAGTTAGTTTTTTTTTTTCGACGTTTGTCGCATTTGTAATCTTTTGTTGCAGCTTTTGCATATAAATGAAGTACACTTTTTATGCTACCAATTATTATCAAGGGTAATATCTAATAACACAAGAGGTAAGATTTTTTTTTTCAGAACATTTTATTGTTTCTTTGGAAATTATGTATCTAAATTTCACGAAAAAAATTCTTACAGTCGAGTGGTATTTCGAGATTTTATAGATTGAAATTTGCACAATTTGTAAGGAAATAACAAAATGTTCATAAAAAAAATTCTTAGTTCGCGTGGTTTTGAAAAGATTATTTAACTAAACAGAAATTTTATAAACAACATTTGCTTTGTTTCCATAAGATGAAATCGATTCCATATTTAAATGTATATTTAAATAACTAAAACGATTTTTATCAATTTTTCGTCATGTGCTTCAGCATGTAGTGTCTGCAGTGTTTTTAAATACAGTTTGTGTTAATTGGCGTCTGTTAGAATACAAGATGATTGTCCCCACAAGACGTGAACATTTTTTGAGAACATTTTGATGTTTCTTTGGAAATTATGAGTCTAAATTTCACGATTACAATTTGTAAGGAAACAACAAAATAATTTTAAATAAAATTGTAACCTCGCGTGGTGTTTGTAAAAGTTATTTAACAATATAAACAGAACTTTTATAAAAAAACATTTGCATTGTTTTCATGAAATGATGTCGATTCTGTATTTAAATATTTTAATAACTAAAAGGATTTTTGTCCATTTTTCAACTTTTCTTTGACAAACTTTACGTTACCCTGCTAATGAATTACATTTTTTGAACCCAAGACAAATTTCACATTGACGTTTCACATAAATCATATGCGATGCTCTAGTAATGAATTGAATTTTTTAAATCGTATCGGGATTGAGTGAAAACACTGCAGTATTCAGGGTTTTAGATACAGTTTGTGTTGATTGCCATCTGTTGGAATAAAAGATGATTGTCATTGGTTGATGTATTATAGCGTTAAATAATCACACAAATGATTTTTTGCCATTGTCATCTGTGTCGCTATTTAATTCTTCGTTGCATTGAGAACACGGTATTTTATTTTTGCTTACATTATTTTCTTTATCCATTTTGAGTACCTTTTTTTTAAGCGTCTCCTACTTCGCACTCTGCTTCTCTTATTTAGTATTTACAAGTTCCTTGAGTTTTTTCTTCTCTTGCTGCTTTTGTATGGTTCTTTTCCATTTTCTGTTTTTTCCTCATCCAATTGTAATATTCTCTCCATTTTACAGACGATATGGCATTCGTTATCTTTTCCATCCTTTTTCCACTATTTTATTTTTTTAATGACGTCTTGTATATTAAAATTAAAAACATTCTCTACGGAAACTATAGTTTTCAGTGCATCCTTTTTCATTCTGCTGAAATTCCCAGTTGGTTAACGCATGTTCAGAGTTGTATTCAATAGTCATGATGGCTTTAACATAGTTTAAAAATGATAAGGTAAAAGTATAATAAGTTTAACATCTGGAATACTTATATGGCTGATAATATCTATCACATATGTACCATTTAATATGTTCATTTAAAGCAAGGACGACTTCTACATCCTCTATACACCCTATTACTTATTTATCCCACTTCCAACAAAAAACATACCTAAGCACCTTAAATTAAATGAACCTATGTATGCGTTTTAAAAATATTTCACTAAAATCCTGTAACATTTCAATATAAGATAAATTATTATAATATAACATACATGTTTACTATTCCTATGAGAAAGATGAGCATGTCTTGAGAAATACTGGCTTAGTAGATATGGGTTGAGCTATATGCGATTTGAAAAATATAATTTCACATTTACGTTATATTTATATTACTTTATACATATTTACATACCTTATACATAAACGCGCCAAAGATCTATCGCACAATAGTAATAATGTTCTTATAGTTTTTAATTAGATTTTTGAACGAATTTAAACTACAATTTAAATTTTATTTTTTGTTTCTGTTGGTGACTTTTTATGTTCCGTACTTAAAGTGAACTAGCGAAGAATATTTCTTTACCCAATTAAAATTAAAAAACATCAACATCTAATTCTTAAAATTTTGTGCTTAATACCTTTATAATTGAAAACGAATAGTATCCCTGATATCCTGTATAAATAGGACAAACAAAGTGGTGCGTAATGAGACCCTTGCGGCAACCCGGAAAAATTGTTGCAGCTGTCAAATGCATAGCCAGACAACACATTTAAATTCGCCTATTAAATCTGAAACAATCAAATTTTATATTAATAATTAAATAATTTCTATTTTGTGTCTGAGAGGTATATATCTATTAATAAAATTCTAATCGACACAGCTACTTTAAATTGGGGCTGACTCAATAGAGTGTAGATTTTATTAAAAAAGAATGAAACATGCTTTCCTAAACTGGTTTTTAAAGATATAAATAAATACAATTTAAAACAAATTTCACATTTTCTACTATCATTAAAAAATAAAACAAAATTCACATTTGTATTTTCCGGGTAACAGCGATGGAATATTTTATCATTATTCATTGTCATTATTAAAATGTTTCATGTATTTTTTTAAACAAATATCATTCCTTTATAACATTTTTTTTGTATTACAAATATTCCAACGTAAGTTACTAATAAATTGAGGCCAATTTTTTCGTTGTTGCGTATCTTTGTTTTCAAACGCTGAATTTACAATATTCTGAGGGTTTTAAAGTATAATATATTTTTAATATCTAAAATGATCTGTTTGAGAAAATCAACCCATAAAGAAATCAAATGTTAATTGTTAAAAAACGAAAGGAATAATATAAATTCTAGGTTTTTATAATTTTAAATTTTATTTGTTCTTTTTTAATAACCTAAATAATACAAATCTTAAAAATAAGAATTATATGTTATTTTTTTAATAGTGAGTTGTTACCAACTCTTTATGTATATATTACCATCATAGGTCAATATTTAAGATGTCTGTCTTAATTTGTAAATATAAAGTATTTCTACTTAAGTTGGAATCATCAGATATAAAATATGTTTAGTCCTATGCGAGGTTTTTCAAAAGTTTGTGGAATAGTAAAGAATCTGTTTTTTAGACATTATCGAAAGCCTTGTAACATTTGAAGTTTGATGACAGACATGTCACTGTATCACTGTGAATTCTAAATAAAATATCAATATTTAGGCAAACAATTTCAAGACTGCTGTTTAGAAAATTTTGTAAAAATAATTTTTTTTAGGATAGATTCCATAATAAAAATATTTTCCATGTTTCCAACTTAAGTAGATAATGTACATAGGAATTTATATGATAGTTTTTGATTATTTTTACATGAAATGTTAATATGTTTATATATTTCTTCTTCACTCTGATATCTATCTGATGTTTATTCTTAGAAATAGTGTTTCAATATATTGATCCCACAATGTACAATAGAATCAATAAAATAACAAGTAAATAACAAAAGTTCCACTTATTATTTAGACTTTATTATTAATAAGAGTTTTGTAAATAAATAAAATAATTTAATGGAATTTTCTATTATTTTTTATTTAAATTGTTGTATACTTGTTCATTTTAAAATTTTAGTCAATATGTGCATAATGTAAGCTCGAGCCAATGAATAAGAAATTTAATAAAAGTAAATGTACCAATGTTAAATAAAAAAATTCGTTTGGGTGATGTTTTTGTTTATTGGCCTGAGGGCATCTGTATTTAAAACCGGATTACTAGTTTGTAAATAAATCATAGAAAAAAATCAGAATTGTTTTTTTTTAAATACCTCTAATTATCAGATTTTTAAAAACAAAAAAAGAAACCGAAAACAAAAAGAAACCGAAAACAAAAAGAAAACAAAGAAAAAAAAAACAAAAAAACCAAAATAAACAAAACACAAAAAGGAAGTGAAATGTTAATTTATTGAAATTTTGTAAAAAAAAAAAATTAAAATATATAACAAAAAGATGTACAGTAAATTTAACAACAGTTTTTGGGGTTGATATAATTCGATTAAAGTTAACTTGCTTACATAAAGAAATATATAGTAAAAAAGTTACAGGGTGTAAAAGTAGAAATTTTAGAAGTGATTTTTTGCTCTTACTCTAAAACGGCTTAACATATTTTTATAAAAATATACATGGAATGTTAGTAAACAGTGACCAATAAAATGGAGTTGGAAGCTTTTAAAATTATTTTAATTATATAGGTTTTTAGAGGGGTTCCGCACCCCTTTGATCCCCCTACGTTTTTAGACAATGGAATTTACTTAAAAACAGGACGCCACTGAAATGCTAAATTCGGTTTTATATATTTTTGCCTCCTAGTTTAAAAAAGCCTTAATTAAGAGTTATAGTCCTTAGAAGGAAGGTCATAGTGAAAAATGCAATGACATTTTTCTATCGACCTCAACTTAACTTTCTTAATATTTGTTCATGATTTTTTTTTTTTTAATGTTACAACTTTATTTACAAATATTTCTTTGTATTATCGATCTCAGTGAAGTTGTAAAATAGTAAAAAAATCGTGAACAAATTTAGTGGTTTAAGTTAAGATCAATAGAAAAATATCATTGTATTTTTCACTATGACTTTCCTTCTAAGGCCTATTACTAAGTAATTAAGGCTTTTTCAAATAAATACTATCAGGCAAAAATATTTCAAAACAAATGTAACATTCAGTGGCGTCCTGTTTTTAAGTAAATTCCATTGTCTAAAAAAGTAGGTGGATCAAAGGGGTCCGGAACCCTTCTAAAACCATTTATAAAAAAACAGTTTTAAACGCCACTAACTCAATTTTATTGGTCACTTTACTAACATCCCATGTACATTTTCATAAAAATATATTAAGCCGTTTAAGAGGGCAAGCATAAAATCACTTTTACATCCTGTAACTTTTTTACTATCCATTTTTTATACAAGCAAATTAGCTTAAATCGACTTACTTTCAACCGCAGAAATTGTAGTAAAATTTACTCTACATTTTTTTCACATGCTGTACAATATAATGTATAAACAGAATTACATAAAGTCAAAATAAATAGCGCGAACATTTCATTACATTAATAACAAAAAAATATATATTTGGTTAGGCTAATGGAACCATCCGGATCTACAGTAAGTATCTGCACCTCAACCGCACACCTACGTTTTCAGGATACCCTAGTCACTTGCAGACCAAATTGTTCCTTGGGTCACTCTTTATAAATAACCCCACACCAACTGATGTTGTATGAGGTTATAATACACTTCGATCTAAAAGATCTATTGCACCCCAATTCTGTCACTAATGAAGCAAGGGACTAGTCTCGATGCCTATATCGGCCCTTCTCAAGGATGTGGAGTGGCTTTAAGTTATGTAGATCAGCCCTTTTCTATTTGGTATGCTCCTAAGTACAGTACACTTGGATTCTGGAGTGTTACCCATTCAGTCAAGGGAGCGTTCAAGTATTACGTAACGCAATTTTTGGAAATTTTTTAACAAGCAATTGTCGGTTTGGTCGTTTTAACCTGTCAGATTAAAACAAGAAAACCGACAATTCCGAAGCAGAAGCGGATGATTAAAACGCACCTATTAAAAATATTGCGCCAAGATGTAGGCAACACGTAATAAGGGATCAAAATGGCGGAGTTTTCTATCTCCTTTTAAAAGGCACTCAGAAAGCTGCGCAGTGCGACCGGTGATATTTTATAGAAATGATAGTTGCAAAGTTCTATCCTGGGCAGTGTTGCCAGATGAAAATTTCCTGGAACAGTATGGGTAAAAATAATCGCATATCTGAACACTAGATTTTAATGCAGGGGAAAATAATTGTAATTTGCAGTGTAGTACCTAAATTAAAATAAACAAGTATATAAGAAACGAAAAATAAACATTTTTCTACCCAAATTAGAAAGTAAACAAAGAATAAAACAAAATAATTTTTAATATATACGTCCGGAAACAAAAAAAAAACCAATGAAAAATAATAGGTATTTCTTTTAGATAAGTCTGAATCAGATAATTCAAATACGTTGTGTTTGGCATTCATGTTCTTTTTATGATGCCCTATTAATTCTTTGTTGCATTTTAAATAAAAACACAATGAGTATCTTGAGGTTTCTTTATGGAGCAAACCTACAGTAGTGGATGCTTATTACGCTGCTTTTACTTCAGCAAATTTACTAGAGAAAATATTCTTTGACCATTTGCTAAAGAATGAAGCAAACTTAATAAATTAAGAACAAAATTTGTTAAGTTGGCGAAAACAGATTTCATGCCTAAAACAGGAGAACATACAAAAACAGTGGATCTACTTTAAAACAGTAGGTCGGCAACACTGATCGTTCCCTCGAATTGTCGTCTGCGGTTGTCGTGTCGTCTGTCTCCTTGCTTCCCAAATGTGTGAAGCGTAACTTAAATGCATATGCATGGAGACTACACAAGGAGCACGCACTCCATGTATAACAAGCGTACTGTGTTAAACAGAGTATTTTAAGAGGCGCTAGTGTTCTATAAGTACCAAAATGGCATAAGATAATGAGGCGGTAGTTTGAAATAAAATAAATAATTCTAATTAATTATTAATTAATTAATTATAACTTTAATTATATTTATTTAATTTAAAAACATTTGACACGTGTTTACGTTAATTAAATAATCGGTTACTTTATGTTTACGCTAACTTCACATTTGTTTATTCCTCTATATTCACACCGGTACAAAAGAAAAATTAGCGACGCTAGTGGTGAAAAAAGAAAGCTTTATTTATACGATAAAGCGCGGACATACTCTGGCAAATGCCACACTTGAGTGCGTGCTCCTTGTCTCCTTTTCCGTCGCGTCTGTTGTAGTCTGACGTTCGTTCCGAAAAATGGTAGGTACTTTTAAGGTTCGTATACAGGGTGTTACTACATTCGACTGATATCGCTTTGTCTCAAAGAACTTTCGTGAATTGATGAATTTTGATACAGGAATTTGAACCCTTAGAGGGTACAGTTACGGAGATACAGGATGTTGAAAGTTTGAATTCAAAATTTACTATTAATCAAAAACGTCTTTTTTTCAATTTGATCTATTAAGCTCTTATCAAATGCGCGAACAATTAAAAATTTGACACGTGCCTAAAGATTAGAATTTAGAAATACTGAGCAGGCTTTTGTTTAGAAGCAAATTTCTGTATCTTTCATTTTAGCTCCACGAAAGGTTAATTATTAAAAATAAATATTATAATATATCTATTTTAAATAAGGCGAGCAACAAAGCTGTCACTTTAATCTCAGTTCGCGGAAAACGTCAACTTTGCGGTTCTATTTCGAAGCGCAAAAGTCTACTTTGAATAGTGATAGTAGAAAAAATATATTTATAGGCGTTTTTAATTTATGGCAAATTTTGATTTCAAACTTTTAAGGCCCTGTACTCGATACCTAAGCCCTTTAAAGGGTTCACGTTTAAAATTAATCAGTTCACCAGCGTTTTCGGTCGAATATAGTAACGCCCTATCATTTTCCCTTGATATTCTAAAGAAAAGTCTGCAAAAATCTGGATTTCTACCTCAAAAATGACGATCAAGTTTAGTAAATAACAGTTTCAGGTGGCTTAGACAAGGAAGGGTACATAGCAGGCATGATACAAAAAACAGAGGTACTTTATATCTTAGACTTAGTCTAAGACTTATATAGCCGATGAAATCTAGTCGAGTTCACGCATGACGTATTGTGGTACTGGCCATGAGCGGATTAAAATTTATTTTCGCGTTGTTTTCGATCAGCTGATATATCAAATTTGTAAAAAAGCCACTCCTTCCACAAAAATACGTCACCATAACGTATATCAATCTGCATAATAGCATACCTTCTTTTTATAGTATAGTGTATAGCAGGGACAGAAGTTGGAAAGGTTTTTGGTAGGCAGAGAGGTGGTAAACATCAAATTATTAGTAACTACTTTTTACTAAAAAAAATATCTATAGCAAACCCTTTTTTTAATAATGTAGGTTCTTTTAGTAAAGCCCTTTGACTTTTATTGGTCTTCGTTGTGTTTAATGCTTGTAAGAAACCGTCTCGTCTGCTTTTAAACGTAGGGTGGACAAAGCCCCAGACAACACACCAAATCCCAGAGATATCCACAGAATATCTTTTGTGGATATCCAATATATCCACAGGATATCAGAAATATACTGTGGATCTAATATGGATATCCAAATGTCCGTCTATATCCAGAATATAGAAGATATCCTATGGATTATCCAGCAAAATATCTAATGGGTATCTTCCAGACAATGCAAGAAATCCCAGAGATATCCACAGAATATATTTTGTGGATATCCAATGTGGATATCCAACCAAATGTCTGTCTATATCCCAGGATATAGAAGATATTCGGATATTCAGCAAAATATTTTATGGGTATCTTTAGTAGAGGTTCATAAGAACCAATGATTATTGAATAACGTCGAAAGAAAATAGCAGAGATAAAAAATATTTTCAACACTCAAAATATTTTCAGCACTCTGCCTTTGATTTTGCCCACTAAGGAGAAAGTCATCCTTATTAGGACTCTTCAGCAATAAATGGATATTCTCGACTCCAGTCTCTAATGGAGTCTGATTGAGACACAAATTTCGATCGAACTCAATTACGGCGGGTTGAGCATGAGTAGATGCGAAAGTGGTATCGCCATCTATACTTAGTAAGCAAAATCAAAAATTAAATCTAGTGGATATCCACGATGGTTTGCGTTCGCGCCTAGACTTTAATATATTTTAGTGGATGTCCATGGGATATTGAATATACCTTAAAAAATTAATTTTAAATATCTGAACGGTACTATTAGCCACAATGGCGAGCACAATAGCGTAATTTTTTAATAATTTGCTATATAATTACTATTATTTATGGACATTTGCATGTCTATAAATTACATCTCATGGATATAAAATAGATATCCTCCATGGACTGGACATTCAGTGGATATTGGGATGTCCAGTAGATATCCAAAGGATTTGGTGTGCTGTCTGGGGCTGCTATTAATTTAATATTACTGAATGATATTTGCAGAATAATACTCTAAAATATTATCATCCGCCTTTAAATTTAGATTAGACTCTTCATTTCTTCTATCGATTTTTGTGTAAAAAATAATATTTCTCTTTATAGTTCAAATAAAAATTAATTCATTTGAAATTTGATGGAAATCTTTACATGATTTTTCCATGCCGTTTTGTAGCTTGTCTTTCAAAAAATCAAATTACCGATTCTATAAAAACTCCAACACAGGTATATAGTCCAAAAATAAAAATATAAACACCACTAAATATTAATAAAATTGATTTTTTAAAAAAAGTAATGTACGAACCGCAGCAGAATATTTCTGCCAGCTCGATTTTTCATTCCGTTTATTTTATCTATGGTACGAACCGTGTTTTCAACCAACCAAACTTCTGTCCTTGTTATATTGCTATATCCATAGATTAGGTGGCTATATCCATGCTATATCTTTTAATGTGTCCTTGTGTTTAATGGACAACTGATAAATTACCATTTTTTGCGCGGAAAGCCAATTTATTTTCTTCTAGTTAGGCAATACTTTTTACAGCTTTGATGACTTTTGGGTTGCCTATGACACTGCGTTTTATTCGGGATCAATATCAAATAAAATCTAAAATAACAAAATGTTAAAACAAGCCGCTTTAATACCAATTTATAATATGAAATTACATACAATAATAATAGCATTATTTCAAAAATATACCTATAAGTATTTTGAGACCGATCAGTGATTGGTGAACCTGTTTTTTGGCTTCGGTGTTGATGAAAGATGGCAAACCTGTAAAATAAAAATAAATAACAAAAACAAAAGTATGGAGGTGAAGCAGGAACTAGAGGATTTTCATGAAAAATCTGTGAAAATTAAACAAGAACCAGAATTTGTTGATCTTCAGTCTCCGATAAAAGTTAAAAACGATGATTGGAGTACTAAAAATCCACATATTCCACCAACCCAACATTTCCCAAAAATTAAAGAAGAATCACAAGATGAAGAGGATATTGGCGTTATTTCCGAAGTTAGAGCATCTGACTATTTCGTGAGCAATTGTGATTTAGTAAATATTAAACGAGAACCTCCTGAATTAGTTGATCCTAAACCCGAACTTTTAACGACACACTGTGATTTGCCTTCTTTAAAAAGTGAAAATGACTATTTTAACGAACCTTGTAGTAGCCAACAGGCCCATGAAATATTAAAAAGGGCGAAACTGAGTGCTTCAAGCAAGATCAAAAAGAAGAAAAAGAAATTTCCTTGTCCCATCTGCAAAAAGAGTAAGTTGATCATTTTTAATCAGTTCTTGTATTAGTCTTTTTTAATAGATAAAGCCTATTTTTCATATATATTCATTATTGTACCTACATAAAAGTTGGCTACCAAGCAAGGTTTTTCTACCTACTCTCATTTGGTTTGTACAACATATTTCATTTAAAAGTAAAGGGTAATTTACTTACTTATTTTGTATTTAATCCATATTTTTAATTGTTCTACATTAACAAGCAATAGTAATTCTTGTGAAGGAAGTTACTACTACTAGTAACTACTACTACTACTTACTAGGTTAGTTGAATAAAAAAAAATTAATTAGAGGGATTATAATACTCATAGGCAGAGCTGCTTTTTCAGAAAAAATAGTTGTACTCAAACTACATTTGGTTAAAAAGTAGTTGTACTCCATTATATTTTTTTTTTCTTCACAGTGCTCAAGATACTAGTTAAAAAAAGTAGTTAACTGCCGATTGTTAACTACTTTGAGTAGTTCCAATAACTTTTTGTACTCTTATTTTTAAAAGTATTTTAGAGTATTTTAACTACTTTTAAAGAATTTTAACTATTTTTTAAAGTAGTTTAACTATATAGGTACAAAAATAGGCAAAACGCGTACGCAGAACTAGACGGCATAAGAAATAGTCTTTTGTGTGTTGTGGTAATTACAGCACTCTAGTGGTTGAGTTTTCTGACCTAATAATGTCTTATTTTCATGTTTATGATAGTGATAGTCGGGATACTTATGATGCAAATGAAAAGGTGAAGGTAAGTAAATACATATAAATTGTCCCTATTAAAATGAATTAACTAATGTTCCAGCATTAATTTTTGATGTATTTTTCTATGGCATAAATCCTGACATAAACATAAATACATTACAAAACTTGGTGTATTGAAAATGAAATTATCTGCACATATGAGTCAATACCACTCTATGCCAAAAGCAATTTTATTAAAAATAGTTGGCATTCGTCTACGATTTGCCTAACAAACCTTTTAGTTTCTCCACCTTTCAAAAAAAAAAATTATGACCAAATTAATAATTCAAGCCTTATTTGACATCAGCACCACCATAATCAATTTTATTAATTTCAAAGTGACATTCTATTACCCATAATTTGTCCTTGTTTGTCAAACCAAAAGTTTCGTTTATCCACTTCCAAAAGTGACATATTTAATAATAAAAATATTGTGCATGGTCCTTATGGACAACTTTAATGCATTGTTTCTCCACTCATTTTTTTCTGTTTCTTGGCCCAAATTAAATTAGTTATTAACAAAATAGATTCCATAATATAAACAGTTATATATCTTCTATTTATCTGTCTTTCTTCTATTCATCTATATATATAAAAGCGAAATACCTCTTACTTACTCATTACCAGATCTCCAAAACTATAAGCCCGATTGACTTGAAATTTGGCATAGATACTCATTTTGTACAGGTCTTATTTTCATTTCTCCCCCAACCGAAATTGGTTATTAACAAATAACCCCAAAAAATATAAGCAATTATTAATATAAATACCCCAAGTTTAATAATATAATTACCTTTAATTATGATTTATTAAAATTAACTAATGGAAAGAAAAGCATCCTTCACTATTTTCCAATTTTTTTATGTCTTAAAATATTCGCGTCCCTGGTTTACAACTTTCTAGGTAAGCTACCAATTCTATTCATCAGTAGGCGTGTTCGTAGCATTATAAATGCGCGTCCTTGGTTCTTTAGATTTGGCGTTTACTGTAGCCCCTTTGCTCTCTTACCTGTTTGGTAGCTTACCTTATTATTCGATCGCAGGACGAAGAACGGCGCACTGACAGGAGTTACTACAATTAAGACGTTTCCTTTTTGTTTCGCAATCATTGTGGTTTATTTTAATTATTCTTTTTCTTCTGCGTTATGGTGCCTAAAAACAAATCTGTTTTAAACAAAGAAAATAGTGTTCCAGTTTTCGTTAATTTTAAGATTACAATATAGATATTAAGAAATATACTGGTTGATTTAGTAAGACATTTCTTTAACATTTTAATTCATTTAGAATTTGAGTATCAAACTGGGAACTAATTGGTACCAATTGGGTCAACTTGTTGTTTTATTTCATTTTAAAGCGTAAATTTGTGTGCCTTGAAAATTATTTAGTGCCATTCAATTATTAATATTGAGTTAATATTGATTATACCTAATATTGTATGTAAAGTTTAACTTAGGTAAAAATTATAGTACTCACCCCACTCTACCGTTCTAATCCCGAGCTAGCCTTCATCACAATAAAAGAACTTCAGTGAAACTTAACTTTTCTTCTTTTAATTTTGGTTATGTTAGGTATTTGTCTTCGGTTAAAGGGTATAGCCCCCATGAATGACTCGCGGGTATAACATTTTTAACCAATTCATCGTTTACCAAAAGTTCTTTTAATAAGTAGTGTAAAAAAGTACTCGATTATTTTATCCTTTACATTTTATTATTATTGAGACCATTCAATCTTTTTTCGACAAAAAGGTACTCTTGGTTCACTTTGATTTGATTGATAGTTTTCCAGAAGATCGCTTTAAAGAACGCCATGCATGCTAAATTTATACGTAGGATCTTTCTGCCTTATTTTTACTTGTATAATACTCTGTTAAAATATTTAATTCTAATTTTGGAACACCCTGTATTTCTTCATGAATAATACATCGAATATGTTTTTTTTTCCTTAAGGTTTTGGCTTTGGTAATTATATCCATTTGCCACAGATAAGCATTAAAATACCGAAATTGAAATAAAGAAAATTAATTTAAATATCATATATCGTAGAAAATTTACTAATAAATCAAATGTGATTTTATTTTAAGTACTTAGAAGATGAGGTAAATTTATGGGATATTGTATGTTTTTGTTACGTAATTCTAGAATTAGATCGGAACAGTGTTGCTGATGATTTGAGCAGGCGAAAAAAAAAATATGACTTAGGTCCGCAACCGTCTCATTATCACAGGAGCATAGATTTGTATTCACAATCCCTATTCGATATAAGTGTTCGCATGTGTTTGCATTATTTTTCTGTAACATTCTGTATATTTTCGCATATAAAACACCTTTTTCCTTCCAGGTTTTTCAACTTTTAAATTAAGAAGAAAACACATGGATCCACACTTTCTGAAACAGTTTACATCATGTCCCCTTTGCGGCAAGAGTTTTATAAAATCAAAACCTTTTTTAAACCATTATTATTCCCTTCATTTCGTTAAAATTAAAAATGCTCCGGAGAAATCAAATTTCCATCCGCGTAGTACCGATATAAAATCTGAAAAAAAATTATTCAGATGTCACATTTGTTCCAAAACGTTTACCAGAAATTTTAACTTACAAAGTCACATTCGAGCTCACACAGGAAAAAACATATTTAAATGCGAAATGTGTTTCAAATCTTTCAAACAACGTTACACTTTAACATGTCACATAAAGGTTTTTCACACCGGTGAGACTCTATTTAAATGCGAAACCTGTTTGAAAGGTTTCGTTTCTAAATCATCTTTAATGAGGCACACGCGAATTCATTCCGATGAACGATATTTAAAATGCGAACTATGCCACAAATCGTTCGCTTCGAAATACAATTTAAAATATCATATGAAAACTCACACCGGGGACAAACCATTCAAATGCGAAATGTGTTTTAAAGGGTTCAGTTTAAACTCGTTGCTAAAGAAACATCTCACCTCTCATGCCGACGAAAAATTATTTAAATGTGATCTGTGTCCGAAATCGTTCAAATGGATAAACAGTCTGTTACGTCATAAAGGAGATCACCGCAAGAAAATGTCGTACAAATGCGAAATATGCTCTAAAGTATTGACCACCAGAACCAGCTTGTTGAATCATTTACAAATTCATTCTAATCTTAAGCCGCTTGAATGCGAAATTTGTTTCAAAAAATTCGCGTTCAAAGCGGGTCTAATTCGCCACATTCCCGTTCACACCGACAACAAACCATTCGAATGTGACGTCTGCCAAAAAACGTTCAAAACGAAGCTCAATTTAAATGCCCATCTGAAAATTCACGCCACTAAAAAAGCGTTCGAATGCGAAATCTGTTCCAAACAGTTCACTCGAAGTTGGGTTTTGAAAAATCATTTGAGCGTTCACTCCGAAGAGCAACCGTTTAAATGTAACATTTGTCCGAGCGCCTTTAAAAGGAAATCGAATTTCGACACGCATATAAAGATGAAACATGGCTCGCATCAAGTTAAAGAGGAAGCGATCGACATTGCATACGATGAGGTTAAAAAAGAAAAAAATTAGTTTTAAGTACGCTGGATGATAATTATTAGATGTTTCAACTCTGACAAACTGGCCTGCCTTTGTATAAAACAGTACTATATCGATATTAGTAAATCTGGAATCGTGGGAGAGAGAAGGACACTTGTGGTTATTTTACTACTGTGCAGCATATGACATTAGCAAAAAATTGCTCCAAAAAATTTATAGATTTTGCAAGTTTAGAAGCATCAACTAACAGATCTTCAAATCCTTTATTACTACGGTAACTATTGAAAAACTTTAGCAAATCACTCTTATGGCTACATGCTATCTTTGGTTTGTAATATTTTGCCTAACAATATTGACTCTAAACAGAACATTATACCACAATATTAATGTACATATAAACTGGTAATTTTTTAATTTATTTGCTAAAGATTCAGTCATATGCTTTGTATTGTTATTGAAAGAAACTGTACTAAATATATTATAGAAAAAGCATCATAGACTTCTTGATTTTATAAATTATTGTAATAAGTAACAATTTTCGTTAAATCAATATTGTACAGGGGTAAATTCAAATGTTAGTTTTATTCGAAACTTCAAAACACCTTATAGCAAAATTGAGGCGGATAATTTTGTTTACATACTGTTTGCTCTAATCTCAGGTGTATTCGAAACATTTTGTTTTTTGATTCATCTCATTATCTCATTTTTTCTGTTAGCTGAATTTTTTTAATAAAACGCTGTTAATTTTAATTAATGACGAAGCGATCATCAGTTACAGTCATTCTCCTTCTGCTAGAGCCTTGCTGCCTAGTAAAGTTTTCCGTCTGTTACGAATAAATATAACACCCTGTGAATAGGTATGTTATGATATGTAAAGTTTTGTCCAAGGGCATGCGCGCTAAATAGATTTTCAATAAAATAATAAAACGTGTAGTTGGACAAGGTTTTATTAAATCATAATATTAAAGTACAGGGTCAAGAAAGATCAACAAGAGCATTCTTGGAAAATTACAAGTTAATTTTCGTGGGTTCCTTTTGGTTTTTGTTGACGAGCGGTCGTAATCATTCGTACTAAGTGAATTCCTTTTTTTGGGTCGGAAAGTAGAATCACGGGTCGGTCACGCAAAATCGCGGTTAGTTTTTTGTAAAGCCAAACAGTGGGAAAAGTAACGTGTGCCTCAGCCAGCCCTGCAGCCTAACGGATTAGAATATAATGTGCATGTAAGTAAATAGTTTTGAGTAGTAATATTTAGTTTTGTGTAGTCATACTACTGAATTGCTGAAGCAATACTAGTTGTTTCTATATTTGTTAAATAAATCGTAGTTATTTGTTTTACGCTTGTTGTTTCAATTTTTTTTGGTTTATGAAAACTCACGAACATTCAACCGCGGGCGTATTGGCTTAGTCAGATATCTGAGAGAGAGAGAGAGAAAGAGATATACTGCCAAAGGGGATAGTCCCTGTAGAGCAAACCCTTTCCACGCCTTCTGAATCATCGTCAGGAAGTTAGGGTTCCTTAGGCCCATCCCGTCTGAACTTAACCCCCTAGCCTAGAGGCCAATTTAAATACAAATTGGGCCCCTCTATATACCCCGTGGTTACTGCTAAGAGTGGACTTTAGGGTCAGTAAAAAGGGCCTATAATCTCACTCTTAACAATACTTGTTCCAAGCATCTCGAACTGTAGACCGCGGAAGTTCCAGAGAAAGGGTGACATAACTTTTAGTACGACCATCCTAGAGCAAGAATTCGACCCAAGTCTGCTGTAGTCTGCATTATAAGAACACAACAAATTCTAATACGAAACTGTCAATGTCAAACATTTTGTCACAATAATCGCGTACTTAACAAACTTCGATAATTTTTAACCAATAGCTTGACATCCATTTTTCACAGATCACAGAAAAACTGTGACAATGGAATGAATCAAAAAACAAAATGTTTGGAATACATCAGAGATTACAGCAAACAGTATGTAAACAAAATTATCCGCCTCAATATTGCTACAAGATGTTATGAAGTTACGACAAAAAAACATTTTGATTTACCCCTGTATAATATTGCTTAAACGAAAAATGTTATTCATTACAATAATTAAAAAAAAATGCAATAAATTTATATACAAAATTCATAAAAATAGGTTAAAACATAAAAAAAATTATAAAACTTGGTAAAAATTTTAGGGTGGCGGAATTTTGAGCCGGGGAGTGTATTTAAAATAAATTTTAAAATTTAGCTTTATTCTTTTTTCTTTTCCAAGTATCTATCAATTATGGGGAAATATCAAAACTGCATCGTCTTATCCTTGAACGCTCTACAAATTTTTTTATTTACATTTTTTATTTTAAAAATAAAAATTTAGTTAATAAATTACCATTTACCTAATTATCCATTTATTTAACACACAGGTTTACACTAGTTCTGATTGTTTTTAAATAATTCGACCCTACCAAAGTTTTAGATCACTAGTCAAAGGTAAAAGTTAACCAATGGCCCTTTTTTAATATTCACCCTTACATTCAGAAACAGTCGAAAATGTATTTTTTATAATTTTGAATATACTATGGGAATATGCTGAATTTTTTATATGTGGTTTCGAGGAGTCAATGATAAAATCCCAAAGTCACGTATTCTAACCTGCTATGGAAAAAGTTTTCTTGATAAATAGGGTTATTAGCATAAGTAAAACTTCTCAGTTTAATATTTTGCTATATTAGACACGTAATTCGGTCAAAGTTGGTAGATATTTTACGAGTATTTATTTACCTCTTTAAATAAAACCGTAATATTGTCGATATCGACAATTTGAGCTAAAGAAACTTCGCTGTAGAATTTACCCATATAAAAACCTACTTTTTCTTACAGGTTATACGACTACTAAAACAAGAATAGCCCATCTGGATCGACATTTTTATAAACGTTATGTCATGTGCAATCATTGCGGCAAAAATTATATCAAATCATCGGAATTTTTAAACCATTATTTTGTTCATTTCGTAAAAATTAAAAACGTTGAAAATCATTCGAAATTACCCACGCCTCGTAATGGAAAAGGAGACAATATTCTTTACAACGATATCGATGGCGAAAAAATTTTTAGTTGTGAATTTTGTTCTAAATCTTATAAACAACGTTACAGCTTGACATGTCATTTAATTTCAGCCCACACTCATAACACTCCATATAAATGCAATATTTGTTTCAAAGGGTTTGTGAATAAATGTAAATTAACCAGACATATTCCAATACATGCAGACAGGCAACAATACAAATGTAAAATTTGCTTTAAATCGTTGACTAGTTACAATTTCAAATATCACATGAAACTACACCTTTCTAAAAATCTATTCGAATGTGATATTTGTTTCAAAAATTTTTTTTATAAATCCGATTTAACTAACCATCTCGGTAGCCATTCTAATAACGCTTTCACATGCGAAATTTGCTCTAAATCGTTTAAGTGGATGAAAAATTTACTCAGGCACAAAATAATCCACACCAGCGAGAAAAGTTTCAAATGCGATTTCTGTCCTAGATCCTTTTTCGGTATAAACGATTTGATGCGACACGAAAAGGTGCATACCCAGGAAAAACCGTTTCAATGTGAAATCTGTTCTAAAAAGTTCCCTTCCGAAACAGTTTTAATTAACCATAAATCAATTCATTCTGTCTTGAAACCGTTCCAATGTCAAATTTGTCTCAAGAGGTTTTCGTGGAAACAAAGCTACAATCGCCATGCTCAACTTCACACCAATAATAAAACCTTCAGATGCGAAATATGTTCCAAAAAGTTTAAATCATTATGCGATAAAGAACGCCACCTAAAGTCACACGTAGACGATAAACCATTCAAATGCGAAATTTGTTCTAAAGAGTTTATTCGAAGTACGCTGTTAAAGAATCACATGATCATTCACAACGATGAAAAACAGTTCAAATGCGGTATTTGTTCCAAAGAGTTCAATCAAAAGGCGCACTTGCACGGTCACATGCCTGTTCACTCGAAAGACAAACCATATAAATGTGATGTGTGTTCGTCGACTTTCAAAAGAAACGCGGCTTTAAAAGCGCACTGTAAAAAAATACATGCAGAGAATGATGAAGTTTGTTCTACCGATAAAAATGAGTGCGAAGAAGTTGTATTAAAACCTGAACTAAGTTCACGAACATTAAAAAGTTTAAAAAGCGATTTTTGACCTAATCCTTTTAGATATAAACGATTTGTTGTGACCCATGAAAAGACGCATATCCAGCAAAAAATAGTCAATGTGAAATCTGATCTAAAAAGTTCCCTTGAGACCGCCTTATTTAAACACAAATCAATTTTGAAGCCGTTGAGATGTCAAATTTGTCTCAAGAGGTTTTTTCGTGGAAACAAACCTACAATCGCCACGCTCAACTTCATACCAATAGTAAATCCTTCACATGCGAAACATGTTTCAAAACGTTTGAATCATTACGCGATAAAGAACGCCACCTAAAGTCACACGTCGACGATAAACCATTCAAATGCAAAATTTGTTCTAAAGAGTTTGTCTGAAGTACGTTGGTAAAGAATCACATAATCATTCACAACAAACGTTATGTTTGTTCGTCGACTTTTAGTGCAGGGCATAGTGGCGCATTCGTTTACAAAATTGTTTTAATTCGTATTTTTTTTTAAATGTCCGAAAGGCTTTCCTGATTATAAAAGTGTAAGATGACACTCGATATCTGTTGATGTTATTGTTTAAACAACGAAAAATTAATTAAGCCAGAAAAAATGCATTTTTTGCAATGAATTACTTTTTTTATATTCTTTATGATATTTCGAATAAAAAAAGTCCTTACGCCCATCATCGTATCTTTAACCCTTTAATTGTTATGAATGTTTTAAATACGAAATTGACGAAAATTCTATTTTTCTTGAATTAAATAATATACCTCAAAATTTAAAATGCTATAATTTTAAATTTTTTACCAAATATTCAAACTATAATAAACAAAATAACCTAAATAAATTTTCAAAATTTTGTTTGTTATGTTTTTTTTTACGTTATAACAATATGCTTCCTACGCGCGTGTACTTTTAGAGAGAAGTACTTCTGTCTCACTTCCAACTCAATGTATGAGATGGGTAAGAGAAAGCCCGATGACGCGCTGAATCAATTTTTTGCTGTTTTTCAGAGGTAATAAGTTTAAAAAAATGATTATTAACTTTTTTCATAACACTTTGTTATATTTGCCGATTAATAGTTTTGTATCATGTGATTTTTTTTTTACTTTTTTAGATACTTTTGATAACTTTTTTATTTATTAAAGTTAACAGAAACATTTATTTTTATTCATGAAAAAATTATTGTCAGATACTGCCTGAGAAGTAAAATCTTCTTCAACCTTTTTTTTTTTTCAATACGATAAAAAGGCCAAATGCACTTGTGATCTTTAGATTTCTCTGGTTTTGGTTATGTTTTCTGTGATAACCAAATAAAGCCACTGTATTTAACAAAACCGCCATTACCTAAAGACTTGCAAAATTGTGCAACGAAAGCTTGTTCGTGTCAAAAACTAAACATGACGTGTGTGGCATCATGTAAAAACTAGTTAGATGTACAAACTATAATTTTATGTAAAAATTTTCTTAATAAATGAATATTACTATTAAATAATCATAGTGGAAAAGAATTAACAACCATAGAAAAAATTGAATACATATATATTGCGTACTCTGTTTTAAAATAAAAACCAGGTGAGTCAACTATGCTCATCGTAACAGGTAGAAATTTCCCTTGAATTACGGCAGGTATGTTTGTCTTCTTTTATCTTATTGGAAAAAAAGTGAGAAAAATTTATTTCTTAGACAGCTCTTGGCAATGATTTTTTTTTGTGGATGGAACATTTCTATTAACTTCAATGAATAAAAAAGTTATCGAAAGTATCTAAAAAAGTAAAAAAAAAACGCATGATACAAAACTATTAATCGGCAAATATAACAAAGTTTTATGAAAAATGTTGATAATAATTTTTTGAAACTTATTACCGCTGAAAAACAGCAAAAAATTGATTCAGCGCGTCATCGGGCTTTCTCTTACCCATCTTATACATTGAGTTGGGAGTGAGATAAAAGTACTTCTCTCTAAAAGTACACGCGCGTAGGAAGCATATTGTTATAACGTAAAAAAAACAACAAAATTTTGAAAATTTATTTAGGTTATTTTGTTTATTATAGTTTCAATATTCGGTAAAAAATTTAAAATTATAGCATTTTAAATTTTAAGGTATATTATTTAATTCAAGAAAATTAGAATTTTCGTCAATTTCGGATTTTAAAACATTCATAACAATTAAAGGGTAAAAGATACGATGATGGGCGTAAGGACTTTTTTTATTCGAAATATCCTAAAGAATATAAAAAAAATTAATTCATTGCAAAAAATGCATTTTTTCTGGCTTAATTAATTTTTCGTTGTTTAAACAATAACATCAACAGATAGGCTAATGGCCGTAGTAGTCGACGCCGAAAACACCAAATTTAATAATAAAAAAAAAACATTAACATATATCGAGTGTCATCTTGCACTTTTATAATCAGGAAAGCCTTCCGGATATTAAAAAAAAAAAATTACGAATTAAAACAATTTTGCAAACGAATGCGCGGCTTTAAAAGCGAACTGTAAAAAAATACATGCAGAGAATGACGAAGTTTGTTCTACTGATCAAAATGAGTTCGAAGAAGTTGCAATAAAACTAAGTTGACACTATAACGCTTTCACATGCAAAATTTTTTCCAAATCGTTCGAGTAGATGAAAAGTTACTCAGACCTCAAATATTCCACTCTGTCAAGAAAAGTTTCAAATGCAATTTTTGTTCTAGATCCTTAGACACATACCTTAGAAATATCGTTTTAATGTGAAATGGGCTCCAAAAAGTTCCCTTTCGAGACCGCTTTAGTTATACCCAAATTAATTAATTTTGTCTTGAATTCGTTAATATATAAAATTTGTCTCAGGAGGTTTTCGATTAAACAAAGCTACAATCGTCACGTTTAACTTCACACCAATAGCAAATCCTAGAAATGCGAAATATGTACCAAAACGTTTAAATCATTAGGCGATAAAAAATGCTACGTAAAGTCACACGTTTACGATAAACGATTAATTTCTTCTAAAGAGTTTATTCGAAGTACTTTGTTAAAGAATCACATGATTATTCACAACGATGAAAATCAGTTTAAATGTGGAATTTGTTCCAAAGAGTTCAATCAAAAGGCGCTCTTGATCGGTCACATGCCTTCTCGTCGATTTTTAAAAGAAACGCGGCTTTAAAAGCGCCCTGTGAAAAAATACATTCTGAGAGTGATGAAGTTTGTTTTATTGATGAAAATGATAAAAATGAATCCGAAGAAATTGTAAAAAAATCTGAACCAAGTTAACGAACATTGGCACGATTTGTTCACTTGTAACACTTTCACATGCGTTGTTTCAAATCGTTCAAGTAGATGAAAAATTTACTCACGAGACAAAATAATACACGCTATACGCAACGCACTGAAACTTTAGGTTTATTTTTAATAGTGACATTTGATTCTGTCCCTGTAAGTAATAAAAAGACATCCTCATATTAATTATTCCAAAACTCTTAAAAAAATTATTACAATCAATCATATTGATCTGGTAATAAATTCCAGATATCTTTTTTGAAATCGTACAATCATTTACTGAAATATAACATCAACAAAAGTGCGTCTATGACGTTTATTTACCATATAATATTATTTTAGGTGGGCCTTGCGAGGAGAAGTGTAACAATTTGACAACAACTTCCGATCCAAATGTATTACAAACGAATACTGATTCAAGCGTGCCAGCTGCAAACAAAAAAATATATTTAGCAAATATTAAATTCATATTACCGTATATTATGAAAAATTTAACATCTTCACAATCTGGTAAGATACCTATAATTCTGCAAGAATCGCAAGGCGAATCTACAGACAAAAACAATGAAGCAGTTGATACATTAGAATCGTATCCAGGTACTAGTTTAGAACTGCAAAGCGGTAAAAATTGGGATGATAAAATAGTAAATGAATCTTCAGTTCAACTGGAATTGAACAAAAGTTCTCAGGCGAGGGGATCAAAACGGAAACAATTTCTAGATGAACCAAACAGATCATCACTACGATACAAACGAATTAAACCAGTTGCCGATGATTTACGTAAAATGTTTTTGATTAGTTTATTAGACGAAATTAATGAAATGTCATTTGAGCAAATGAAAAGCTTTAAACGTAAAGTATTGCAT
The DNA here is from genome assembly GCA_927349885.1 of Psylliodes chrysocephalus. NCBI lineage: Eukaryota > Metazoa > Arthropoda > Insecta > Coleoptera > Chrysomelidae > Psylliodes > Psylliodes chrysocephalus. Next base: position 41,591,957 of record OV651818.1, read on the forward strand.
TTAATAGACGAAATAATGGCACCTACAACAGCATGCTTACATCAGTTTCAGTCAATTTTGCATCAACCATCTTCGTCTATGTCACAGTTAGCTATATCTTATACTCCAGATAATTCTGCTAATGCATTTAGTAATATTTAGAGCTGTATAGATCCAGCAAATCGTACATCTATAACGAATATTACTGAAGATTATGTATTTTTTTAAAAAATCTTTATTTTAAATCAACCCTAATGTTAAATACTATTTTGATTATAATAAATCTGATTTAATGTTTTCGATATTATTTATTCATCGTTTAAACCTACGACACAAAAAAATTCAGAGGTATGATACTTACCGATGAAATCAAGTCGAGTTCGCGCATGGCGTCATGTGGTGCGGAATATGGCTATCTGTGATGAACATAAGCAGATTAAAATTCATTTTCGCGTCCTATTTTCGATCAGCTGACGCCTGAAATTCGTAAAAGCCACACCTCCGCACGAAATAGTGCAATTGTTTGAGCGCCTGATCAAAATAGCGCTGAAGGAAATAGCGCCAGATTAAAATAGCGCCTTTTGAAATAGCATCAGTTCGAAAGGCTCTGTCACAAAATAGCGTGTTTTAAAATAGCGCCATTGTTTTTACATAAATCGATTAAAAATTTTTTTTGTGAATCAGCGATAACTCCAGACCGCTCCGGTTTTTTAAATAAATTTGTTAAAAAAAATTTGGGCCTATTTTGACTGACGCTATTTCGTTCGGGTGCTGTTTTGATACGCTCTGTTTCGTCATTCTTTTGATTAGTGCTATTTCGTTCAAGCGTTTTTTTGATACGCGTTATTTCGTTCAAGCGCTCTTTTGACACGTGCTATTTCGTTACAGATTCCTCCCACTCCAATAGGCCACCGTGACGTAGTATCAATCTGCGGAATATCTTTTTATAGTATATTGGTTCAAAACTATCTTTACAATACAGGGTGTTTTTAAAATACATGTATATGTATAATGTATATACTCCAAAAGGTTAGATCATCGTTTATCTATACTCCTCTTATAAAAATAACCTATATCCAAAATAGTGTGGTATAAGGCGTGAAACTTTTTAAAAATAATTTTGCGCATAAAAAGAGTAGGCTGTGATCGATTTTTATAATTTTTTGTGTGGCATGTTCTGTGACTGTAGGTCACGTTTTGAGATTGTTTTAGTCTTCATCAGTTCAAAACTTTTTTGAATCTTTATTTATAATTTTTGATAACTCTTAAAGTTTATCCACAAGAAAAATTAAAATCTGATCCGATGACATGAATTATTGATAGGAATAATCTAGTTAGCCGAAGAACTTATCTTTAAACGTCAAATTAGTACCCGAAAACGAAACAGATCGCATATCTTGAAGACACATTTTTTTTGGAGAAAATGCAAAAAGAGATCGATTTTTATTTCAAAGGGGACATCTTTCGATCATATCCTCAACTATCCTACATCCCTCCCCACCCCTCTGTCACTATTTCCAATGAAATTGAAATAGGGAAAGTACTAAATGTGACACGTCATTGAAAAGGTAATTTTATAAGGAATTTGACTGTGTGACATATGTGACAGTTCAAATAAGCGTATTGTCATGTGAAAGCCAAATTTAAAAATTATAGCATAATTACCTTTGAAATAAAATTGAACTTACTACGCCTATGTTTTCGTAAAATAAAAATAAAGGTTTTTATTTCCATAACTACCAGGTCTGTTTTTTAGTTTAGCGTCATTACGAGTAAAACAAAAAAATGGTTTATTCTATTCAGGAGAGAGTAGAAATTGTTGAATGTTATTTAAAAAATAACGAATGTGCTAACACTACCTGTACAATTTTCAATGATCGACAGCCAAACAAACAGGTTAAACGTAAGTACGTTTTGTCACTTATTTCAAAATTTCGACAAACAGGATCTGTTCAAAATAAAAAACGGCAAATTCAAAATCCAGTAAGAAACGAAGCCGTAGAGGTAGCCGTTTTAGGACAAGTTGTTGCAGATCCAACTCTTAGTACAAGAAAGCTTGCAGAATTATCTGGAGTAAGTGACCGTACCGTCAGGAGAATTTTGAAAGCCAACAAATTCCATCCCTATAAAATTCATTTAGTTCAGGAACTTAACGAAGACGATTTTGATCGCCGCTTGCAATTTTGTGAAATCAATGAGCGAGCATGCTATACAAGATCCACATTTTCTTTATAACATTTGTTTTTCAGATGAATGCAGTTTTATGTTAACGGGACTGTCAATCGACATAATTGTCGATACTGGTCAGATTCCAATCCAAGAGTATTTCATGAAACGCATACTCAACACCCAGAAAAGTTAAACCCAGAATATTTGGCGATCGTATTGTTGGTCCATTATTTTTACCAGGTACTTTAACTGGTGATATGTATTTGGAATTACTCGAAAACGCCGTTGATCCACTGTTAACAGACATAATAGAAAACGATAACCGATACCTTGAAGATCACCTAATATTTCAACAGGACGGGGCTCCTCCACATTTTGCTGCAGCGGTTCGTCAGTACTTAAATGAAAACTTTCCTAGACATTGGATTGGACGAAGAGGATTTATTGAATGGCCCCCACGATCTCCTGATCTGTCCCCCTTAGATTACTTTATATGAAAAGCTGAAAAGTAAAATATACGCCACTCAGCCAGGTTCCATAGAAGAGTTACGTGAACGTATTATTACCGAATGTCGTCAAATAACTCCAGAAATGCTCCAAAACGTCAGACAAAGATTTGAGAATAATTTATATTCATGTATGGAAGTTAATGGACAACACTTTGAGCATTTAGTTTTTAATTATGGGAGTTGTCCTAAATTTTTCAATTTAATTTTTATGTTCACTTTTCTATTATTTTTTTTATTTTTATTATGAATTGTCTATTAAATGAGTTTTACTTTCAAATGAAGAATCATTATTTAAAATACGGAACCTTTTCCCGCAAGATGGCGCCAAAATCAAAAGTTACGTAATAAACTGCCACAGTCAAATTCCTTATAAAATTACCTTTTCAATGATCTGTCACACTTAGTACTTTCCCTATTTCAATTTCATTGGTAATAGTGACAGAGGGGTGGGGAGGGATGTAGGATAGTTGAGGATATGATCGAAAGATGTCTCCTTTGAAATAAAAAACGACCTCTTTTTGCATTTTCTCCAAAAAAATGTGTCTTCAAGATATGCGATCTGTTTCGTTTTTGGTGTCTCACCCTGTATACATCTGTTAAAAAAGTATGAATCTGTTCGGATATCGATGTTTGGCACAACATTGTGAATAATTCTAGTTCCACTAATTAAGTTTTGAAGTCCTCGAAGATAATCCTTGATTTGTTCCATATAATAAAGCTTTCAACTTCCGTTTCATGTCCAGGTCCTTCTTGCATCAATAGTGGTCATCTCGAACAGATTCGCTATTGTCTTCAACAACAGACGCTGCCCAAATCAACTCCAACAATTTCATCAGACAAGTTAGTTGGCACCTTTCGGCTATTTAGGGATCCATACTCCTCTAAAAACTAAAATATTTACATTCATAATTGTACAATAATGTGTGCGCATATTTAAATTTTCTAATTGCGCTAAATAACAATAATCATAATTGACGACGTCTTTAAGATATGAATCGCAGTGAAGATGAAAGTACATATGGCAATGTACGACATGTCAAAATCTTCGGCATAGTCTCCATAATGATATAAAATGTTCTTGCATCCAACGTAAATTTTCCGTAGATCAATACAGACAAGTCTTACTTGATCGTTAAGAAAAATGTAGCTTCGTCCGAAAAAATAACTTTTTAAAAACATTGGATATCCGTTATTTTTGTTATCATAATTTCTCAAATTCTATTCGGCTATCAAATTGTCTTTTAGAAAGTAACTTTATATACAGGATTTTATTTTAATAATCAATTAGATTTATTGGGAAAATATTAATTTATACCGGGTGGCTCACGCTCAACGGGACGGAGCTTTATGGGAAAACGACCAAAGATATAAAAAATTCGTTTGGGAGGAATACGTAGGTTACAGACGGCTACAATTTAAAATTTGTTAGATGTATACAGGATGTCCAACATAAGAAAAAAAATTAGTTCATTAAAAATTATTCAAACAAGAGTAAACAATTAATTTCTGGGAGACTTTTTTTCCTTAAAAATTCAAATAAATCGAAAACTAATAATAATAATAGTAATAGGGAACCTTTAGTTAACTGACATTATTTTTGATGTAGTTTTTAATTCTAAAATAAAAAACAGGGTGTTCCATTAAAAATAATATAACTTTGTATATTTTCTCTTATGTGGGACATCTTGTATACATCTAACAAATTTTAAATTGTAGCCGTCTGTAACCTACGTATTCCTCCCAAACGAATTTTTTATATCTTTGGTCGTTTTCCCATAAAGCTCCGTCCCGTTGAGCGTGAGCCACCCTGTATAAAGCGTGATGATACTTTTTGCCTAAGGTGTGTATGATACATTTTTTTTATTACAGGTTTTCCTACATCAACTTTAAGATTAAATCATCTGAAAGAACATTTTCTCAAACACTACACATCGTGTAATATTTGTGGCAAGAGTTTTATTAATTACATTGAATTCTTGTTCCATTTATCTTTACATTTTGTAAAAATTAAGAAACCTCCAAATTCCGCTACACCTAAGTTAAAAGATGAGAAAGTAGATGACATTAAAGAATATTCCAATGATTGTAAAATTTGTTCTAAACGCTTTAAATATAAAGATGATTTAATTTATCACATGCGTAGCCACAATGAAAGAATAGTATTAAAATGTGAATTTTGTTACAAATCTTTTGTGTTTCAGTCTGATTTAGGTTACCACATAGCTTCTGATCATGGTGTTGATGCACTCTTGGCATCTAACAATTGCAGTAAAGACATTTCTAATATATTAAAATCGCATTTCGATAGAAAATTGTATAATTGCGATTTGTGTACCGTAAAGTTCAATAATTTGAATAAATTAAAAATACATAAACGGATTATTCACGCAAGAAAATGTGAAATTTAAAAAAATAGTTTATGGCAATTCAGTGGAATGAGAAACTTATTAATTAGACATTTAGCCTGATTCACAATGTGTAATATAAGCTTTAAATATAAATCACAGATGTCATGTCAGAAGTCAAAAGTTAGTCAATTGCCATAGATGTAAAAACATCGTGTTGCACCCTACTGCTTTTATTACTGAACTATTAGCCATTCCAACGACCTGTCAAAATGCTGCCCGTGAGTAATGACAGATTATGATATGGTAACCTTGTGGGCCTTTAGTCTTGATAGGTTCAGTGATACTTATATAGTTATAAAGATTGCTCAAAGCGGGTCGTTTTGCGAGCGGCCATATTGTCTCGCAAGTGCTCATTAATCAATCGGTTTACCTAAAATGTATTTTAAAACCATTTTTTTGCCTTTGATTATAGTAAAAAAATAAATACCTATATTTTTACTTCAAAGCATAAGTGTATATTTTGAAAAACATGGATGTTCAACGTATATAACTATCTATATCATTGATCCTGTCAAATCACCAGGCTCACAAGTTTGCCATATCATAACTTGTCATTACCTACGGGCAACTATTTTGTTTGGAATGCCTAATAATTATATAACGTACATTAGGCTTGTTTTTGTTATTTCACGAACTAGGTTGTTATATTATCGCGACGTATTCATGAAAAATTAATTCGTCAACTGTATCTCTTATATAATGTACAATATGTTAATTTTTTTTATATCAATATCATTTTGCAAATTAACGTCATCAATATTATTAACTCATGAACAATCGCCCTATATGTTCATTACGATGAAAGAAAATTGGACTGCGTTAAGCAGAAAGCTACCAACCCTCAATAGTGACAAACTGAGGTAATCAGCTCTAAAGTTTTTGTTCGTTTAAGAAAGCTATATGATGTGGGCTAGCATTTTATAGTTTTATAGGGTATATAATTAACTGAGGCTTTGCAGGTTCTTACAGAATGCAGAACGTGTATTTTATTACCCAAATCCGCAATCAACCTAATATTTAGTATATTGTGGGTGGGTAGTTTTCTGCATAACGCCGTCCAATTGAAATTTAGTACACAAGAGATAATTTAATCCCCCCGTTAATTTGATAAGGGAATATACATTGTTTTCAATAAAATTTAAATCAGCAATAATTTAAACATCTGAGATTATTTTTATTGATAGGTATATAATTTGTTTTTCTCTTCCAGGTTATCCTACTTCTAACTTAAGATTAAAGCATCTCGAAAGACATTTCTGGAATAAATATATATTTTGCAATATCTGCGGCAAGAGTTTTGTAAAACCTAACGAATTTTTAAATCACTGTGCTGCACATTTTGTAAAAATTAAGAATATTTCGAAAAATAACACGGTGGATCACACTATAGGAGATTCATTTCAATGTAAAATTTGTTCTAAATGTTTTTCAGACAGTTCTAAATTAAAAAAACACGTTAAAAATCACTGCGTCGAAAGACGCTTTAAATGTAAAATTTGTCTTAAGTTGTTTAAAAAAGTTCATCACTTAGAAGTTCATCAACGGGTTCACATCGAAGCTCTATTTAAATGTGACTTGTGTTCCAAATCTTTTAAGTACAAAAACAGTTTAGAGATACATAAACGAATTCATACGGGAAAAAAGCTTTATAAATGTGAAATTTGTTCTAAATTATACAATTGGTCGAACAGTTTGGAGTTGCACAAAAGAATTCACACCAATGAAAAACGCTTCAAATGTGATATTTGTTCCAAATCGTTCAACTGGATCAACTGTTTAGAATTGCATAAAAGAATTCACACTGGCGAGAAACCATTTAAATGTGACATTTGTTGTAAACGATTTATGGATAAATCTAACTTGCACAACCACCAGAAAATTCATTCGAATGTAAAATCTTTTGAATGCGATATTTGTGCTAGAAAATTTACATCTAGAGGAAATTTAATTCTACACGCTACAGTTCACTCTAACGTGAAACCCTTTGAATGTAAAATTTGTTCGAAAACCTTCAAAAGAATAAGAGACATGAAACGACACGTCAAAGATCATGCTCGCGAAAAACCACTACTCAAATGCGAGGTTTGTTTCAAAGAATTTACCAAAATCTCGAACCTAAATCAACATTTGCCTACTCACGATGAAACAAGGATGTCCGAGTGCAATATTTGTTTGAAAAAATTTAATCGTAAGTCATATTTGGATAGACATATGTTGGTTCACTCGAATGAGAGACCATTTAAATGTGAATTATGTCTTTCGAATTTTAAAAGACGAACTGCTTTAAGTAGGCATATAAAAAACCAACATGTGAATGAATTCAAAGAAGAAATTGATATTACATATAATGAAAATGAAATAAAAATGGAAGATTGTAACGAATGAGACAAACTATCGCGGTTTAGTAGGGCTAACTTACAGAGCTAGTATATACAGGGGTCCCGAAATTAGACGGTCATATTTTAACTGCGTAATCTACATCCTAAAATAAAAGTAAACATAGGTCCGAAAACGTTTCGTTTCCGAGATACAGGGTGATAAAAGTGAAGTCCTGATGACACATTTTTGTAAATATTTTCTTAAATTTCTTTAGTCACCGGTTTTGCAAAGCTGAAAAAAAAATGCTGATTCCACAGGCCTACTAACTATTATTTGCACTTTCGAATAAGATAATATAAACTTAGTATGAAATTTTCAAATGCTTTCTTCTTGATAATGGTGCGTCCTAGCAAGATGCCACAAAAGTAGCTTTGTTCTAAGGAAGACATTGGTTTTCCAAATTTTGCAGTCAAAAATGTTAAAAACTGTCAACAAAAAACTTAGGGCAATTTTACCCTAACCCCCCGTCTCCCCTAATTTACCTACCTATGAAGATGATCAAAAATTGGGGTTTAGTCCATTATATAGAGCTTAAAAAGTTTAGTATTTGTACCAAATTTCACTTAGTTATCTTTAAACGTTTAGAAAATATTTACAAAAATGTGTCATCAGGACTCTACTTTTAACCTCCTGTATCTCGAAAACCAAACGTTTTTGACCTACATATGTTTATATGAACTTTTACTCCTATTTTAGGAAGTAGATTACGCTGTTAAAATATGACCGTCTAATTTCGAGACGCCCTGTATATTAGCTTCGTTCGCGGAGCCGATCTCCAACGTATTCTGAACGCTAAGGTAGACCATCCACGCTTGCATACACATTTAAAGGGAGGGGGAGGGAGGGAGAGAAAGAGAGAGAAGTTGTAGCACACTTAAAACTTAAATATTCCCATCATGACTAACAACACTCATCCGAAAACAATGTTGCCAAATTTAAGTTGTATATATTTAGACTTTTTTCTTCTCAAAGCTTCTATATTTATTAAAATAATTTTGTTAATATAACTATTGTAATGTTATTTGAAATTATGTAATTTTAATAAAAATAACCAATTATTGCTTTTTGTTTTTCCAATGAAATTACGCCACTGGAAATTTCTACGTTTATGAACCGAGTCCTTGTCAAAACAAGCAACCTGAAATTCCATATTGTGTTTGCAACATCGCTTAACATAGAATACGTGTAAGTCTGTCTCTGTCTCTTTAATGCTTCCTCTATATATCCTAACCCTGTATTCGCGATTCAAGCTAAGTGATACGCCCTCTGGAGGAAATTTTTATAAGGTCCCTATAAGTAGGATATCGTTCAGTGTTGTCAGAAGTAGCAAAATTTCGCTACGTCGTCGGATTTTAGCTCTTGAAGAAGTGGATAAGACCTTTTATTTAAGAATCAAAATTTGTGCATATTTATTTAAGGATTTTTTTATAAAACCGATTTATTATATTGATTTTTTTTTAAATTTCATGGTCATTTATTAATTTTGTTTTAAAATCAGTTCATCATTTGGCAACATTGGCGTTCGTGTTCATTGTTTACATTTCGAGTTTTTTCTTACTTTTTAGCTTTAAATTTGTTTATTTCTTATATTATGTGATATTATATGAAATCTGCGAAAAAGTCCCCAGCAAATTGCAATCTATATGGCGTTAATGTCAAAATCAAAACTGAAGTATTCATTATTTTCCAAGCGCAAGTCGTAATAGTTATCCACGAATACTTTACGCTATTTTTTTTATTGATATACTTTGAAATCCTAAATATTGGTATTATTTCTACAAAAAAATGGAAATAAGAACTAATAACTGAAAATGGTTGAATTTGTGATGTAACATCAGTATACCTCGTTGTCATGAAAATGAGACAAACAAAAATTTATTTTTAATCTATCACGTAAGATTAATTGTCGCAACAGTTGTTATTGTTTAAAATGAGTTCAAATATTGAGTATTTAAATAATAAAGCAGAATCGCGCTTAATACCACAAAAATCCGAAGCGGTTTATAAAAAAGAATACGATAAATTCAACACGTGGATGGAAGAGCAAATGGTTACACATATAGATGAACGAGTTGTTCTCGCTTATCTCCAGAAAATGTCGGAAAAGTATAAAGTATCGACTATGTGGACTATCCATTCAAAATTACAAAGTATGTTGAGGATAAACAAAGGGGTCGATATAAAATCGTTCGTCAAAGTGCATGCATTCATGAAGGCAATTAGCAAAAATGAGGTAGTCAAGAAGGCATATGTATTCAAAGAAGACGATTTGCCGAAGTTTTTTACAGATGCACCGGACATTACGTATTTATTTTTGAAGGTGGTTGCTATTTGTGGCATCTTTGGCTCTTGTAGAAGATGTGAATTGTGCGATTTACGCTTAGCTGTTATCAAGAAGGAAGCGTATTGCTTATTACTATCCGACCATCTAAGACAGTGAAGTCTCGACGTTTTACTGTTGCCGATAGTGATGCAATTAGATATGTGTGAATAAATTTTTTGAAAAATTTCTCAAATATTTTATTTGACATTACAAGGCACTCCTGTCAGATCAATATTTAAAAAGTTGGCATTTAGACATCACGTTTCTCGGGTTGTTGATGTTGCCATGGTAACTTTAAAACGCGCGTTTTTTAAAGTTCGTTTTAAACACGCTGAGGCGTACTTTAAATAAGTAAATTATGGTACCAATAAAAAAAAATTATGTTTTTTACGATAAATGGATATCTATAAATTCACAATATTGAAATTTTGCAAAACTTTGTTTAGAATCAAAGTGTAATCTGATTTATTACCATTTACATGTATACAAAGTACTACATAATTCACTTCATAATATAAGAATAAGTCTAGTAAGATTTTTAAATAAGTTCATGAATAATAAACATAATAAAACATGTCCTGGGTTTAGTAAATACATATTTCTAGATATTCTTGTAGCAACCAATAGGTGAATATTTCAACAAATTAAGTCATACACATGATAAATATTATATTTATGACGAAAGCACGAGACTTAAACTTAAATTAACACTAAATAAAACTCAAAAACACCATTACAATGAGAATATTATCTAAAAACAGTTTAAAAAATCACAAATACAAAATCCGCCCAAAACAAACACATTATGTAAATAATCAAACATCCTACTTATAGGTAACAAATGACAGAAGCGCGAAAATGAATTTGAATCGCGAATACTTTCATCTTCTCTATTCAGCCAAATTCTGCTTTCTTGGATCTGATTCTGAAACCGCAACATATTCGATAGAGGGTCCGGCAAACCTCTGTCGTAGTTCTATAACTCCTACCACAGTTTATAGCTAAATAATCAGTTCGCTCACTCTGCGTCGGCACTTTTGATCTGAATGTTCCAGTTTATACACTGCGCAACTCGGATTTGTATCCCTGGCGCATACAGAATCAATTAATAACCAATACAATATGGTCGGGTTCTAATTAACAGTACTGTTCCTAAAGTGGCGCTGTGAAACAGTAACAACGCCTACACAGAACACGAAGAAAAAGAAGAAAAAAAAAACAATATATGACAACCGCCTATATTTGTATCCCTGGAGTGGATATTATTTTGGAACATCCAATTGGTCCGAGTGAGCGAACTGATTCTTTTAAGCTATAAACTGTGCTCCTACTGTGAAGTACATAATGTCAGTGGGGGTCAAAACTAAATATTCTGAAATAATTGTCATGTATACAGGGTCCAATAGTTAAATAGGTCATCAGTAGGACATTTGTCAATTACTGGTTTTTTATAAACAACATTTCCAGTTTCGGTAAATCTTGCATGTAATTTTTCAAAACTCTTTTGTTCCAGAATGCGTCTAACGGGATATCATTGATGATAATATTTTTTTTTGCTAATAAATAACTTCTGTCGGATTCTACCAAAATTCGTTTTTTGGAAAATTTATTATTGATAGAAAAATTATCACGATCTGTAAAAATAACCTCTGTAATGTTAATGTCAGAAACTAAATAATCTGACACTTCATTAAGACCCAGTCTACTTCATTGAATCAATTGAATGTCCACTTTTGAAGAAGAAATTATAATGTATACAATTTCTTCTTTAAATTTACATTATAAAATTAGCCATCCGTTGATGTATACATGGTATTTGAAACATTTTAAAAACTTTCCTGGAAATTTTTGGAAAGTGAAATTCATTTTTGACCACTCTGTACAAAATAAAAAATTAAAACTTGGTCTAAAAAATCTTTGGTCTATTGGCTTTATACATTTATAGTTTTTTAAATTTCAACGTTAAATCTGAATATAAAAATGTAATATTTTTCGGCAATTTTTTTTTCTGAAAGGGGTGGGGTATTAAAAACAATATTTTGAAGGTATTTACTATTGACTATAGAGTACCTAAAAATGTGAAAAAAGGTGGATTATTCCATTAAAGTGATTTGTCCAATTTACTATTGGACCACCCTGTATACATGACAATAATTTCCGAATATTTGATTTTGACCTCTTTTGAAATATATCCTTTAAATAGATTGGTTTCGCATAAGAGTATAGAACTATGACAAAGGTTTGCCGGACCCCGCATATACAGGGTGTTTCAGAATAAAGTACTGTAAAGTGTAAACAGTTTAAAAGGTTTATCCTTTACAAGCAAAAAAAAATATTTTTAAACTTTACTACTCAAATTTATTAATAGGAAACAACATTTTCCAAGAGTTCTTTTAATGTATCACAACATAGTTTTTGACACTCAGAAAAAATATTTCCAAGAAAAAGAAAAAATGTAGTGTTATACCGTTAAATGTTTCAGTAGCTATTAATGGGTAGATATTGCAAATTTTTTAATGCAGCACAAACTTATGAGATGGTATACTATCAAGAATTGGATATTTTATTCTTATTAATGCATGTTGGACATACATTTTGTGTTTTGAAATTATTATGCTAGTACACAAAACTATTTGGTAAATGAAGCCGTTAATTAAAATAGAGTGATTTTAAAATTTACACCTTCAGGGAACGAAACTGAAATGGGAAAACTTATCTCCCAAAATTAAATGACCTGGTATCCTACCTCAAAAATTTTAATGATAAACAAATATACATTTCTATAGGGACCGTGCGTCAAGACTTTAACGCTAACTGGTGAAAAAAATTTGAACTTTATGGGGGGTATTTATTAATATTTTATATGGCATTTATTGTTTAATAATTATTAATTAAATAAAGTCAAATTATTATCGTAATATCATTATCGAAAAAACTTGTTGCATCCGTGGATGTACGAACACATTACTTTGGAAACCTGGATTTCATTCAATAGTAAAGAAATTTTATAAATTTTCACAGAGCAGAATTAAGTGTCTCACGCCCAATGATATACATAATTACATTACATAGATTGCTTATCCATATGTAAATCAGATGACGAAAAGCGTATTTCACTGGACAAAGTTTTTTTTTTATCTAGCTTTGTATCAATTTTGAGCACTTGAGCATTTACAGAACCGGTTTAGAAATTAGAGTCTTTAGTGTTTTATTGTCATTAAGATTTTTACATATTTAAATGAACATTTTATATAAATATAATTTTACAGATAATTAATGGTTTATTCTGTTGATTAAAACTAATGTAGAATGTTACTATGAAATAAGTATGTCCAATTTGACAAAAATATCATAGCCCTCTTTACAATTTATTAACTATTTCTCATTTATTACTAAAATAAACAAATCATAAATAATACGTACATTGCAAGTACTATCAAAAGAGACTGCAACAGACTTTAAAATATTAAAAATCCAGTGATTTTTGTAAATTTTTTTAGTGACATTACCATTAAACATTATTCAGAATAATAGATGTGTCCAATTACAACTCTTACCAAAGTTGTTTATATCTCATATCAAAGTTGTTTACATTTCCTTTTCAAAGTTGTATTACATATTGCAATTATGTATTTTATGTAGTGTATAATTTCTGAAATGAAAGTAGTCTAAAATTATTTAAATCCATCTGTTTTAAAAATTGTTTAGATCTCTTAATATTAATTAACTACATGGAAACTCAACTTTCCAAATACATAATAACGTGTCTTGAAGTAAAACTTTTATTATTTTCTTTTTCTAAAGATTAAAATACTGAAATTTTATATTAAAACACATTTGGGCTAGAACGGCTCAATTTTAGTGAGCACTAGGAAAGGCACATTGCAACCCGCTTTTCGTATTTTTTTTATAGATGGGTGAGCAATCTATAATATGTATATCATTGGGCGTCTCATAAACGTCAGTGGATGAATGACATTTCGACTAACATAAATCTAAAAAGAATTATTATTATTCCCAATCTTTTTTATTAATTTACATTTTTTAAATGTTATTGTAATACTTTTAAATTCAGTGTTACTAAATACCGATATTTTGACATTGGATACACTTGTTTAAGGTACAACTTTACAATTTATTGTCAATTAGCCATATAAATCTTTTTGCTTAAAATGTATATACATGTCCAGATTTTAATAATGTTTTACATTTTATATCATTTTGACCACGTACCCGATTGTTTGGTACGGGCCGGTATCTATATTTAACTATATTTAATATTTTAAAAAATATTCTTTATTATTTACTTGCAATGTTTACCCCATTTAATTCTAAAATTAAACACTAGAGAGGGCTAACTTCGGCAGTAGTGCTGCCTCTATATTTCACGCACGGTCCCTATAGGAGCAATAAATTATTAATAGTGGATTCGACTCAAATGCTCTTGCTCGTTGAAAAAGCGCTTTTAGTTCAGAATTGATTTTGGGCAACATTTTTATAATTCAAATTTATATCTAGCAGTGCACACAACAAGCACGAGCTAGAATTCGACATTGGTGTAGCGCATCTTTATTGTTATTCGACTGGCACAGTTAGCACTTGACATTTCAGGCTTCTAACAAATTTTTAACGATATTTATTTATAATTGCCAAACCAAAAATTAAATCTCTATTAATTTCAAAGATTTTCCATTCTCACTAATAATAAAAACAAAGATGGTAACATATTTAAAATTATTAAATAATTCCTAACCTCCAAAATGACACTGGCACTGAAAAAAAGTACAGTTCCAAAAAATTCGAACTTTGAGCAAGAGCGCCTACCAGTCGAACAAAAATTTCACTATGCCTCGGTACCGAGCAATTTGAGTCGAATTCAATAATTGACTTTTAATTAATTAGGTTCTGCCAGTCGAACAGACACCACTTAAAAAAGTCGAACTAAATGCGCATTAATGCAGCCAGTCGAATCCGCTATAAGATAAATTCTGTAACGTAAACAAAGCGTAAACCTAATCACATTTAAAATTTTGACAATTATGACAGTATTGACGACACAACTGTCAATTTAGAAAAATGGCAACTATCATGGTTCATTAATATTTGGTGGCCCACCTTGGTTAATGTTATGTAATGATTAATATTATGTATGTATAAGAAATGCAGAATAATTTACTTTCTAGACAAATTTTAGAAAACGTTCACACGTTTTTAATGAATTTATAATTCTCGCAAATTTAATTATGTTATGATGAATGTTTAAAAGTTTTCTTTTTTAGGTTATTTAACAGCTACATTGCGATTAAATCATCTAAACGTACATTTTCTGAATCGATACGCATCCTGCAACTTGTGCGGCTTGAGTTTCAAAAAACCTGAGGAATATTTAAATCATTACTTCATTCACTTTGTGAAAAATAGAAACAATACTAACTATTCAAAATCATTTATTCAGAGCGATGTCGTAGATAGAACGGTTGCTGATAACGTAGAAAAAAAATCTTATAAATGTAAAATTTGTTCTAAATTTTTTATACGAAATTATTGTTTAAAACGCCATCTGCTAACTCACATGAATGGACATTTTACCGTAGCAAACTATTTGAGGAACATAAAATAAAAGAGTTCATATTGGCGAAAAACCCTTTACTTGTGAAATTTGTTTCAGATCGTTTAAATGAAAAGACAGCTTAAATGCTCACAAAAGAATCCACACTGGTAATAAACCCTTTACATGCAATATATGTTTCTCGTCGTTTAATTGGCATTCAAGTCTAATCACCCATAAAAAATATCACACCGGTGAATTACCTCCATTTAAATGTAAAATTTGCTCTAAAAGGTTTTCCGAAGACTCTAAATTACTGAACCATATGAAAGTACACTGGAGCAATAAATGCGAAATATGTTTTAAAACGTTTAAATCTGCCCAAAATTTAGCCCTTCATGCCGCCGTTCACACCGATTCAAGACCATTCCAATGCGAAATTTGCTTTAAAACGTTTAAAAATTTGCGAAATATGCGTAGACACGTTAAAATTCATGATCGTAAAAGAACATATCTCGAATGTGACATTTGTTTCCAACAATTTACTCGACCATCCAACCTAGAATGGCACAGGTCTAAACATAAGGAAAAGAAAGAGAATAAATGTAATATTTGTTTAAGAATATTTAAAAGAATATCGGATTTGAATAAACACAAATCTGTTCACTCGAAGGAGAAGCCTTTTAAATGTGAACATTGTCCTAAGGCTTTTAAGAGACGAACTACTTCATCATACATATCAAATCTCATCATCCATTGCTCGATATTAGTTACGGGCGCTGTAATTTGAAAGTGGAAATTATTGAAATAGAAATAAAGACGAAATTAAGTTAATCTTTAACTTTTTTTTAAATCAGATAATTTGGATTAGTCATTTAAAGTCAGGAAATGGTTATTAACTGAATTGCAAGAGATGAGAAATTTTGAAAACAGCGTTTCTTTAAAATGTAGTATAATCATATAACGTTATAGTTTAAGAACTGGCGACACAAAAGTAAAGTCAAAATTTTGTTTACAGTTTCGATTGTTACCAACATAGAGAGAGGCGGACAGTCAGAACTCACCCTGGAAATATAAAGTAAGGGTAGGGGGTTGAACATGCAATTTTTTTTCGCAAAATAAGTGATAAGGTATGGCTCTGAAAATTTGCAGTATTATCGGAGATAATACAAAAAAGTAGGGACAAAATTGTCGGAAGTCTAGGTGGAAGAGAAAAAGTCGTCATAAGGCGCTCATGTTGCGAAAAATTTAACAACAATGATGTCACTAGATACAATTTGTATTCTTATTCTGTAATTCAAAATAAAATTACTTGTAAATCGTCAGAAGGCTAGGTGGAAGAATAACGGAGATATTAACGATAGTTAAAGTGCCTGTGCTCCACTCGATCTAACTTTATATCTGATATTTTATGGTTTATTCCATCCATTTCACTTTTGACGATTTATCAACATTATTTAAAAATATCTTAGTACTCCATTGGTCAACTGTCAGAAGTCAATTTGAAAAACATTAATTTTTTTATGAAATAACACGGAGATAATTTTTATTCGGGTCGGTGGTGTAGCAGTCTAACGCGCTTATATTCATTTATAGGCAAGTTTATGGTCCGAGACTGCCGGGCTTCGAATCCCAGCCCAGACCATGTGGATTTTTAATTAAATTGCATGGTTCGGTATAGGATTTGATGTGTGCCGTATTAATAGAAATTAAATTTCTGTTGATATGACATGCAGATTATAATTCGCCATGCATTACCGTCTCGATGATGGTGGGTGAGGTTTTCCTCACCTGTAAGTCAAATGGCACCATCAATCATCTTTAAGTCGCCCCGGAGCGCCACGGCAAATAATAATAATAGCCGTCCCTTTCCCCGCACAAGCTCAGCTTTTGGGGTTAAAATTCACTCGTAGGGGGGAGTATTATTATTATTATTATTATTATTTACACTCTAATTGTCACTCTTTTCTTCATCCCTGATACCATGCTGGTGTTTGTCGAGCCGTCTGAGGGGGTGCAATTAAGGGTGAAATTTAAAAAAATCATAAAAGCCACAAATGGCGTTGTACACCTTTCTGCTTGGGTATGTTAGGAAGTTTGCTATTTTCTTCATCCCTGATACCATGCTGGAGTTTGTCGAGCCGTCTGAGGGGGTGCATTTGGGAATGAAATTTAAAAAAAAATCATAGATGCCACAAATGGCTTTGTACACCTTTCTGCTTGGGATGTTATGTAGTTTGCTCTTTTATTCATCCCTGATACCATGCTGGAGTTTGTCGAGCCGTCTGAGGAGGTACAATTAAGGGTGAAATTTTAAAAAAATCATAGAAGTCACAAATGGCGTTGTACACCTTTCTGCTTGGGTATGTTAGGAAGTTTGCTCTTTTCTTCATCCCTGATACCATGCTGGAGTTTGTCGAGCCGTCTGAGGGGGTGCATTTAGGGGTGAAATTTAAAAAAAAATCATAGGTGCCACAAATGGCTTTGTACACCTTTCTGCTTGGGATGTTATGTAGTTTGCTCTTTTATTCATCCCTGATACCATGCTGGAGTTTGTCGAGCCGTCTGAGGAGGTACAATTAAGGGTGAAATTTTAAAATAATCATAAAAGTCACAAATGGTGTTGTACACCTTTCTGCTTGGGTATTTTAGGAAGTTTGCTCTTTTCTTTATCCCTGATAACATGCTGGAGTTTGTCGAGCCGTCTGAGGAGGTACAATTAAGGGTGAAATTTTAAAAAGTCATAGAGGTCACAAATGGCGTTGTACACCTTTCTGATTGGGATATGTTATGTAGTTTGCTCTTTTCTTCATCCCTGATACCATGCTGGAGTTTGTCGAGCCGTCTAAGGGGGTGCATTTGGGGGTAAAATTAAAAAAAAAATCATAGAAGCTACAAATGGCTTTGTACACCTTTCTGCTTGGGATATGTCATGTAGTTTTCTATTTTCTTCATCCCTGATATCATGCTGGAGTTTGTCGAGCCGTCTGAGAGGGTGCAATTAAGGGTGAAATTTAAAAAAAAACATAGAACCCACAAATGTCGTTGTACCTTTCTGCTTGTGATGTTATGTAGTTTGCTCTTTTATTCATCCCTGATACCATGCTGGAGTTTATCGAGCCGTCTGAGGAGGTACAAATAAGGGTAAAATTTTTAAAAAATCATAGAAGTCACAAATGGCGTTGTACACATTTCTGCTTGGGATATTTTATGTAGTTTGCTCTTTTCTTTATCCCTAATACCATGCTGGAGTTTGTCGAGCCGTATGAGGGGGTGAAATTAAGGATGAAATTTAAAAAAATTATAGAAGCCACAAATGGTATTGTACACCTTTCTGCTTGGGATGACTTTGATTGTAATATTTAAATAAATAAAAAATAATTTTGAAGAGGAAGTGTCTTGTGTCTTTCTACTTTTCAAAAGTATATAAAGTTTTTGTTTGATAATTTTAGTTTTTTACTTTTTTGATTTTCTTTTATGAAACCACCTATTTTTTATTTTCATTTCTTTAATTAAACATGTTTTAAGATTAACATTTAAATAGTAATTTTTATGATCCAAATGAATAGTCACAAAACAAATTCTGTTTATACCCCTTATATATTATGCTGTGAAAATAAAAAATATCACATCCGAAAAAATCGAAGTGATTCTAAGCTGAAATAATAGAAATATGGACAATATGTTCTTATATAAGTATTCCAAAATTCAAAATTATATCTTTGAAATTATGAAAGATATTGATATTTTTTAAATTTTACCCCCAATTTCATCCCCTCAGACGAATCAACAAATTCCAATTTTCAGACCATCTGAACTTAGTAAATTTTGTATAAAATGGACAAGCATTTTACTCTTTGGTGTTAAGTTACGCTATCTAACGGTCGAACTACGGTCCTACGATTCTCTTAATAATTTGCAGGTTTTTCTCGTGGCTACTTTTGTCATTGAATTTTTTCCCCGCTAGTTGTAGTACTATAAACGGTTCCTGAGATATCGAAAGTCATTCTTATTGGGCCACTAGGTAGGTACATACATTTTAAAGTTGACAAATTGATTTATAACTTCTATGTAATAAAGAAAATAAATTCCAATTTTCAAATATGACCAATATAGAAATAAACCATAAAGGAAAAAGACAAACATGGTCTTGCGAGTTTTTTTTCTTCTTTCTTTATGGTTTATTTTCCATGTAGTAATTGTAATATGTGATCTAATTCCCATTTTTTTTTTAATATTATAAAATTCATATTACTAAAACATGTATTTCCGAATTTAATTTATTATTGGCAAGGGAAAATATTTTACAAGAATAATAAGTCATACGAGTACTGTCTTTATTCTTATATCAACACATTTTCTCTATTTTAATCACTAAAATTTCCCATTTCTTCATTTATTATTACTCCCGCTTTGTGTCATATTTTCAAATTTTGATTCCAGTAAGCATATTACCAATCTGATAAAATAATTGTCTTGTTGCGATCAGTTGTTTTTCATTATCCGATATATAAAGTTACATTTTTTGTTCTAGGTTATTCAACATCTAAATTAAGATTAAATCATCTCGATGGTCATTTTTTGAAATGCTACAAATCGTGCAACCTGTGCGGCGAAAGTTTCACAAAATCAGTACAATATTTAAATCATTATATAGCTCACTATCAAAAAAATCTAAAAATTAAAAATTGTTCAAAATCGCTTAAGCAGAGTTTTTATAAAGTATTGGATAACATTAGGGAAAAATCATTTAGATGTAAAATTTGTTCTAAATCTTACACAAGAAATCACAGTTTAAAACGTCATATGGACGTTCACGTTAGAGAATACAAGTGTAAAATTTGTTCCAAATCCTTCAACCTTAACAAACTATTACAGGAGCATAAATTAACTCACATCGGCGAAAGAAATTTTAAATGTAAAATTTGTTTAAAATCGTTTAAAAGTGAAGAAAGTTTACATATACACGACAGAATCCATACCGGTGAAAAGCGTTTTAAATGTGAAATTTGTTCTAAATCGTTTAACTGGATAAACAACCTGAAAGTTCATGAAAAAATTCACAGCAGTGAAACACCTTTTAAATGCGAAGTTTGTTTAATAGGATTCATTGATGAAACTAAGCTACTTAAACACATGAAAATTCATTCTGATTTAAAATGCGGAATGTGTTTGAGGCAATTCAAGTCTACTCATAATTTAATTCGTCACGCTGCTGTACACACTAATGAGAAACCTTTCGAATGTGGAATTTGTTCAAAGGCTTTTAAACGAATACGAGACAAGGAAAGGCATGTCAAAAGTCACGGGAGGGAAAAACCTTTGATGGAATGTAACATTTGTTCCAAACAGTTCACGCGATCTTCAAATTTAAAATGGCATATGGCTAAACATGTTAAGGAAAAAGAATCAAACGACTGTGATATTTGTTTGAAAAAATTTACTCGGAAATCCTATTTAGAGAGTCACATGTCAGTTCACTCGAGTGAAAGGCCTTTTAAATGTGATATTTGTCCTAAGGGTTTTAAAAGACAGTCAACTTTAAAACTGCACATGAGAACACAACACCCGCCCGTTGATTTTGTGGATGCTGATTTTAAAAAGGAAAATAATAACCTTGATTTGAAAAAAGATAATGGTTTTATCGATGTGAAAGAGGAAGGTGAAATTGGTGATATTGAATTCAATGAAATTGAAATAAAAGAGGAACTAATTATTCACTAATATATTTTTTCTAATTTTAACATATAAAAGTGACATATTTTGTAATCGTAGCAAGTGTCAAAACGATCTACTTTATGCAACTAGTTATATAAAGTTGAACATTATGAAACTGGTTACGAAAAATTTATTGTCATCAGCTGCGAAAAGAAAACAATTAAAATAAACCTTTTTTGATTTTAAAATGAATTTGAAAGTTTATATCGAAGGAATAAAGGTTGTCTTTATAAAAATAGAGTTTGTTAATAAATTTACAACCTTATAATAAAAATACTGATCCACTCTTACTCACTCAATAGACGACAAAATAACACACTTCCTTGTAAACTAACAAGCTAAAACAAGAAAACCACTCGACAACAAGTTGTTATGATTTTCTAAATAATATACCTGATACCTGTGTAAGTTATAAGTTATTCAACTAACAACACAAACGTAATATTGGTTGCATAGATACACGATATTTATGTTTTTGAATATTTGTATTTATTCAAATAACTCAAATTATATAAAAAAAATTCTCTAAATTTTCCAACTATTCTTTTCATAAAATATTTGGTTTGTAGTACCATAGAAAAACTAAAGGTAGTACAAAAAATTAAAGGTTAGTAATTTTTTATCAAACACAATTTTATAAGTTTGACATATAAAGTGACATTTTTTTGTAGTCGCAGCAATGTCAAAATCTACTTTACGCAACCAGTTGAACGTTATAAAATTGGTTTCAAAAATTAATTATGTCACCAATTACAAAAAAAAATTAAAAAAAAATAAAAATAAAACTTTTTTTCTACACCCACATGGATATTAAGCCTATCTACGCACAGATTACAAAACGAAAAAGTATGAACGAATATATTTCATATCCATTTCCATTTTAGGTAGTGAGAACACTGAAAAAAAAAAATGAAATCCACCAATCACCGTTCATATTTTGATTAACTGACTGCTATTTATTATTTTTAAAATTTTAAATAAGTGACAATTCTGTCAAACTAATTGTCAGTATATTTTTTAGTTATTGAGATTAAACATACATTAAAATGGGTTATTCTTGTTTAGAATCGATAAATAATAGCATTTCTATTTTTATTTCGTCTATAATTATAAATAATTTGTTAATTTAAATAAAACTATATGAAGTCAATTTAATTAAGAGTATTAAAACAAAAATAAAAAAAAATAGGTGGTCCTGTGGTTAGCGTTCTTGCCTTCCACACTGAAGACACTTTTTTCTCTTTGTTTATTTTATTTTAAAAATGATTAAAAGAAGACACTTTTTTCTCTTTGTTTATTTTATTTTAAAAATGATTAAAAGTCTAAATTATTTTAAAATTAGTTATTTTGTCTTAATAACCTAAAATATTTTTTTATTTGTACATTTTCGTTAGTAGGTCGTCGAAAAAATATTCTGTACAACTCGAGTGGATTGTCCACATCGCACGCAGACGATTGAGCACTCCGCCTACCGCTTCGTGCTCAAATTTCATCTTCGTGCGATATGGCCATCATATGCACTCTTGTTGCACAAACTACTATTGTATCTCTTTTATTTCTACATATTTTGAGATATATAGTAGTTTTGTTAACTAGTTACTTCAACTGAAAGATAATCATCAACATTTTGGTAGACATTATACCGTGAGACTTAAAAATATCGTCTATGATTATTGTACAATTTGTCTTGATCCAATATCCAAGAATAATTTATTTCGGTAACTGTTTAGCTAATCTACGAGCTCTACTCTATGCATATAATGCATACAAGTATACACTGTGGAACAGCCAAATGGAATATATTCTGTAATAAATAAATGGAGACGTTTTCAAAAAAATGCTCGGACACGTCGATTGATATTTTTAGTTCCGCACTTTAAATTCAGATGTACTACACTAGATTTGCTGATCATTCATTTACAGCATACCTTGTATGTAGTGTTTTCACGTGCAACAAACTCTGAGTGGCACATTCAAAGGCTCTATTGTTCAAATACATAATAAGATGTTTAATGGTAATTGTCTTCCTAGGGTTCTTTTATTTTCGTTGATTTCGATTTTTAAAATCATATTCCTGTAAGGTTCAATATTGTTTTAGAAACGACTGTCCCCTATTGGCCCATATATTCATTATTTTGTTGTGTAACGTTTATCTAGACCTATACGTTCCTTAATGTAAAGCTGCAATTTCATAAATCTATTTCCAATAAAAAATTTAGAAATTTGTCTCATCTTTTTCATGATAAATTATTCTTACATGTCAATAATGGTAATAATAATAATAGTAGCCAACAGATTTATAAAATCCCTTTACAGAGGAAGTAAATAAAATTACAATAAAAAATAATGATAACCAATACATACAATATGATGATAATACATGACAAACAAAGTTATACCATAAATTTAATGGAATCGTCCCTAATGTAGCACAAATGGAAACAATCTAAATAAATCAATTTATAATAACCAAACGAATAGTTATATATTTTTTACTTTATCTGTAAAGGTGTTACAGGAATTACACAAATTATTAAAATGTATGCACATATTTAGTAGTGAGTTGATTGATACATTTGTTCTGGAAAGGCTGCAACAAAAAATTGATGTATACCTACTATTAAATTGTGGTACATTTAGTTTAATTTTGGTCAAAATATCTAGACAGTGGATAGAGTTAGGCATAAGTTTGTATAAACAAGTCAATGAAACCAGAACTCTTCGTAAATCTAGGCTTTTATAATTGATATTATCTAATAACAACTGGTAGTGTCACTACGCCTTTGTGAATAAACACTATTGACTTTGAATGATATATGTTAGATTTTTTTTTGATAGCTTCAACGTTAGCTATATGATTATTAAAGTATGAATTCCAAATAACTGAACAGTACTCAAGTTTAGATCTAATGTAGAACAATACAACATTTTTAAACATCTAATATCCTTAAATCCACGGCAATTTCTAATCATTAAACCATGTAGTTTGTAAGTTACCGGAAATTTTGATATTGATATATTCTACAAAGCTTATACTATCATCAAATATAACCCCAAGATATTTGATAGAAGAATGGCGAGACAAGACAGAAAAATCTATATTACTGTGTAATGGAATTCTACAGGAGTTTTTTTATTTGTAATTGTCACTACTTTATACTTAGACACAGTTTGTTTTGTAATGCTATTCAGGGTGCATAGAGATTTATTAAAACACTGCTTAATAAAATGCTGATTAACTTGCACTCTTATAACCTACACATTTTTGTGTATAAATTCATATGTCTCTTCATTTAATCTAAATCTTGTTGAATATATAGTAACACCAGTGCTCCAAAACTAAACAACCACTACAGCATCATCAGAAGACGATGTTAAACTGAAATAGTTTAATTTTGATGCAATGGTGTATTTTAATTAAAATAAAAACAAATTGTTAAATTATTATAGGTGACAAATAAAGTAAAAGCATGAATGCATGAATATTATTTGTTGTATTAATTTAGAAAATGTAAAATGAAATATCGAATACCATATTCGTGTTTACAATATTCATGTCCTTTTTTTTAAATCCAAAATATTCATGTCCTTTTTTAAAATCCAAATGAAAAAGAATAATAAGGCTATTTTTTAAAAAGGCTGCAAATATGTTTAAATAAAATACCAAGTTCTCCTGCTGTATTCATGTCATCATCAGCACCAGTTACAGTAAGTTTATGGAATTTACTTTATCTAAACATCATTATTATTGATTTATAATTATTTTAAAATTGATAATTGACAAATATTAACTATTTTATTTCGACAAGAAAAATTAACACAATACAAA
Source organism: Psylliodes chrysocephalus (assembly GCA_927349885.1). Classification (NCBI taxonomy): domain Eukaryota; kingdom Metazoa; phylum Arthropoda; class Insecta; order Coleoptera; family Chrysomelidae; genus Psylliodes; species Psylliodes chrysocephalus. The sequence continues at coordinate 41,616,819 of OV651818.1, forward strand.
ATATGAGCTCACTGAAAAAGACATATTCATCGTCAATTATTATACCAGAATTAAGAAAGAATATAATTTTCAATAGATTCTAATATAAATAATAATAAAAAATTACAAAGATTATACTAATAAATCCCATTAAAAAAAACATTAATAGTTTGACACAATTAATATAATATATGCGAAGCATCAATGAAAATATTTTTTCCGCCTACCTCTATCCAAAGTATACATTTTCTGGCCTCATTGCAGGGAGCAAAGTCGTACTTTTCCTCCCTAGGGAGAAAAAGTAAAAGTGACGTCATGGTATGTCATAAATGAAATAGCTTATACGGCATTGACGACCTAAACTATATTCTATTATATAAGTATAAATTTTACCGTTTATTTATAGAACACCCTGTATTTTGCAAAATAGTAAAAACCAGTAAATTGTTATTTTAATTTAACGATTTTTACATTAATAATTTGACTTCAATTCATAGATTCATCTGATTTTCGAATTTAGGACAGACATATTATATATATTATATATTATAGTCGATTGACAGATCAGTTTCAAAGTGTGTTACGCTATAATATATCTACAAAATATAAAATAATATTTAAAAAATGAGTGATTTAAGCGAATTTGAAGATATAATTAATACACCATCGGATATTTTGGAACAGGTTAATGCAACAGTACAATCTCTATTACCCCAAAAATCTAAAGAAAAATACGAAAAACAGTATTTACATTTCAAGCAATGCGCCGAAGAAAATTATTTAAAAATGACTTGTTATTTGAGGGAGGCGGAAAAATCATATGTATTACTTGGGAGTAAAGTGCCTTTTCCTCCCTTGGATGTTTACTGCCCTCCGCTTTGCGTCGGGCAGTAAACTTCATCCTGCGGGAGGAAAAGTGGCACTTTCCTCCCTAGTAATACAAATAGCTATTGACACAATTTAAATTTAAAACGATACTACCATATTACCATTTTATTTTATGCTTTAATCCACTTGCAAGTTCATGAGAGAGAAGATTAATTATTTTATAAAATACGTAAGTAAAAGAGCTTTCAAACATCTTAAGCCTTGTTCTGAGTAGGAGCGTAGCGCATCGATAGCGTTGCGTCGAGCGACGCGTCGTCGGTAAAACAACCAAAGAAGAGCGACTAGCGATGCGAAATCTAAAATATCAATAGCGTCAACGCTATCGCATTGCGACGCTCGCTGCTCCTACTCTGAACAAGGCTTTCAGTCTTGTGTTGTAGGATTGATACAAAATTTATTCGGCGGATATTAAGATTATTATACATACATGTCTCTGAATCTTATCTTGATGTAGATATGCTGTGGTTTGAAAGAGTAAAATATTTGGAAATACTCAGCAAGAATGCAACTTTTTTATTACATTATACAAATTTTCTTTTTCCTTTTGTTAAACGGGATTTTTCTCTTGTACTTTACTTGCTTAACTGCTTTTTGCAAGAACGTCTATAACATCTTCGTAAAATAATGTATAAAACTATCTGTTTCTTAGTAAACATTTTGTTTTGGTAAATTTTAATTAGGTGTGTTCGATATTGTTTTTTGAAAAAATTCCAAAAACAGGTCAATTTTGTCTTTAAATTTACCAGTTTTTACATAATATCGGATATTTTATACATGGCGATGCGTGTAAATAATAAAAATGCATTTTTTTCGTCTTCATAATTATTTTCTTTAAAAATATCCCTATGTACGGTAACAAACTTATTGCATTGGAAATTAGATGTTGTGTCAGAATATGTAATAAAAAATCTGATGTGTCCAACACATGACTTTCCTATCTAGTTATTACATGCTTTTTTCCGTTTATTGTGTACAACCTATTGCAGCATCTCTATAAATGTTTAGAGGATAAACTAAATATATACATTGTCCACATGCATCTACCGCGAAACATTTTTCTATAGATATTCATTGAAAATGAAAATACTGAAAAATTTAAATTTAGCACTTTTCCTACAATTTTTCCATTACGGTTCATTTAAAAAAAATCATGTATGAACAAATATTATAGAGATCGATATCGCAAACAACTTTTATTTCAACAATTTTCATAAAAATCAGAATTTTGCACATTTTGTCAAATTTCTCGAATACGGACCATTTCAGGAAATTTTTACATAAAGCAAAAATTAAAGATAATAATATTAGAAGTAACTTTTATTTGAACAATTTTCTTTTCCAAACATAAATAACAGATATATTCCATAAAATATAAAAACGGCCTCCCATAAAGTACCCCCCCAGATGTTCCGACTTTGTCCAAAATCTAATCATTTCACGTCAGGCCGAAATAAAACTTAAGTTTAAAATTTATTGATTTTTTCTTTATCCGTTTTTGAGTTTTCTTCAAATTTCGAAATTTACACATTTTCTCAAATATCTCGAATACGGTCCATTTTAGAGAAATTATCTATGGGACAAAAATTATAGAGAATTATATTACAAACAAGTTTTGTTTGAACAATTTTTATAAAAAAATAATTTTTTTTACATTTTGTCAAATTTCTCGAATACGGACCATTTTAGGAAAATTTTGTATAGAACAAAAATTATAGATAATTATATTAGAAGTAACTTTTATTTGAAGAATTTTCTTCTCTAAACGTAAATAACATATATATTCCATAAAATATAAAAAAGACCACCTATAAAGTACCCCCCCAGATGTTCCGACTCTGCCCAAAATCTATTCAGGTCATTAGACGCTGGAATAAAGCTTAAGTTTAAAATTTGGTGTTTTTTCGTGTATCGGTTCATGAGTTATGCGTTATACAGACACACACACACACACACACACACACACACACACACACACACACACACACACACACACACACACACACACACACACACACACACACACACACACACACACACACACACACACACACACACACACACACACACACACACACACACACACACACACACACACACACACACACACACACACACACACACACACACACACACACACACACACACACACACACACACACACACACACACACACACACACACACACACACACACACACACACACACACACACACACACACACACACACACACACACACACACACACACACACACACACACACACACACACACACACACACACACACACACACACACACACACACACACACACACACACACACACACACACACACACACACACACACACACACACACACACACACACACACACACACACACACACACACACACACACACACACACACACACACACACACACACACACACACACACACACACACACACACACACACACACACACACACACACACACACACACACACACACACACACACACACACACACACACACACACACACACACACACACACACACACACACACACACACACACACACACACACACACACACACACACACACACACACACACACACACACACACACACACACACACACACACACACACACACACACACACACACACACACACACACACAGACACATACACAGACACATACACACACACATACACATACACATACACATACACATACACATACACATACACATACACATACACATACACATACACATACACATACACATACACATACACATACACATACACATACACATACACATACACATACACATACACATACACATACACATACACATACACATACACATACACATACACATACACATACACATACACATACACATACACATACACATACACATACACATACACATACACATACACATACACATACACATACACATACACATACACATACACATACACATACACATACACATACACATACACATACACATACACATACACATACACATACACATACACATACACATACACATACACATACACATACACATACACATACACATACACATACACATACACATACACATACACATACACATACACATACACATACACATACACATACACATACACATACACATACACATACACATACACATACACATACACATACACATACACATACACATACACATACACATACACATACACATACACATACACATACACATACACATACACATACACATACACATACACATACACATACACATACACATACACATACACATACACATACACATACACATACACATACACATACACATACACATACACATACACATACACATACACATACACATACACATACACATACACATACACATACACATACACATACACATACACATACACATACACATACACATACACATACACATACACATACACATACACATACACATACACATACACATACACATACACATACACATACACATACACATACACATACACATACACATACACACATACACACACATACACAGACATCATCGCGAAAATAGTCAAAACGGATTCAGGGGACCTCAAAACGTAAAAATCCGTCGAAAACTCGAGGTCGAAAAAAATCATGATTCCTATACTTTCCTTATATCTGTATACAGATAGGAAAGTAAAAATGGTAGTTGCTTTTCAAAAAAATGCCGATGATCTCACTACATTTGTACATTTACACCCATCACCCTGTATACCCGAATATTATGTAAAAAAGTGCGGAATAAAAATAAAATTGACCTGTCTTTGGAATTTTTCCAAAAATCAATACTTTCCTGCCTAATATACATATAAATTATCCTAACATACTTTTCTCGGTAAATACCAATCAAACAGCATGTTATAAATATCCTATACTCAGGTACACATTAATAAAATAAAGTATAATACTTATGTACCTATGTATGAAATAATGAGCAAATTTTTCGTTATCATGCTTTTATGAAGCGCTGATTTAAAACTTTACTTCTTCGAACATATTCATTTAATTCCGGGAATTCTCGGTTGTGTGAAAAAATAATTTTCCATTCGGTAATTGAGAAAACTGTTAAGCCAAATTTGTAATAATTTTCTTTATTGATATTAAAATATTTTAAAACGTATTTAATTTAAACAACTGGAACTTTTAAATATCTTTGAGATAATTTATGTTTGCCTGAGCAAATTGTCCTGAGCAGTTTAACTCCTAATTTACCACACTTGTTATACACGATTTTTATATTTTCCATTCGGGTCATTATCAGCAAAAGTTAATTTGTTATAAATTTTGTAATAAAATCTAAAATCCTTTTGAAATAAGTATTTTTATTAATGTCGTCATCGAAATTATTTTAAAAGGACAAAATTGCATTCTTGGACATGAAACATAATAGTTTAAAAACCTTAGAAACAGATTTCAAATTATAAATCCTATAAACAAAAATTATGTTATATTTAGAACAAATTTTACAATTATTTTCTTGGAAATATTTTTCTCTGGTGTGAAAAATAGTGGTAAATGAAAAACAAATGTAATTAGTACCTATACGATTTAATTTGGTAATTTAGTATTGACTGACTAATAGTGAAGTTACTTTCTGGTTGTATTGAGAAAAATACACCATTAAATTTTAAACTATTAACGTACTTATATTGCATAAAGAATAATTTCGAATCGTTCAAAATCACAGATTAACATACTGAAATTAACGTTACTAGTATAAAATTTTGTATTTTTGAAAATTATTAAAATAAATGCTATTTTAGTAAAAATATTGCTATAATATATAGTAAATATATATTGTATCTCCTTATGGAGGAAAAATTATGAAATCTTGTATAACAGCTAAATCTTAAGTTATAATATGTTGTATAAACACATTGTGTGTTTACTTAAGTTGTAATTCATTTATTATTAATTTTAAGAAATAAAGTTGGTATTCTTCGTGGAAATGTCTGCGTAGTCTAAAACATAGAACACAACCATCATATCAATTTTTTTAGGCCGTAGGTATTCCAGGCAGTGGTGTAGCAAGAAAAAATGTCGGAGGGGGGGATAAATACATTAGCGTCAAATTTTAGAGTATACATTTTTCAAACATTACTCAGATTTTAATTGATTTTAGAATACTGAAAAAGTTTCGTGAGGGTTTTCGTCCCCAAAACCCCCCCTTTTACTACGCCACTGATGCCAGGTTTATCAAAAAATATAAATTTTGTGCAAGAGTAAAGTACCTCATTTTTGATAAGATCGAAAATTTTATAAAGAAAAGTGATAAGAATAATTGAAAACTACGTTCTAATATACATATATCCATCTGTCCTGAAAAATAAGATAAGATTTATATATCTAAATGAAAATTGAACACTTAATTATTAATTAATTATTTTTATAGATATTTCTGCCTTGAAAATTTAATCTGTGATTAAACGTTATTTCAAAAATATATGTGTTTCAGTTTTAAATTCTAATCATATTTTCTTTATAACAATGTACGATATTGCGGAAAAAAAATTTGTTGACAAACCTAGTACAGACTGAAAAATAACTTTTTTCTTAAAAATAATAATAAAAAAGGTTTCCAACTCAAGTAGAGCTGTGTTAAGGATGTTCAATGTTTTAGTTACGCCAGAATCTCCCTTTATTTCTATTTGTAAAAAATGTTTTCATTTAATTTCATACCTAGTTATTCCGTGGCTTAAAAGGGAAAGTCTATTCTTTGTTAGAATTAAAGTAGTTATTATTTATTGGCTACCTATACTGAATAGTTTTTATAGTTTCAAACTTGATTAACTTTTAGGTATTTATAAACTACGGTAAAAACTTTAATAATATCTACTTTAAAAATATATAATTTTAGTGTAAAAACAAGAAATAATGTTAGGTTTGACACGTTAAGTTAAATGAAAATTACTTTATTTAATAATAAAAATAACGCAAATGAATGTTTTGCTTCGACCAAATGTAAATATGTACTTGGGTTATTGGGATTTGTTAATAAATTATAAAAATAAATGTTGTCTTTCATTTTCTTGTTGTACAGAGGTCTCAATAAGTGTCTTCCATAAATGTTTATGAACTTTGTAGGCCTTGAAATAATGAAAACGGAATGCATAAATTAAAAAAAAAATTAGTTGTACGAATTTGAGTGTGCTGAATTTAGAGAATCATTCAAACGTTGTATGAAAATATTAGATCTATTTTGTTTTAAAAATTTTAAGAAACATGAAGTATCTGACGAAATTTATAAAAGCCATTGCATATCTATTTGCGAATAATTCTAGTTTCAACTTTTGTAAATGTAGGCAACCAACATTACACACTGTTGTATTCTGTCTTGCCTCTCAAATACAAGACTATTGTGTTTGAAGTTTTAAAACTTACCAACTCACGGCTCGAGTTAGAGACGATCGGCAAAGAGCATTCTAATTTATATGCTATTATTTGTGCGAATTTGAGAATAAATCTATTATTAACTGAGAAAATTGCAGAAGTAATTAAATCTTATGGATAGAAAGCAACGGATATTGCCCTGTAAATTATCGTTCTTTTATTAATGTGCAGACAAAAATTGCATTAAGATCGAAGCAGAAATAAACATTTTCCAATTTTCTGGAGGTTTAAAATACCACCTATTACTGCCTAGCTCTTTTTTTATCCTGATACAAAATTGGCGTGAAAGATTCGAGATCCAAAAGGTTCATTTTCGTTGATAACATTTTGGTATCTGGATAACAGAAGAGCGAGTAGGTATAGAAGGTATTTTAAAAATAGCTGGAAAATTAAGTTCCATAATCAAATTATCGTATAAATTTAGGTAACGCAAATTTAAATTCCTTAATCAAATTGCCGTTAGATTTGATTTTTTATTAAGATAACAGCAGAGCGACTAGGTATAGGCGGTATTTTGAATGGGCGGAAAATTTATTAAAACGTCGGATTTCACTCTTAATTTAATGGAGGATTTTTTATATCGATGAATTTTTGAACATGAGTAACTCCTAAACGGCTTAAGATATTGACGAGCGCCAAAGAGGACTTTAAATCAGTTCGGCTCTATGTTTGCGTGAATTTTTAGAAAAATCGACTATAGGTAACTAAGGGAAACTAAAAAAAAAAAATACTCTTGTAGATAGAAAGCAACTCTTGTCCCCAAATTCGCATCAAATCAGAGACGAAAACCTTTTTTTATCAAAAAATGTTGCTCTTTTTCTGTAAAATAAGAAATTAAAAAAATAGCGTACTCATGAATGGAACATCTAGATCTAAATACAATACCCAATTTACCTCTAACAGAAATGGTTTTAAAAGTTGACTTTTCTCAAAAAGCATCTAAGATAGATGCAGACACCAGCCACACATTTTAAATAGGTGTAAAATGCGATAATTTAACAAATTTCCTGCTATTTAAAATATCTTTTTGCTCTTATCTGTTATCCTGAAACGAAAATGTAATTCACAAAATTGTAACTTTTGAAACTCCAATCTTTGTATCAGGATCGTGAGTAAAATTTTTGTAACAGGAGAGCGAGGAGGAAAGAAAACTTAATTTTGTGTTGCCCTAAATTATATGGTAACTTGATTCAGAAACTTAATTTCTCGCCTTTTTTAAAATTAAAATACCTCGCTTTTCTGTCAACCTGATACCAAAATTGAATTCACAAAATTTTAACATTCAGAAATTAATCATGATAGTAAAATTTTTGTATCAAGATGACAGCAGAATGAGGAGGTATGAAAACTGAATTTTGCGTTACCCTAAGTTATTCTGTAACTTTATTGAGGAACTTAATTTTCCCGCTTTTTTTTAAGAATTCGATTTAAGAAATGTAAAATTATGAAAAATAAATAAAAGAATAAATATATAAAATAAATTAGAGAAATTATACATTTAACCCTTTCAGCACCGGAACCGGATAAACACGCAAAAACTAAATGGTTCTGTAAGACCGGAGCCGTGAAAGCAGGGACAGAAGTTGAAAAGACTTTTGGTAGGTAGAGAGGTGGTATTTTGAAAGATTCCACACAGTGACATTTTTGTTTTCAAATGTTTTTTATTATATTTTTCATTTTTAGGTTATATAAAAATTTACTCTTTAATTTATGTAAAAAAATATGGTTGATCAGAAGATTCGATATTTGTTAATTTCTCAGTACCCCACTTTAAAAGGTAGGCAGGGCCGACAAGAGGGGGGTAGCCGGGACTAATTCCCGGGGCCCGGGCTCAAGTGGGGGCCCGGCAGCTTCAGGTAAGTACGTTTTTACTTTCCTATCTGTATACAGATATAAGGAAAGTATAGGAATCATGATTTTTTTCGACCTCGAGTTTTCGACGGATTTTTACGTTTTGAGGTCCCCTGAATCCGTTTTGACTATGTTCGCGATGATGTCTGTGTGCGTGTGTGTCTGTATCCACCATAACTCATGAACCGATACACAGGAAAACGCCAAATTTTAAACTTAAGCTTTATTCCAGCATCCAATGAACTAATTACATTTTGGGCAGAGTCGGAACATCTGGGGGGTACTTTATAGGTTGTCATTTTTATATTTTATGGAATATATCTGTTATTTACTTTTGGAGAAGAAAATTCTTTAAATAAAAGTTACTTCTAATATTATCTATAATTTTTGTTTTATACAATTTTTCCTTAAATGGTCCGTATTCGAGAAATTTGACAAAATGTAAAAAAATAATTTTTATTTTTTATAATTTTTATCCTATACATAATTTCTCTAAAATGGAGCGTATTCGAGAAAATGTGTAAATTTCGAATTTTGAAGAAAACTCAAAAACGGATAAAGAAAAAAACATTAAATTTTAAACTTAAGTTTTATTTTGGCCTGACGTGAAATGATTAGATTTTACAAAGTTGGAACATCTGGGGGGTACTTTATGGGAGGCAGTTTTTATATTTTATGGAATATATCTGTTATTTATGTTTGGAGAAGAAAATTGTTCAAATAAAAAATACTTCTATTATCTATAATTTTTGTTTTATGTCAAAATTTCCTGAAATGGTCCGTATTCGAGAAATTTTACAAAATTGCAAAATTCTGATTTTTATGAAAAGTGTTTGCGATATCGATCTCTATAATCTTTGTTTATACATGATTTTTCTAAAATGGACCGTAATGGAAAAATTGTAGGAAAAGTGCTAAATTTAAATTTTTCAGTATTTTCGTTTTCAATGAATATCTATAGAAAAATGTTTCGAGGTAGATGTATGTAGAAAACGTATATATTTAGTTTATCCTCTAAACATTTATAGAGGTGCTGCAATAGGTTGTTCAAAATAACCGGAAAACGCCTATAACTAGATAGGAAAGTCATGTGTTGGACACATCAGATTTTTTATTTTGTTCGCCACAAGCACAAAAGGGAGGTCCGTTTCTGAGATTTCACTAAAGAAAAGTTTTTTTATTTTTGCTTGCAGACCTTTTTACTTTCCTAACTGTATACAGATAAGGAAAGTATAGGAATCATGATTTTTTCGACCTGCAGTTTTCGACGGCTTTTTACGTTTTGGGGTCGCCTAAATCCGTTTTGGCTATTTTCGGGATGTCTGTCTGTGTGTGGTGTGTCTGTATCCACCATAACTCATGAACCGATACAAAGAAAAACACCAAAATCAAACTTAAGCTTTATTCCGGCCTGCGGTAAACTAATTATATTTTGGGCAGAGTCGGAACATCTGGGGGTTACTTTATAGGGGGTAATTTTTATATTTTATGAAATTTATCTGTTATTTACGTTTGGAGAATAAAATTCTTCTAATATTATTATCTATAATTTTTGTTCTATACAAATTTTTCCTAAAATGGTCCGTATTCGAGAAATTTTACAAAATGTAATAAATTCTGATTTTTAAGAAAATTGTTAAACTCCAAGATATTTGCGATATCGATCTCTATAATTTTTGTTTTTTACATGATTTCTCTAAAATGGACCGTAATGGAAAAATTGGAGGAAAAGTATAAAAGTATTTTCGTTGGCAATGAATGGATACAGAAAAATGTTGTGAAAAATTTATATATTAAGTTAACCTCAAAACATTTATAGAGGTGCTACAATAGGTTGTTCAAAATAACCGAAAAAAGCCCGTGTTGGACACATCAGATTTTTTTAGAGATTTCACTAAAGAGGAAAAGTTTTTGTTTTTACTTGAATACCTTTTTTTTAGAAATGTGATATTGAATTTTTATAAAATTGTTGTCGCGGGGCCCGACCTGGCTCTCGGCAGCCCTGAAGGTCTCCTTGGGAAATAGGTAGAGATACAAAACAAATCAGGGACGTTATTTTAAAACATTGTCTCGAAAAGATTGAACGTCAGTGAAAAATACTAATGCTTGATCCTGCAATAGAGGTCAACTTGTTTTCAACAAATGTTTAATCTTACATCTTTTTAATTTCCTTGTATAATTTAAGTATCGTAAGACAATTATAAATCTTTTAGCTACTTTTGGTTAGCTCTTGCAATGCAAAAATGTACCATTTAACTGACTGTATATCATTCACCATCTTTGATATCCCAATGTTACTATGCAATAAAAAATCACCCTGTAGTTTTAAAACAAGTATTGTTTTGTTTAAAACGAATTTATTAAACCATTTAATATAAAATTAAGATTCCAAATTATTATTTAGAATCGTTCGTATTTATGTGCAATTTAATGATTTTCGTTTATTTATATTTTTCGTACATATTTTAATAAAGTTATCTATCTAACAACTAACGAAGATATGTCAAGGAAATAAAACTCGGATCATTAATATTATACAGTTTTTATTTTAAATTATGGTATGTCTTATCACAATCACAAAATTAGTTAAAACAATAAGTTTTCTGAAATTTGCCGTTTTCTCGCTATGAAACGTTGGAAGCGAGTTCGGAAAAATATATTTTTTCAATAAAGATATCGGAAAGGCCGATTTTTTTTTAATTTAAATCTAAAAAATTTAATATTCTTTAGGCTTGTTCACACATCAATTAAAAACGATCAGTGACAATAGATTTTTAAGTTATTCCACCATATAATTCAGAATGTTTTCAAACTAGGTCTGCTTTGATAACCATCAAATAATCAGGTAGTTCTGAAAAAGTAGTTTGAATACAATATCCGAAATATATTGTGGAAAAATTCAAAAAGTTACTGTGCTAAAAACTGATTAACAGTAACTATAAATCTGACTGCTGCAGGAACGAGCCTTATACATTTATGTATGAGCATGTGTATATTCAATAAAGATTATATTTTCAAATTCTCGATTGTTGATCGCAACGAGCAACTTTCACAACTCCAAACTTGATATTAAAAATAAATTACAACAAACGTCCTTTACATTCTAACGAAGAACAGTGGCAGTACAGTACCCGTCCAGGAACGCTTCCTATGTCGTAGTTGTAGTTCCACGTCAATTCAGTTCCGGCTCTTATAAACTGGGACGAAAAGAACGATACCCAAGGAAAACGAGGATCGTGAGTATCGACAAAAACATTTTGAACGAATACGTTGGGAGAACACGAATGCTGAAAAAAAAATGTTAAAATAATCAAAGCATAAAGGAATCTGATAAACAATATGAGAGGGAAAAAGAGAAATATATAAGTAATCTAATATCTGATGGCAAATATATATACAGGGTGGCCAATTGAAATGTATTGCTATATACAAACCGTTGGTGACAAAAAAGTTGGTTAAAAGGAGAAAAAGTTGTATATTTCAAAGTCCAATTTGAAGAAGTTTCGAAAACTAAAATATCAGAGTTGGTTTCCGAGATATTCGATAGAAAACAAATTAGTTACATTTATTTATTCTAATACAGAATATTTACTTTCTAAAATAGACATCTCAGGTTTTTTGTTTTATATCTAGATGCCGATTTTATAAATGCACGACCACCATTAACTTCTTTACTTGGCTATGAACAAGTATTATTCTGAGAGAACATTGTAATGCATCTTTAATGCTGAATACAATAACATATTGTAATTAGTCAATATTTTGAAAGATTTGAACAACATCAGGCAAGTTTACTTACTAGTGCGGACCTGTATTATGAGTACTAACTTATTGTAGAGCCAATGAAATAAACATTAACATACTTAGTACCACAAAAGTGCAGCATCAAACAATACTGATATCACTGATCATTTTACTATATTCTTAAATAGCTATCTAAAAAATGGTAACAATACTGTTAACAATAATATAGACAAAAAACTGTTCATATATTTGATGATGACAAATTTAGTAAAATGGAGAAATTTTTTTACACAAAATGACCCAGAATGTGCTTATCAAACGTTTATTGATACTTTTAAGACCGTATATGATGATTACTTTTACAGTAAAAAAATAAACTCAGGTAACCGCAAGAAACTTAAACCATACTAGCGGTATAATAAAATTTATTAAAGAAAGAGATAAATTAAAAAGGCTTGTAATTAAAAATAAAAATAATGCTAACTTATTACAAGAATATAAAAAATGTAGAAACGATCTTAATAAATTAATCTAAATTACGAAAAACATGTATTACAAAAATAAAATAAAAATATGAAAAAAAAAAAAAATTATGAAATTTGCTCAGGCCACAAATGAGAAAATAGAAAATAAATAAAAACCAACAACATAAATATATCAAAAAGTAATAACGAACCCTTTAGAGATGATACCCGAATGGCTAACTTCTGTATTAGGTTTTTTGTAGATGTAGAAATTAACATGTATGCAAAAATTAAACAACCTAACCTCCATATAATAAACAGAATTTTTTTAAACAGTATTATAGTACCTTCACATTTTAAAATATCTAGTCACTTCAACTTTGCTATTGTTTTTTTAAATAAAAATTAATTTGGATTTATACCCGGAATTGGTACTAATGATGATGCCATGTACGAACTTATAAATAACATTAAAAATTGACTTGACAATAATGACAAGGCAATAGCAATTTTTTTTGATCTTGCAAAAGCTTTCGACACACCTTATTAAGGTTCTTGAACATTATGGTGTTAGGGGTATTATGTCGAAAGTTTTCATAATTTATTTAAAAGAGCGTAAACAGAAAGTATAAATACAAAAAGCCAAAAAGCGGTATCTCAGTTGAAGCGAGTTTCGAGAAAATAAACATTTTCTAAAAGTGTTCTCACGTTCCTTCGAGCCGAAAAAAATAATTCAGGTACCGCCGGATTACTTAGGTTTTTTTATATTCTGAGTGAGATTTTGCTATTTTTCTTAGTAGTTTTTTTGATAAAGCTTTTTGGTGAAGAAGGACAGTATAGTGATTCTTTAAATGTTAAAATCGGAGTACCATAAGGCACTGAACTTGGTCCTCTTCTTTTCATTACCTACATTCCATTTCTTATGCAGATGACGCAATGCTACTTTTTAGAAGAAACACTTGGGTAATTGTAACAAATAAAGTAGTGCAGGTTTTGAAACAGTTAATTTTAGTAAATTAACCTTGAACGCCGACAAAACATTTTACATACCCTTTTCTATGAACGATGTAAATAGACCTAACTAACACAATAAAGTACCTAGGTATTCAGAGTCGATTAAAATATGAAATCACATTCAAGATCTTCAAACCAAAATTTTCTACTATTCGTAAAATCTTATTTACAAAACTACTTATACAAATTTAGTAGAATCACTCCTAAGATATGGTATCATTGCCTGGGGGAGAAAGGAGCTCAATGACAATATATTAAATCAATTGAATGTTGTCCAAAATTATATTTTGTGCAATATTTTTTAAAGACATACTTTTTACAACTAACCCATTATATAATCAAGATATCCTAAAAATTCAATATATTTATTACCTTAGCAACTGTATATATGTTTTTAAATCTAAAAACAAAAATTATATTAATCATCACTACCAAACAAGAAATAATTTTAATAACTTGATCATAGAATATATGCCAACCAGAAATTTACTGCAACCATGACAGAAAACATTTTCAACATACTACCATTAAAGATTCGAACCACAATTGGGTACAAAAAGTTTTTTGAGATGTGTAAAATTTTAATTTTTGAGAAAAGAGAATGCACTGCTCAACTTTTGTAGTTTTGTAAGTATATATTTTATTTGTCTCTAAATTCAAGAAGCAGAAATTGTTATTTTATTGTATGTTCTTCTTTTTCATATTTTTTTGGTATTGATAACTACCTACCATATATATAGTTCAGAGTAACTTTAAATAAAATCATTATATATTTTACATTTTGGTCTTGCACATACAAGTGTTAAGTCACTTAGGTGCATTTATTTGTACAAACTTAAGAATTTTGTTAGTATTATGTTCATATTATGTATAATTGAATTATAACCAAAGATTACAATTTTACCAATTTTTTTTTAAACCAATAATAAAGCATTTACTAATCCAAACATTTTACCCTGAAAATGCATTTATTTGTACAAGCTTAAATATTTTGTTAGTATAATGTTCATATCATGTTATTGTATGTTATAATCGAATTATAACCAAAGACTAAAATTTTAACGTTCGATATTTAATATTCATAATTTCTTAAACCGATAATACAGCATTACTAATCCAAATAATTTAACTTGAAAATGCAGGTCCTTACTTACCTGATGATGTTCAAATCTTCCGAAATGTTGACTAATCACAATATGTTGTTACATCATGGTATTCACCATAGAACATGCTTTAAAATATGTCAGAATAACACTGGTCCATATTCAAATAAAGAAGTTGATTGTGGTCTCGCATTTTAGAAATGTTGGATAAAAAAAAAGTAAATATGCCATCATACGCACAACTTGATATAAAACAAAAAACCTTGAATGATTTTTTTATGGTTTTCTTTTTGTTTAGTAAAATAAAGAAATGAAACTAATTTGTTTTTTTTATCGAATAACACCCCTAATATTTTGGTTATCCAAAGATCCTCAGATTGTGTTTCGAAATATATAACTTTTCCCAATTAAACCAACTTTGTGTTATCAATGGTCTACGATCTACCAATAGATTCAATTAAAAAGTAGCTACCTACTATATAAAAACTTAATTTTGTTTACTAACATTTAGAAAACGGCCGATATTTCCAGCGTTTTTAGCATCCATCACGTACACACATTCTTCTTTTCCAAACAATTCTCTAACGGATATATACGTTGGCCCTTTTTCGTCCGGTCCAGTAGCTTTTGGATTAAAACTCAGTACCTCTCTATCTTCTGAAAATGAAATAGAAACAATCAGACACTTTTTAGCAAAATACAAATTATTATTTACTTTATCAATGTAATGTATGTATGTCTAAATAAATAATTATGCTGTAAAATAAATTAGTAAAATCATTTAATATCACCATTTTCTCATGAAGAGCGTCTGAACAATATTCAAATTACACAATCAACATCTGGAATTTAAAAACAGCATAATTTTTTAGGAATGGTATTTGACAGAACTCTATCATGGAAAGACCACATAAGGCAACTAATTTTAGTGTGCAGCAAAAATTCACATTTTGAAAACCCTACAAAAAAAAAATTGGGACTCTAATCGATATTCTCATCTTCTTTCATATAAATCATTAATTAGATCAAACATTTATCGACTACGGTAGCGTAGGTGTCTATGGCGACGCATTCATTTGCGAGCCAATTTTGTGGTAAACAAGACACCGGTTTCGAATCCTACAGAAGACCATGTGAATTTATTTGCATGGTTCTCTATAAGATTTGACGGATGCCGCATCAACAGAAATTTAAATTCTGTTGATATTCAGAATATAAAAATCGCCATGCGTTTTCGATGATTGTGGGTAAGGTTTTCCCTTAGATAAAAGAGACCGGAGATGTAACATTGCGCATTGCGCATGTTGTCTATTCCAAACCTAAGTAACCCACCAATTAAAAATCATTGTGTTCACGACGCCACCCGAATTGCTCCGAAATTTCTATTCTTTGCTTGTCTCCGCGTGAGTAAATCATTTATGGACCGCCGTTTTTGAATTATTTGTTGGTGTTATTAGTAATTTGAAGTGTTTTAGTTATTCAATTTCAAGTTGAAAATGCCACGATGTATGGTGAAAAATTGTATATACAAATAATATGTGTTAATGTTATGAAAAATAAGAAATATATTCGTTTTCAGCGGTAAATATTTGTTGACGTTTTGACATAAAGTCGCCATGATTCTTTGAGCTGAATACTTCAGATCCGCATTAAGGGGTTTCAAAAAATATTTAATCTCAATAAGAAGTAAATAGGCATTGTTACTAACGAAATTTTGTTTTTAAAAAGTAGTTTTATAAGAATATTTACTAAAAGTGGTTTTTAGCCCTTTATTAGATATTTTTAAAAGAATATTAGATGAAATACAGGTTCACATACTTAAAATTTCAAGGTTTATTTTATTTGCGGTTAAATCAAAAGTGACATTTGAATCTTAAAACAAAGTAAAACGCGCAATATGATCTAGTATAAGCAAAAAATACTAAAGTTACGGAAATTAGTCATATTATTAGTAAAATGTTACATTATAAACCCCTAAACAACTCGAAAAATATCTTCGTTTACTAAAAAAATCTAAATTCTAGCAATATTTATTATACAATCGAATGCGGTTTCAAAGATAACAGGATCAATAAATCCGAATATTCAAATTTTGGAGCTAAATGCTCTAATAAAAGCATGCGACCGATAGGGGTTACAAAAATAATCGATTTATCGTTTTCATGAAAATCGATTTATCCGTTATAATTAATCGATTATCTTTAATAAATTATTTTTGATTAATCGAACATTTTTAATAAACTTTTTTCGTTTTTTTAGGTAATGGAATAATAGATTATAAAGGAATTACAAAAAGAGAGTAGATTTATTCAAAATACTCGATTTATTGAAAATAATCGATTTTTTAGAAAAATCGATTTATTGTTTAATAGACTTTTTAAATTAATCGATTATTTTCGATTAATCGATTATTTTAGATAATTCGATTATTTTCGATTTTTCAAAGGTATTCAAATAATTTGTTTTAAAATACAAAAAATAGATTATATAAAAATAATCGATTGATCGAATATAATCGGTTATATTATAAAATCGATATTTCGGTTATTTTATAAAATTATTGATTTATCGGTAAATCAGCTTTTTATTAATCAATTATTTTCGATTTTTCAAAGAAAATTAAATAATCAGTTTTAAAAGGAATATAAAAAAAGAAAAGGATTATTTGTAAATAATCAATAATTATTTAGTTTTTTTTTTGGAAAATCGATTTATCGTAGAATCTTCTTAATTAATTGGTTATTTTCCGTTAATCGATTATTTTCGATGTTTCAAAAATGATCGAATAATTGATTTTAAAGGAAATAATTCTTTTTTTTTAAATCGATTTATCGATTATTCGACTTTTTAATTAATCGATTATTTTTGATTAATCGATTATTTTAGATTTTTCAAAGATTATCGAATAATGTTTCAATGGAAATACGAAAAAAAAAAATAGAAATTAAAAATAATCGATTATTTAAAATAAACGATAATTCGTTTATTATTTTTTGTAAACACTGATTTATCGGTTAATTGGCTTTTTAATTAATCTACTTTTTTTATTTTTTAAAGATAATCAAGTAGTCAATTTTAAAGGAAATACGAACAAAAATAGATTGTTTGAAAATAATCGATTGATCGAAAATAATCGATTATTATTAATGATCAATAATTTATTTCGATAATCACCCACTCCTAGCGACCAAATGACTTTTAATAGGTTTAAATTTTAAAATGTTATCTGGTTTCAGACATATACATTTCTAGAGTTTTATGTGGCGCATCCCCTATATTAATTAATATTCCTAAAGAAACAAGCTTTAATATATCTTTTTCTGAGGTTATAATACAAAACAGCATTTTCTCATTTTGACTAAATTTTAATATTATGTGATAGTCGTAGAAAAAATATAATGTTCAACTCACAAGGTTTGATTTGCAGTATTCGCCTGCGCACATGCTTTTTTATAATACTCTTAGACAATGAGTACCATTTCTTACTCGATTAACAATATTCTATTTCAACATTTTACTGTAGTCTCTTACAGAAAAGTCCATAGTAAATAATAGCTAACGAAATATTCTATTAAAGGTCTTCTCTTTACATAAAATATCGTGGCATCTGTTTGATATTAAAAAATCACGTTAAATTTATTTCATAATACAAAATTCCATTAAACGTATATTTTAAATAAATCTAATAGTTCATTATGATGCTAATAAACAAAGTCCGGTCCCTGTCACAGAGTTCGAGTCCCTGCCCAGTTCCCCCACTCCGTTAACCTTTCTTTAGAAACTGGCAACATTTGCGCAGGTTAAACACCGGTGTATGTTATATCTCTGGTCTCTTTTATCTAAGGGTTTTCCTTACCTATAAGTCAAATGTCGCCATCAATCATCTTTAAGTCGCCCCGGAAAAGCAAAAAAGATACTTTTAAAATATCTTATCGTGTGGGAGCGGTAATAAGGACCGCGGTATAAAAACATTCAGCCATTATTTGGTAACAACAGACAAGTATCTTATCAAGCACACATTAAAAATGACTGTGTACTACTTGGGGACAAGTTATTCAGCCGCATGCTTTGAATTATGACTAATGCTCTTCTTTCATTTAGGATATATTTCTTTACTATAAAATGTCGTTTAACAACTTAAAATTGTTGAAAGCTGCAAATAATGCAAGGAATAATGAAACAAGGCAAAATACCTTACACGTTATAGATCTAGTAGTAATAATTATAAAAATAAATAAAATAGAAAAAGCAAATGACAATTTATATACTAACCATCTTCTTCATCACTAATAAGGACTGTTTCAATGCCATCAGATAGTACTTCGAGGGCTGTCTTCAATTCAACTTTCACATCTGGATCTTTTTTAACTTTTATATCTGAATCGACTTTTGGTTCAGGTTTAGGTTCTTCTTTTTTAACTTTTTCTTCGACATCAATTTTGACGTCCTCTTCTAGATATCTTCTCCTTAACCTAGTCCTAAAATTATGACATGTCATCTTTCACTTGAGTTTTTCACTTGAGTGATATATAATTGAAATATTTGTTTCTTACTAACCTTATACCTGAATGTGACTTTGATATTTTATCAGGATGGCTAGGTGTAAAATCGTTATCTTCAGAATAATTATATCTTCTGTATTTACTACTACTAGTAATTTTTCTGAGCATAGATTCTTCCTCGTCTTCGTCTTCTTCAATTGGCGATTTTCGTTTATACTGTTCCTCTTCCTCTTCTTCTAGCACTTCCGCTTCGTAGTCTTCTTTGAATTTTTCTACGGTTTCTATGTAGTCAAGTTCCGCGAAATATTCATCACCGTATGCCATACCGTCCTAAAATACCAAAATGTACTCTAAGAAGATTAACTGCGTATATTTTTGTTTACCTCATTGGCCATCGCTTCAGTATGAATGGTACCGGCATAAATACAGATGAAGCTGCCCTGTGGAACGTCATTTAAGCAACGTATACCCCAACCTCGGTTGAGAGTTCGGAACACTTGCAGTTTCAAACTCATAGGATTTTGAACTACTCTATTTAGGCATGTCGCAGTACATTTGCACCTAAAAAACAATATCGTTGCAAAATGAACCAACCAAAAATATTGCAAATTATTAAATTTCAAAAAAAATCGTTGGTATGTACCTAGAATTACATTCGTATATTCCAGTTATAACTTGTTCTGGAAGTCTCCTATAGATGTACCCAACAGAATTCGGATCGACATCTCTGCTAGTGTATTTTGCGCCCTCTAAGGTTAATTTCCAGCATGCACACTTAGTTTTGTCCTTAAAAAAATCAAATATACTTTAGTGGTGAGTAAATTTAAATAAAAATGATTGATAATAAATAATTATTGAAAATTTTTTATAGTTATTATTTGGGTACATAAGGTCTAGATATATTGCTTATACTACATTTAACATCAAATAAAATAATTCACATGGGGCGGTGCGGTAGAGCCTCAGGCTATTTAGGGGCCCCCAAATTAAACAAGGTATTCTCACAAAAAAATATTTTTTCATACAATGTCAGTTTAACGAACTAGTTGATCAGTATTTATCTAGTCGATACAAAAAAGTAGTTTACCACCAAAGAAAATGGTACCTACTCTTTTTTTTTATTATTTCTTAGTTTTGGTTTTGCTTGAACCAGAGTATGATTATTTTTGATATTTGGTTAATTTTTGTTTTATTAGTTGTGTTATTGATCTAAAAATGTATATAATTAGTTTTTTTTTTAACCAGAGTAGTACTTATTTTTTATTTTATGTTATGGTTTTAATTAAAAAAAATTATGACTTTTAAGGTTAAGTACTTGTTTTGGTTTGTTATTATTATTATTATTATTATTTACTTAATTTGATTTGTTATAATAACTTTTTAGATACTTGTTTTGATTTGTTTTTATAATAATCAGTTTTAATAAAAAACATCCTTAGAAGTAAACAAATAATCAAAGAGAAAATAATGAAAGTGCAATACTTCAATCTAGGATTAAATCTTAAACTAAACTATTATTTTGTTGACTTTTTTTATAATTTAAAATCAAATGAAATAAACTTACAATGCAATCATCATCACAATCACATCCACACACAAATTCTGTATCTAAATTCATGTGGACACCTTCCATGGGAACCCTCTTTATTGAGTAGTTACAGAAATCTAACATTTCGTTATTTATTCCGTTTATAACTGGTATAGGTACTTGTTCCATACCTAAACAAAAAAAAAAACAATTCAATTATTTGCATCGATCGTTTAAAATATTCAGCTAATATAGGTATAGAAAAATCGTATTTACTTCGAGAAAGATCTTTGGGATCTGGATTACATTCGACACTGAATTCCGCCAAACACCTGACCATATGATTGAAATCAAACAAATCAACAGTCATTTCACTCTTCGTTACTCTTAGATAATAATGAACTTCGGCTATATTTCTTAAAATTCTTCCACACGGTGCCTAAAATAAAATTATTTTAATAAAAGTAAAGAATGAATCATACAAAATGTTTCTAAGGTAGGCCATGACTGACAAAGACAGATACCAGTCATGTCCTTAATAAATATGCATAGCTCTGAAACAGGTACTTATTTTATTTCCCCCTATTTTAATGGCACTGGCAGAGCCAAACAGGCCAGTCATGAAACTGACACTTAAAAAGAAGAAGAATTGAACGATTCCACATGGGTGAATTTTTCCAAGGCCTACTTTAGAAACATTTTTGGTGAATCACTCCTTATAAAAATGGTCAAAGTAAAAAACGTCCAAAACTATATGACCAAAACGATATTTCATCTATTAGACCAATGTACAATAAGGCAACTTTTACTTCAAAGTATCAAGTGAACCGAGACTTTCCCGTAATGAACTCAAATAACGTTGGCCGATTTTAAAAGAGCGCATCCACATAGAGTTGAACGTTAGGAGGGATAGAGTCGAACAATGTGCTAAGAACTGCAAAACCACTGAAAACCTATACAACAGGTAGAGCAATTTTCGATCTGACCAATGACTATTAAAAAATAAAAAATATAAACTGTTATTTTTGTTTGGTTGTATGTACAGATAGTGAAAAATTAATGACAGGAACATTTTCTGGTCTTTTGGCGCGGCTAAAGATTAACGAGAATATTTAATGGGCTGATGTATTCATAAACAAGCACTAGCATGTAAGCATATATTCCTGTAGAATTAGGCAGTACTTTAAAGCGATGCTGTAAAAATAGTAAATTTTATAAAATCGCGTCCTACAAACTCTTGAATGTTCTATACACTTCATGAGAACTTTGGAAGTCTTCACGTTTCTTTAGTACCTACTTAATACAGAAGTTATGGCTTTCTCGTGGCAAAGATTTGCCCAGCTTATTTGCAAGCATTTTTTTTCTGGGCCATCCATTTAATTTCTAATCTTTTGTATCCGATATTCTTTAGCAGCAAAAATTTGTATACATTTTTCTAAATTAAATGTGTTTACAAGGCATAGGTGCCATCATTTACAAAGTGTAAGATATAATATAGGCCATGCTAAAGAAGTTCAACTTTTTGATTCATTGTCTGCAGATGAATTAGTACAAATGTTTTAGTTATCTCAACACCATTTTTTGAAAAAATGTCATTTAACTTAAGGAAAAAATTAAAACTGATAATACCGAACCAAATGCTGTCTTCCTAATAAACCTACTACATATGGACTAAAAACTGGAAATGTAATCCTTTTCAAGGATATAATTTCGGATTCTTCTTTAACTAGACTGGAAAAAGAAAAGTTCATTGATTTCACTTCTGAAAATTCCTATAAAGCTCTTTTTAAAGCACTTATTGACTTTTGGCTCAGTGTATCGATATGTCGTCCGTCGGAAATATCATAAATATGTCCATCGAAAATGTCCAAAAATTACTTTTTGTGAAAAGACCCATAACTTAAAGTTATACAATTATGTTTTAGTTGTTCATTATGAACTGTTATTCAATATGGAAAATAAATTTGAATAACCATCCTAGTTTGCTGTTTTATTTACTTTTACTAACACAGAAAATTCACCAATTTATTCCAGTTTTTAGAAGTGATTCAAAAAGAGTTAAAGTTTGGAAACCGCTACTCCATTTATGTGTGGTAAAATACCTTTACAAAGTTGTAGAAACTGTCTATTGTCCTAATATAATCTTTGTTAAAATAAGTAATTTAAATTTGTGATTTACCTTGTAAATGATTTCTTTTCTACCTTTGGCTTTAAGAGTCATCCTGCCCCACCCACACAATAACGGTTTAGAAAGGGGATTGTGTCCACGTAATTGGCTAAAGTTGTGAGTGAGGAACTCCTTGCATTTACCACTACATGCGTGAGGCTTATACTGCCGTTTTATTATTACCTGGTCCCTGGGAGTAAAGTACTGTAAAATAAATTAAATTAAAATTAGCCATAAGATTTTTATTTGCTTTGGAATTTGATCAAAGTGTAAAACTTTCTAAAAGGTATTAGACACTAAAAGAAACAGGTAAATAATTTAAAACAATATTAATATTCGAAAAACTGTTAATTTATATTTTTTATGTATATTTTTGAAGAAAAGGCTTACCATTATTTTGCTTGTAGGTCCAGTAGTAGCTGGTGTATCCTTAACTTGGGGAAGGAAAGGAACAGCTCCTTCAATCTGTACATTAACTTGAGGCCTAGTCGTACTTTTCCTAGCAACAGCTCTGACATTGGTTGGAGAGTCTTGATTGGATTGATTGGATTCAATAGGTACACCATATTCATCTTTTCTGGTGTACTGAACCACTGTCTGAGATTCATTCTAAAAAACAGAAATAATTACATTAGTTATGTGGTTCTTAAACGCCAATAAAAATACTTTTAAACAAAGAAATCTTACAGGGCCTATTTTTCTGGACGTTCTAACACCTGTAGATCTGTTTGTGGCTGCTTGTTCTTCCCTAAACATTGGACTCAATCTTGTTGAGCCTCTGTATATCCATTCAGTTCTTTTGAGCATCTCAAAGAATACTTGCACCAATGAACAGTCTACATCGACTACAATACAGAGCCACCATCTACCTAAAAGAAATGTATGAATTTATCTATTTCTTAAAAGCTGCAATCATCAGAAAGAATAATTTTCCTAGAATAAAAAATAGAAATTTACCATTATATTCCACTCGGACAGTTTGATCTTTGGCTAGTTTTACCATTGGTCTATCTTGGCTCTCCAAATATTTTCTAATAAATGGTCTGGAATCGATGAAAATATCTTCCCATACATTCACACTTGATTCAAGAACGAGATTAACTTTATTATAGTTGACATACTGAGAATAACCAATGTCAAAGAATATTAAATATCTGAAAAAAAAGATGCCTAAATTTGTTGTATTGTTTACAAAATAAAAATTTTTATCACAAATTTGATGTGCCAGTTTTTTATTTACCTGTATTTATTTCCTTCAAAAGGTTGCTCTGCAACAACACCAGCATAATAAGGATCGAGTCTTGGTGTTTTAGCACTATTAGCCCTAACTTCTTTAAAAGCAGAAATTACTCTTGTACCAACAGGCAATCGTACTTTACTAGCGTTCAAATATGCCATTTGTTTGCCTGTTATAAAACGCTCTTTTTGCTGTTTGAGCTCCACCAATTTATAATGAGTAGTAGTGTAAGTAGAGCCATTGTATAAGCTGCCTGGGTTTATTATTACCTGTAAACGACCCCGTATCCAATTGCTTTGGGAATTTTCACGGACTATGTAATATATTTCACCTAAAAAATAATTAAAAAATGGTCTAAATTTCCCACTATAAGTCTCATTCAAATTTTTATTTTCTAGAATGTATTACTTTTTATGTAAGCAAGAGGTAAGTGCTACTAAGGATTATCAAGTTTTAGATATAAGTTACCGAGTCCCTCAGGGTAATGCGTTGAGTCCCACTTTATAACATTGCACGTACTTTATTTGCTGATTTTGGGATGTTGTATGTACACGATTTGTATGTGAAGTGAACAATTTTCGAGTCATGTAAGCCATCTTTTGTTAGACAATGGGTGCTATGATTGAACGTTTACGTTATCCGTAACGTACATGTTAGGCCGAGTTTTAACAGCAAAGAGACAAATTCGTATGATGTAAAGTCTTTCATAACACATTACTGTTATTTTCCGCGTGTTATGTTCTAATTTAACAGGTTTCCATCATACGAACTTGCCTCGTTACTTTTAAAATTCGGCCTAACATGTACGTTACGGATAACGTAAACGTTCAATCATAGGACCCATTCAATGTTAATCTTAACATCGTTGTTTATTCTTGAAACTATGTACTTGCATTATACATAAAAACAAATCAACCTATTTCACCACTAATGCTCATTAAACACAACAAGTTAACAATCTGTGGTTATTCATACCAAGATCTGAACTGGTAGAAGGCTCCTTTATTTATAATGGGATTCAAATGTATAATAAATTGTCAAATAATATAGAATCGATGGAAGCAATTACAACATTTAAAATATATAATTATGTATATAAAGTCAAGTCCTATAATAAAACATCAGATATCCTACCTCACTTCTGTATAAGAGTAACATTTTTAGATACTAGATTATTATATTTTCACAGGGTATGTATCTTTTATTGTAAAAACTCCAGCCCTAAACTAAATGCTTCACATGAACATACTACATACCAAAGAAATTATTGTAAAACTCTGTTAGTTCTATTAAATTTAACTAAATTAGATGTAATAATTTTTAATAAATTCCAAAACCTAGTTAATGTTAAGTTGGATATCAATTATTTTGTACTAGATGTGGCAACATGGCTTGCATTTTGTACGTTGTTTATTGTGGGCGTACAATGTCTTACACATATATTCATTGATAAAATTGTTTTGTACGGCCGTCAAATACTTCAGTTTATCCCGTCCCATACCTCACACCCCTGATCTACAACTGAACCATATCGAAGTCGGCGTCACGATTATTATATTTTCTGTTATTTCTGGATGCTAATCAAAGCTTTGTAACAACTGTGCAAGCCAGAAATATAAAAACAAACATGTTTCGAGAAAATGTAAAAAGTTTCTAGGAAATAATTTTGATCTGTGCATGTCAACATTGTAATTGAGTTTTTTTTTATTTGTCTCTTCTTTTCTTCCTCTAATTTCTGTATAACTATACAGTAACTGTTAAAATTAATTTAATTTAATAAAAGTTAATAAAATAATATGTCTTCAATCTATGCACATACAGGTGTCTACACCTAGGTGCAATACCCATATTGTTGAAAATTGTAAACAAAAGTATTCCAAATAAAAACGCATTATACAAAAGATTAACAAGTTAGAATAGTACAAACTACAATACTAAAATCATTAAGAATGGGACATAGAACAACTAAAGATTCTCTGAGTAATAATAAGACGATTAAACGAAACATGCTTAGATAAAATATTACTTGTTTCCGAAATAAAGTTGAAAATTCAAAAATTAATTATGGCTATTTTGATGATAATAATGAAAATATTAAAATATCAATAAAGTATATTTCAAGCAGCTTTTCTAAAGTTATTGAAAAACGTACCCAGAACATCAAAATTCAATTAAATTTGCACTTCTTTACATTCTTGTTAAAGGACTAAATAAGCCATACTTAGTTCTGTGAAATGGAATGAAGACTAAAAGCATTTTGACGAGTATATCATAATGGTATTCAAAATTGAATTGATTCTAAAAGTACGCAACAATAAATAGATACTGAAATTACTTTATGCAAAAATAATAAATATACTGTACCCCTTCAAAATTCTAGACATTCAAGATTCATCGAGTTTAATACAACATAATTATATTGGCACATACTAAACCTAATCTGAATGTACAACATCTTAGAAATTTGTGTTGAACAAACTACAATGACCTAATATCATCATCATAAAATGGAGACCAAACTGGCAACCCATAATCGATCTAACATAATATGAGTAAACTATTTTAATAATATAATTTCAATGAAAGGTTGTTTGAGTAACTTTGTAAAAGATAACAATCATTAACATTACTAAGGGCATATACAGGATGTCCCATTAATTGTTCATTTCATTTTATAGACACACAAACAAGTTTCAAATAAAAGTTATATGAATTTAAAAAAATGCATATTTTAAAAATATTTTTGGATATACAAGGTGTTGCGTTTTGCCTGGCAAATAAAAAAATATATTTTTTAAATTGAACACCCTGTATTTTATTTCAGTTCACTCAGTTTTAAGTTCAATTTACTCAATTTTTTCAAATGCAACACCTTTTATATTATTTTAGCATAAAATTCCTTATAATAATAATAATATTTATTGGCAAAAGTAAATACATAAATAACAAATAACAATCAGTTATATGTGGTAATATGACAATAAATATTTGCAATTTCTACGAGGCTAGAATGCCTGTGTGTAGATTAAATATTTTATACAATTTTGAACTAAACTAAACTAAACTAAGAAATAACAAAATTAAACGATTTAAAAATAATACAAAGGTTTTATTACTCAAGTAATTTTTTTTTTACCGAATGAAATAAATTCTTTTTAATTTTCAACTAACGTGCGCAATTCTAGTCGTTCTATTTCTTTAACAAATATTTTTAGAGCCTTTTTAAATTTAGAAATTGGTACTATATTTTTCAGTGTTTTAGGCAAATAATTAAACATTTTTGGTGCCATAAATTGGTAACTTTTTTGACCTATAGATTTGCACATATGCGGAATTAGAAATTTTTCCTTTTGGCGAGTGGCATACTGATGAGAGGAGTTATGCAGCTGTTTTTTGTTTAGGTACTGGTTTATGTTTATTCGAATAAAATAAAGTTGTCTTAAATCGTTTATTTCAGCTTCTTCGTACAAGTCATTTGAAGGGTACAGAAAGGGTTTATTCAAAATTATTCTTAAAAACCGTTTCTGCATTATTTCAAGCGGTTTAAGGTAAGTTTTGGCCATTCCCCCCCAGCTCACTATGCCATAACTTAGGTGAGATTCTACAAGGCTATAATATAGTATTTTCATTTGGGCATATGATAAAGCAAATTTAACTTGTTTAAATCTTCCTAGAATACATCGTAGTTTTTAAATTAAAAATGAAACATGTATATCCCATTTAAGATGGCTATCTAGTATTATTCCTAAATATTTGATTTCTTTTCCGCCACTAATCGTAGTATTTTCATCTATATCTAGGGAATTGAAGTTAGGAAGATATGATACATAGCTGGTAAACGGTAAGTATAAGGTTTTTGAATAATTGATAGAGAGTAAGCGATTATCGAACCATTTCTTAACTTCCGTAAGACCGTGTTCTGTTAATGATTTTAATTCGGTCCAGGATGTATGGCTATATATAATGACTGTATCATCTGCAAACGACAAAATTTTCCCCCTCCTTGCTTTACTTCGAATAAATTATTAAGATATATATTAAACAGTAATGGACCTAGTACAGTCCCTTGAGGTACTCCGCACGTAATATATTGATCTTCACTTAAATAATTTTTTATTTTAACTTTTTGTTTTCTTCCCAGTAAGTAGCTTTCTAGGAGTTTGTATGGAATGCCTCTGACTCCCACATCTTCTAGACTTTCTAAAAGAAGTTGATGATCGACTGTATCAAATGCTTTCGATAAATCCAAGAATACCCCAATTGTAGGGATTTTTTTATCTATTTTGTCATAGACGTAAGATGTTAATTCTACAATAGCATCGTTTGTAGATTTTCCTTCTCTAAACCCAAATTGCATTTTATTGAGTGTTTTATGTTTTGTTAGGAACATATTTAATCTTTTCTTTATAACTTTTTCAATTATCTTTGAAAATACTGATGTTAGAGATATGGGCCGATAATTGCTTACCTCCATTTTATCATTGTTTTTATAAATCGGAATTATTATTGAATTTTTAAATATAGCTGGAAAACACCCGTCTTTAAAAGATTTATTTATTAGATATACTAGAGGTTGGAGTATGGTTTCCAATATACATTGAATATTTTTGGTTGTTATGTTATCTGGTCCTGGAGCACTATTTGTTTTTAGTTCTGAAATAATTGATTTAATTTCGTTGGAGTTGGTTGGTAAAAGAAACAGTGAGTGGGGACATGTTTTTTTTACTTCTTTATAGTTTAGGTTATTTTTTATTTTACTAGCTAGTTGTGTACCCACATTTGAAAAATAGTTGTTAAAGGCAGTTGCAATAGCTTCGGGTTGTGTAATTATTTCATTTTTATTTTTTATTTCTTTTATTTCATTTGTGTTACTTGTTTTTGAGAGTATTTCATTGACTGTTTTCCAAAGTATTTTTGAATCTGTTTTGTTTTTAGTTATTAGATTTTTATAGTAATCTGTTTTTGATTTACTTATTAGTTTGCTTAAAGTTTGTTTATATTTATTGTATTCAAGTTTTAAGCTCTGATTAGTTGGGTCATTTTTGGTTTTTTTGTATAGTTTATTTTTTTTATTTACCAACGTAACTAGAGAACCTTTTATCCAGTTTTTCCTTTTAACTTCATTAGTTTTAATTTTTTTATTTATTACAGATTTGTTTATTGCGGTTTGGATTATTTCTAAGAATGCTTCAGTTGCATCTTCTAAATCTTGTGTTTGAAAAACGGTATCCCAGATTGTTTTTGTCATATTTCTTTTCAGCATTTTCTCATCTACGTACTGTATATAGCGACTAGTGTTATCTATTATTTTCGTATTTGAGTCATTGTTGTGGAATGATCAGTAATATTTGAATCAATTACTAATGGGATAATTGTATCATAGTTATTTTTCCCCTTTCCATTAATAAATATGTGGTCTAAACATGTACCAGAGGATGGCCTCGTCGGCAAGTTTATTGCTGACAAGTAACCATGTTCACTTAATATGTTCTTGTATTTTGTAGTATTCTCGTTGGAGTCGTCTATGATATCAATATTGATGTCCCCCAAAAATAAATTATAAGCAAAATTATCTGGTTGGTTTGTAAGTATTAGTTCCAGTTCATCAAGAAAGGGCTCTATCATAGTACTAGGTGAACGATAAAAAGCATTTACTATAATTGTATTATGTTCTATAATTAGTTTAAGTTGTATCATGTATGTTCCATTTAAATTAATTATTTTGTGGGAATGATATAGCTCTTTTTTGATGAATATAACGATTCCGTCATTTTGATTTAGTGAACCATTGTTATATACTGTGTGGTATTCAGGTAAATTAATTGAGGAAATATCATCTATAATTCTAGTTTCTGTAAGTATAATGCATTCTATGGGCACTCTTAGGTCAAAAAGGAAAACTTTAAATTCATCAAAATTTTTAAAAATACTTCGGATATTGTTGTGCATAATTTTAATGTTTGTATTTGCCTGATTCACTTCTAATATTTGTTTTGCTTCTTGCGAGTTATCTAGATAGTAGCTTTCTAATTTGTCTATATTAAAATCACGAATTTATGAATTTATCTATTCAACGATACCAACATGTTAGCCAATAACACATATACCATCAGTGCGTAATTGATCTATAGCTGTTTAATTATTGGAATTACAAAAAAACATTAATATAAAAGTTGTATGACCATATTTAACAATTATTCTTAAATATACAGGATGGTCCATAAATAAGGGGCTGACCAAACCTATACATTTTTAAAGCAAAACACTTTGCAGGTAGTTATACATTTGATTGTTTTCATGCCATTAAAAAAATTTAATAGACCAATTATTTGCTCAATTTTTTAAATGGAATACCCTGTATGTTATACCACCAATAACACCATTTAAAAAATTGAGAAAATCGTAACCTTGATTTTTGACACACCCTATATACAACATAGTAAATTAATGAAATCAATTAAAATTGTTTCACAATGTGAAAACAATCAAAAATGTATAACTACCTGCAGGTTTTTTGCTTTAAAAAACTATAGGTTTGGTCAGCCCCTCATTTATGGACCACGCTGTATATTTAGGAATAATTGTTAAATACGGTCATACAACTTTTATTATTTTTTTTTCGTATTTCCAATAGTAAAACAGTTATAAATCAATTACGCACTGATGGTACAACCTGTATTATAGGCTAACATGTTGGTATCATTGAATATGTAAATTCATAAGTAATTTTATGTTAAAATAATATACAGGGTGTTGCATTTGAAAAAATTGAGTAAATTTAACTTAAAATTAGCCATAAGACACATGTTTCAAAACACTCTGTATAAAATAAACCAGTTCTATCGCCACTATTAGCTTAGTATACAAAACAATTTTGAAATCAATGTAAACCTACCTAAATTATGATAATTTATTTTGGGGACTGCACTGTTCTCTTATTTCATAAAAAAAATTAATTGCTTGGCAACCCTTGAAGAAAAATCTAGGGTGAAATACAGTATTACCAAACCATTCTAAAACTGAAATAAAATACAGGATGTTCAATTTAAAAAAAAATATACATTTTTATTTGCCAGGCAATGTAGTAAAAAAAAAGGTTCCAAATAAGAATCCTGTGGAACCCCTATATTGGATAGACTACCACCAATCTTCACAGTTTGAACTTTGTTTTTACTTAAAATGCAGCCAATCATTATCGTTCAATAACGGTGAATGTGACGAAGAACATCGGGCGGACAAGAGGTGAAAGTTTGGGTGGGATAAAGAGGAATATAGATGGAGAGAGGAATGTGGAAAAAGGGTTTTTGGTTTGGTAGTTTTAATTTTAAATTTTTAAAATGTAAGTGCTTATTTATTTACTATTTTTGTAACTGTGGACTATTTAATTAGAGTTTCCTATTTTTACAATTTCTATATCAAGGGAAGTTCTGAGATATCTACTATATAACATATTTGTGATAAGACTGAAAATGTAAAAGAACATTGGAAAGGTTTAATTTATTTTTTAAAAGTAAAAAATGTGCTATTTTATGCTTACCAATTTGTGGAGGAGTTCTTACAATTGGCACTATTTGTGGTAAATCTTTTGGAGGTTCCATTTCAGCAACAGGAGGAGTATCTACCTTAGGACTATTTGAATTTCCTATTTCATCCAATTCAACATAAGAAACTGGCTTATGAGATCTTGTGCTTTTTCTTTGACTGGTGTCCATGCTAGTTTCTGAAATAAAAGTTTTAACACATTTCTTCTTTTTTAATTTCAAATAGGTTAACTAGGAGTACTTACCAGTTTTCACTATAATATTTGGAGACATACTATGATCATCAATGATTGAGAGTCCCTTCAAAGTTCTAAAGTCAGGTCTAAATTGATTATAAAGGTCTATTTGTATTTTGTCTAAAACTTTTCTAATTTCAGAAACACCATTTGTTAAATCAGCATATTCTCCTGAAAAAAATATATTGTAGAAAAATTAATAAAGTAATTTAAACTGTTACCTTCTACTTTTTTTGATTCCTTTTTCAAAAAATCTGTTTCTAATTTATAATGTTCTTCAATTTTGAATTTACTGAGTGTCTCCTGAATAACTTGATCAATATTCTGACTGATGAAATCAAAATTTTCTTTATCTAAATACTGCATATCTTTCTCCTCTGCGTCCTCTTCTTCTTCTTCATCACTATCTTCTATTTGCAGAGTTTCATTGATAATTGGGTAATCACACTCTAATATTAGTTTTCCACTTCTTAAACTGGTGGTTAATTTATCAAAGTCTTCTACTGACTTATCATAACATACCTTGAAATAACAAGCTATTTTAACAATTCATGAAAAAAAAATGGAAATAAAAAATACCTGACAAATTTCTTCCTTATAACTCTTAGACCTTTTCACCCTGTAATATGACAAACAAAAATCTGGAGCCAATAAAAATTCTGTATTGCTACCATCACAAGCACTATTGAGACAACGAACACTGTTGGGTTTTTCAACAAGATCTATAATATCTTCAATTTCTTCTACTTTTTTCGCTTCAGATGCCTCTACTGGTTTTTCTTTAACATTATCTGTTTAACAATAAAAATACCAAATAATACTCAACACGTTACTCATATACAACTTATTATATTCATTTTCTACCAATATGACCAATGTAGGTATAATAATAATAAGAATCCTTTAAATTAATAAATATTAACTAATTTTCAAATTAAAAGGTTCTGAGCACATGCTATGTCGAACATACAGGTACAAGTCTATTACAGATCACAGAAGAAGAAATTGATTAAAATTCACTAACTTTATAACAAATGCATATGCAACACCTTTATTGCATGGACAAGTTTTATTCACTCTAATATAAATAATAAAAGAAATAAAAATGCTAACAATTAAGGTTTAAGAAGATAAAGATAAAATAGGTACTATAGAGATACAAAAAATATGAATACTAAATTTGTTAAAAATGTAAATGGACTATTTTTTTATTCACTATAGAAGCTAATGTAGATCAGCTTTAGATTTCTTTTGAAATATTAGGTAAATGTCTAGTTTGAGCTTTTCTCGATTATGGAAATACTAAGTATACACACTTATAGGTCTAGCAATTGTAAACAAAAAACACAAGTTCTATATCTTGTGCAAATTAATAATGACACAAACTTTTTAAATAAAAATATGCTATTTTTTCCAATTAATAATATTAATTTTATGGGAAAGGAATTGGGTGTGTAAAACAATGTCCATAGTTATATTGTTAAGGCAAGTAAAATTATTAATGAATTGTTCTGTATTTTTGATATATTTTTATTATTAAAATGAACTCTGTCATTGTTAATTTACACAAGATTTTTGTTTATAATAGTGATATCTACCAATTAAGTATGCATAGTTTTTTCATAAGGGAAAAGAGCTCAAACTAGACAATGATCAAATATTCTACTCCTAACGTTTTTAGGGTAGTTGGCAGCTTATTATAGAGCCTCACACCCCAGCTAGCAAGCTTATGTGGCCAGTTGTGGTTACAATTACTGCTGTTCAATAATAATAATAGGGTATGTTAAAACACGTCATTTACCTTTCCTTGGTTCCTCATCGTCATCATCTAAAACTACTATATCAGCACCTTCTGTTTTTTGCTTTTTGTTATCGCTCAAAGGGTCTATAACCCCTGCTGAGGATTTTTGTGCTGAATCAATAGGTTCAGCACTTGGTGTATATTCATCAGATTTTCGTTCTATAATTCGAGCTGCAGGAATTGAGTCATCGATTTCCATAGGATCATCTTCATCCATGTCCATATCCATAATGAACTTTTAATAAAAAATATTTAACCGGCTTTTTTTAATCCAACTTTTTGATCACCGGTGGTCTATTTTGTAGTTATCAAATATAATTTACTGAACGTATTCCAAATATTTAAGTAAAATGGAATACAAATTAATTATATTTATATTTTTTGTATTTCCAAAGCGTTAGGTTAACCTTGCAAACCCCGACGACGCTTCTTTCAACAACACAAAACCAAAACAGTGCACAGTGCAGTGTTGCCAGAGCGCTTTGAAGGAATGTAATAGATGAACTCTCAAAATTGTAATGAATTTCAAGAAAATGTAATAGAAATTATAGTCAACCTAAAATGAACTATACATAAAAAATAGATTCGATTTATTGATATTGATAATTAATGTTTTATGTTTTTAATAACCTATGTATTGATAAGAACAACGACAGTCTTTTAATTATTGTCATAATGCAGCACGAGGATATTTTTGTTCCACATTCTTATAATTTTAGTTTTGTTGCAACAGCAGACTCGTTCTGAATTTATCTGCGCATGAGTAGTACATATAGTACGATTTAACTGTTCTACTCTTCGTACTACTCATACGCAGATAAATTAAGAACGGTTCTATACTGGGGTTGAAACAAACCTTTTATTAAGAAAATGAAGGAAAAATAAATTCGGCCTCCAATGCAAGGTCCAATGATATAAGAAACTTTTTAAGCGCTTCGGGCATGCTCAAGAAAATATGTTTGGGATAAACCTAATCAAAGAAACATGTTTGGGATGGGATTAGTTGTATAAAATAATAAACAATATATTAGGAACATAAAATAAAGACACAATGGTTAGGTTCATGTTAGGTTCAAGTTCATCAATTGTTCGAGGCTCGTGAAAATGTAATAGATTTATTGAACATGTAATAATGTAATAAACCCTTCATAAATGTAATAGATTTGTTACAATTGTAACAAACTGGCAACACTGGCACAGTGTTGTCAGATCGTTTTTGTGTACTAGTTTAAAAGATAATTTGAAAATCATCTTTAATTAATTAAACCAATATTTTTAAATATCCTATTTCACATTCACTTTGTTTTATTTTAACGAATTTGCAAATTATTATAAACTCTGAATTTAGGTCAAGGCATTTAGGTGGTGACAACACTGTATATGTCAATTGACATACAGGAGCACTAACATTTAAAAAAAGTACCTATCTAAAGTATAATTTATAACCACCGTAACGTAACTTAACGCCGTAGAAACTTAACCTGTAACTTAATAATATCTCATAAATAGTTTATCCCCAATAACATAAACACAAATCATTCATGATAATATGTATGTCCATCAAAAAGGAGAATGATAGTTTACAAATGGTATTTGTCTATTCATTTATAAAAAAATAAAAAGAGAATAATCGACAGTTATCACATGCTGAACTCAGAATTATCTCATTGGCTAACCGTAAGCTCTTAAGTTAAGTTGTTGGTGAACTTTCTACGGTACGTTAAGTTCTTAAGTTACGTTACGAACATTATAGGTTTGTTCCAACAGCGAATCTGATCATCAGAAGGACGTCAGACGCATGCGCAATGAAAATAGTCCGTTTCTACAGAGCCACGGATGATCCGATGAACTGTCAGTAAAACGTTCCAACGTATTTTCTGATTCGTACATGAATGAGTCGGCGGATTGTCAAAACGATCAGAGCTTCATCGCTTGTACAATTTATCAGCACATGCGCATTTGAACGTCTCTTCTCGTTCGTGATATTTTTTTGTAATTGTTGGGATTTTAAGTTAGCTTGTGCTGCGTTTGAGAATCCACATCGGATGCATTTTTTACATCTCGAGCGTTTTTTTATCCACATCGGACACATCTGTCCCATTACATTTACGTATACTGCATCACGTGATCAAAGATTTTTTACATCTCAGATGCATCCGATGTGGATTCTCAAACGCAGCATTGGAGTGGCTTGGGTTTCTATTGCTTTTAATTGAAATGAATAATTTTTGTTCTTATCTTGTGTGCGGATTTTTTTTGTAAAATGCGTACTTATTTTTAATAAAAATAAACAATCTTAGAGCCGATTCCACCGTTGTGTTAAAAGGAGATTAAAGTGACATCGTTAATGTAAAAATGTCATTTTAAACTTCGTTTAACACAACGGTGGAATCGGTCCTTAATGTTTTAAAATTATACATTCACATAGAGCGTTCGAGACAGCTAAATAAATGTATGTTGTTGTATTTTAAATAATTTTAAAATACCAATTGACCAAACATATGTTTGGTTTGTCAAATTCCATTGCATTTTGCGTTCCAACAAGGACAAGTCGCTGATTAAACAACGGACGAATTAAACGGACTGATATGCGTAGTGAAAGAAAAGAAGAACTATGTCAGAGACAACAGAGACGTGTAACTTAATAATGGGTCCTATGATTGAACGTTTACGTTATCCGTAACGTACATGTTAGGCCGAGTTTTGACAGTAACGAGGCAAGTTCGTTTGATGGAAA
Source organism: Psylliodes chrysocephalus (assembly GCA_927349885.1). Lineage (NCBI taxonomy): Eukaryota > Metazoa > Arthropoda > Insecta > Coleoptera > Chrysomelidae > Psylliodes > Psylliodes chrysocephalus. The sequence goes on from OV651818.1 coordinate 41,654,049, forward strand.
ACTGTTAAATTAGAACATAATAAGCGGAAAATAACAGTAATGTGTTGGAAAAAATTTTTCATCATACGAATTTGCCTCATTTCTGTTAAAACTCGGCCTAACATGTACGTTACGGATAACGTAAACGTTCAATCATAGCACCCATTGGGTCCTATGATTGAACGTTTACGTTATCCGTAACGTACATGTTATGCCGAATTTTAAAAGTAACGAGGCAAGTTCGGATGATGGAAAACTGAAATTAGAAGATAACAGGCGGAAAATAACAGTAACGTGTTGAAAAAAGTTTTCCATCATACGAATTTGTCTCTTTGCTGTTAAAACTCGGCCTAACATGTACGTTACGGATAACGTAAACGTTCAATCATAGGACCCATTGGGTGCTATGATTGAACGTTTACGTTATCCGTAACGTACATGTTATGCCGAATTTTAAAAGTAACGAGGCAAGTTCGGATGATGGAACACTGTTAAATTAGAAGATAAAAGGCGGAAAATAACAGTAACGTGTTGGACAAAGTTTTCCATCATACGAACTTGCCTCATTACTGTTAAAACTCGGCCTAACATGTACGTTACGGATAACGTAAACGTTCAATCATAGCACCCAATATCTCATAAATACGAATGCATCCATGCACGAGTCAGAGACACATCAGAAAGCCGATGTTGGAACAAACCTTATAAATAAGTAAATTCACTATTTCAACTTCTTAACGTTTTTCTTAAGTTACGTTACGGCGGTTATAAATTAAGCTTAAGTTCGGCTCAGAAAAAACAAGTTTATCCGAGGAGTTCGGAAACGCAACGGTACATTTTTGCCGCGTTTAAGAATCCACATCGGATGCATTTTTTACATCTCGAGCGTTTTTTTATCCACATCGGACACATCTACATCTGCGTTTTTTTATCCCAGATGTACCTGTTCAGATTACATTTTTTACATCTCGTTTTGAAATGAGATGTGAATGAGATGTTCGTTCCATGCCAGAAATTAAGTGTTCTGTGAAGCCTTGTTTGTCTATTTATCCTTTGTTTATGCTAGCATGAATATAAAAGTGATTAGTTTGTTTAATTTTTGTTTATATTTCAAATTTAGGTTGATTTGTAGTCTCAAAAGTCAAATTTAATAAGTATAAACTTCTAACTTGTCATTGACATTTTATCACGTGACCAAATAAAGTCTAGAGCGTTTGTTTATTACATCTACATCTTAATAAAATAGACCGGAGATGTAACATTTAGAACGAACAGAAGTAAAAGTTGGAAATGCTTTTGCCAGTTCTCCCACTTTATACACATAAATTGACAGGTTGTCAGGGGATCTCACCGAAGTGGACGCGATACATTGGCGTACAAAATTATTTTATAGATGTTAATAACAATTTCGAGTAAATAGTTTAATAAATTGTGAATAGCTGTTGAAATTTTGTAAAATTATAATTTGAATATTATAATACATGTTTAATAATTATTTATAATCCATAAATACATGCGATTGTCCGGTTCCGCCGATAACAATTTAAAATTACTTATTCTATGAAACGACACTGGCAGGTAAACATTACTGTGAAATTCTCGGAGCCGCCCGACGTGGTTTGACGTTTACCCCCTCTCTACCTACCAAAAGACTTTTCAACTTTTACTTTCTCTATAACATTGCACATTGCGCATGTTGTCTATTCCAAACCTAAGTAACCCACCAATTAAAAATCATTGTGTTCACGACGCCACCCGAATTGCTCCGAAATTTCTATTCTTTGCTTGTCTCCGCGTGAGTAAATCATTTATGGACCGCCGTTTTTGAATTATTTGTTGGTGTTATTAGCAATTTAAAGTGTTTTAGTTATTCAATTTCAAGTTGAAAATGCCACGATGTATGGTGAAAAATTGTATATACAAATAATATGTGTCAATGTTATGAAAAATAAGAAATATATTCGTTTTCAGCGGTAAATATTTGTTGACGTTTTGACATAAAGTCGCCATGATTCTTTGAGCTGAATACTTCAGATCCGCATTAAGGGGTTTCAATAAATATTTAATCTAAATAAGAAGTAAATAGGCATTGTTACTAACGAAATTTTGTTTTTAAAAAGTAGTTTTATAAGAATATTTACTAAAAGTGGTTTTTAGCCCTTTATTAGATATTTTTACAAGAATATTAGATGAAATACAGATTCACCTACTTAAAATTTCAAGGTTTATTTTATTTGCGGTTAAATCAGAAGTGACATTTGAATCTTAAAACAAAGTAAAACGCGCAATATGATCTAGTATAAGCAAAAAATACTAAAGTTACGGAAATTAGTCATATTATTAGTAAAATGTTACATTATAAACCCCTAAACAACTCGAAAAATATCTTCGTTTACTAAAAAAATCTAAATTCTAGCAATATTTATTATACAATCAAATGCGGTTTCAAAGATAACAGGATCAATAAATCCGAATCTCTAAATTTTGGAGCTAAATGCTCTGATAAAAGCATGCGACCGATGGGGGTTACAAAAATAATCGATTTATCGTTTTCATGAAAATCGATTTATCCGTTATAATTAATCGATTATCTTTAATAGATTATTTTTGATTAATCGAACATTTTTAATAAATTTTTTTCGTTTTTTTAGGTAATGGAATAATCGATTATAAAGGAATTACAAAAAGAGAGTAGAATTATTCAAAATATTCGATTTATTGAAAATAATCGATTTTTTAGAAAAATCGATTTGTTTAATAGACTTTTTAAATTAATCGATTATTTTCGATTAATCGATTATTTTCGATTAATCGATTATTTTAGATTTTTCAAAGGTATTCAAATAATTTGTTTTAAAATACAAAAAATAGATTATATAAAAATAATTGATTGATCGAATATAATCGGTTATATTATATAATCGATATTTCGGTTATTTTTTAGAATTATTGATTTATCGGTAAATCAGCTTTTTATTAATCAATTATTTTCGATTTTTCAAAGAAAATTAAATAATCAGTTTTAAAAGGAATATAAAAAAGAAAAGGATTATTTGTAAATAATCATTAATTATTCAGTTTTTTTTTTTTTTTTTTTTTTTTTTTGGAAAATCGATTTATCGTAGAATCTTCTTAATTAATTGTTATTTTCCGTTAATCGATTATTTTCGATGTTTCAAAAATGATCGAATAATTGATTTTAAAGGAAATATTTTTTTTTTTTTTTTTTTTGAAAAATCGATTTATCGATTATTCGACTTTTTAATTAATCGATTATTTTTGATTAATCGATTATTTTAGATTTTTCAAAGATTATCGATAGAAATACGAAAAAAAAATAGAAATTAAAAATAATCGATTATTTAAAATAAACGATAATTCGTTTATTATTTTTTGTAAACACTGATTTATCGATTAATTGGCTTTTTAATTAATCTATTTTTTTTTATTTTTTAAAGATAATCAAGTAGTCAATTTTAAAGGAAATACGAATAAAAATAGATTGTTTGAAAATAAACGATTGATCGAAAATAATCGATTATTATTAATGATCAATTATTTATTTCGATAATCACCCACTCCTAGCGACCAAATGACTTTTAATAGGTTTAAATTTTAAAATGTTTTCTGGTTTCAGACATATACATTTCTAGAGTTTTATGTGACGCATCCTCTATATTAATTAATATTCCTAAAGAAACAAGCTTTAATATATCTTTTTCTGAGGTTATAATACAAAACAGCATTTTCTCATTTTGACTAAATTTTAATATTATGTGATAGTCGTAGAAAAAAATATAATGTTCAACTCACAAGGTTTGATTTGCAGTATTCGCCTGCGCACATGCTTTTTTATAATACTCTTAGACAATGAGTACCATTTCTTACTCGATTAACAATATTCTATTTCAACATTTTACTGTAGTCTCTTACAGAAAAGTCCATAGTAAATAATAGCTAACGAAATATTCTATTGAAGGTCTTCTCTTTACATAAAATGTCGTGGCATCTGTTTGATATTAAAAAATCACGTTAAATTTATTTCATAATACAAAATCCCATTAAACGTATATTTTAAATAAATCTAATAGTTCATTATGATGCTAATAAACAAAGTCCGGTCCCTGTCACAGAGTTCGAGTCCCTGCCCAGTTCCCCCACTCCGTTAACCTTTCTTTAGAAATTGGCAACATTTGCGCAGGTTAAACACCGGTGTATGTTATATCTCTGGTCTCTTTTATCTAAGATCTACATTCAGATCTAATTCTCTATCACGTGATAAAAAATTCACAACATCTCAGATGCATCCGATGTGGATTCTCAAACGCGGCATTTGTACACCTTTTAAATAAAAATGTTTTCGTTTTGCCCATTACCAGTAATTATTGAAGGGAATTACAGGGGCTCGAATTACCGAACTCTGCTAGCTTATTCAACTAAACGCGCAAAAATGGCCAAACAAATAAATTTGAGATGCGCCGCGGAAACTTCAAAACGTTGAATAAAATCATTACATCTCATTTCTCACGAAATTAATTAAGTCGGTAATTTTGAAAGATTATCCAATAATACTATTCAATACAAAGTGTTACAACTTTTGTTTTTCAAATATCATTCATTTTTTTTTTCAGGATCCACATACATCTTGTATTTAATTTAGGTATTGCAAGAAAATTAAAGAAATGCCCTTATAAATTAATTTATTTGTTAATGTACAACAGGGTTTAAAGGTTCTGCTTTTATGTTTGCTAAATTCAGTCTATTATCTATTTCTTCATCTATTAATCCGACTAGTGCTCTAAAAGAAATAAATATTTAACTGCTTTATTAACTCTTTTTGATTAACTTACATATTATCTCCTCGTATTATATGTAATCCTAACATTACTTGTTCTACGCCTGTTGTTGTAGAATACACTCTTTCATGAGATTCATCTAAAATTACATTGATGGTTTGATCAAATCCTTTAAGCGTTCCCTAGTACAAAAAGGTAATATTTAGGCATTAAAATTTTCATTTTTTTGAAAGTACTTACTATAAAATTTCTTCCATCGGCTGTTATTATAGAAACGGTATCTAAATAAAAGTTAAAGAAAATATTAATTAGTACAGAAGCAATATACTACAATTGTTGTTAAATAAAAGGATACGGTTCACAAATGAATCAAGTCCTGATGCCATTGCTCAGTGTTTATATTCTATTTAAAGTAATTAAAAGATGTAGTATGTAGTTTCAGTTTGGTTAAAATTAAAAACAAACCACAAACGAACCTAAAATTATTTTAGGTTAAATTGAATGTTTGATATTGATAATAGCGGCTTCACATTACTTAAACGCAAATCGCGGAATTTGTGTGATTGGTTTCATTTTAGTTAAAGGTGAAGCCGTGGGATGAAAGGTGAAACTTTTCGACGAAACGGAAGGATATACAGACTGGATCACTTTTCACTATCGAGGAATGATTTACGGCGAGCTATATCAAGAACAGATACAACTTTGATTTAAATATTGAAAATAACAAAGAGCGTTGGAAAAGTCGATAAATCTGTGAAGCCGCATTAATTAATCAGGCAACTTTTAGAGATACTTGATGTCAACTGTCAACATTGTCAAATGGAATTCATAATTAAATTTTTTGTTGGCTAACCTGATAATCTGATCATCTAACTGTCATCTCGTCGCATTGTCAACTGTGGTGTCAACTGTCAATTTAATTTAATCCTTTCAACAAAAAGGTCTTTATTGAAAAAGTGATTAAAAGGTGCTGAAAATGAGCAGTGATTTCGTATGGGCTATAAAGAATGGAGATCTAGAACAAGTAAAGGACATTATTGAAAAAAAGGCAAGTTAATTTAATTTGAATTTGATTGAATTTTTTTGAGATAAGACACAATGACTAATTGAGATTTTTAGGCTGTTAACGTTAATGAAGAAGTCCAGGGACGTCCCCTTATTTTGTATGCCGCAGATTATGGTCAAACAGACGTTATAGAATATCTTATATCAGCTGGAGCTGATGTAAATGTGAGTATTTTATAAATATGAATTTACTTACATCACATGAGGTATAATTATGGGGCAATTTTACTGAGGAATTGGTGGTTGCATATGAACCTAATACTGGAATATTATTAATGTACATAATTGAATTACTTTATAATTTTTAACAATCCTTGCAAAAATACTGGTTTATAAATTTAATGATTACAGTTGGAATAATATATGCAGGTAATGGTATTCATGTCACAATATTGTTTAATCAGTTACCCTTGGTACCAATTAAGAAAATTAGATAATATAAAATGAATATTAAAAAATTCTGATAGGATTGTGCTTAATTCTTCCAAATATGTGTTCTCTTTTTTTCAGACAAAAGACAAGTTTGGCATAACAGCAATCTTAGCTGCAATATGGGAAGGACACAAAGAATGCGTCAAGTTGTTACTAGAAAAGGGAGCAAAGAAAGATGGAGTTGCCCCAGATGGTAAAACTTACTTGGATTCAACTGAGAACACGGAAATTCGGCAACTTCTATTGGCTTAAATTACATACATTTTTTTCTATCAATGTCTTTAGTTGAGCAATGTTAGTTTTTTAATTTATTGTCTAGTGACTGAGTTAAGTTTTTTTTAGAATTATTTTTTGTAAAGTTTCAATAATTTTGACTGAGTACTGAGTATATCAGAGTGTGAGAGAATAAGTGTAATTAATTTGTCAATTTAGAAATTGATTTTTTATTCCATTATTCTTACACACTCTGTTATTTAAAGCAGATTTACAAATCTCAAGTTAAAACAAGGCAGTTGTAAACATATTTTTGCCTTTGGGTGCTATCAAATTTCAAATAAAATGTGTTAATTTAAAATATATTACTGAATGTATTAACATACACATAATACACTAATATTTCAAATATATTAGGGATATCACAATTGGACAATTGGAAAGAAGTTAAATTCCATGTAATTAGAGGCATTCTTGCTGTGATAAAAAAATAGAAAAAGCATTAAAAACAAATATGATAATGTTCAAGTTAATACGTGGCTAATAGACCAAAAAAAGGGGTGAAAATTGATACATTATGACGGTCTTTGAAAATCATAGTAATAAACAGAGAAATGAGAAGGCCATTATTAGACTTTTATTTCTGTTTATCAATTTGATAGATGCCAAAAAGATATTTATTAATAAAATTACTCCTTGTTTTCAGTTATTCACTATTCTTAAAATCAAATATTTTTAAATAAAGCTAAATTAATTTTTTTTTTTTTAGTATTTTGAGTATAAGCTTAGACTATGAACACGCTTGTTCTGCCCTTTTTCATATTTTAATTATAAATAACCATTACACATCATCCATTTGAATGAAAATATTTTCAATGGCCAACATGTTTTGACTTCAGACTTTGCTGTTTTCAGAACAATACATTTTTTTTTTCGAATTTTTATATTATGAGTAACTAATGAATGTTGTTACACTTTTTGGTGTTATATTTTTGTGTACTTAACTACTAGATCTGCCCAAAAATTATTTTGTTTTATATATAATATATATTTAAGGCATATTATAGAGTGTGATTTTTAGGAGAAAATATCGGGATCTAGATAAATATCTGAGTTTTATTTAAAATTAAATGTCTAAAAAATATATAGAGTGGTCGATAAGTAATGGGATACAGAGCAATAATGAATTCCTTACATCATAGTTGATATAATATATTAACTAAATCATAAAATTTTGATTCAATTAATTCACTGCAGGTTTGCACTTCAGTAGAGAAAACTAATAAAATTGATGAAATGAAAAAGTAGAAGTTTCCAGTAATGAATGATACTACATGAACCACACTGTATAACTGTTTATACAGTAAAAAACATTAAATAAATACATAGTAAGTATGAACCAAAAATTGCATCAGGTCTTATAAAATCTAAGCAAAAAACTAAAACTGCATAATACTAACAATTTTAGTTATTAAAATTACAAAACTTTAGGTGCATGCTTTGTTAAGGTATTCATCAAACTTAGAGAGAACATATATGATACAACTATCATTAATTGAGTTTCTAATATGAACTAGTAATAAAATGTGAATATGTTTTTACTTATGAAAATACTTTGAATATTTTAACCTTGTCGAAGAAAAATTCTGGGAGTCGATTCTTGACGTCTAGGATTTTTTCTAAAGAAAATTATGATATTTTTCTATATATAGAAAATTCACAAAGTTGTCATGCCAAAAGGTCACTGTTCATCATCCTCGGAATTGAAATACTGGAGAGTTATATCCAAGGATGCATTATAGGCAACAATATGTAGGATGATGTCTTATACCTTCTACTGGATTTCTTTAAATTATGATTCCTAAACGTATTGGCTTCAGTAAAAACTAGAACAATATATCATCTATAACATAGTGGTTTTAATAAAAATTAAGAATTACTATGTACCTCTTTAGTATGCAGGGTCCCTACTATTTCATAGGGACAGTGTTGCTATTTCTTAAACTGTAACGGATAGAAAGTTGGTTAAATTAGGCGAAAGTTGCATAGTTTTCTGCTCATTAAAATAGTTCCAAGAAACCTTTGATATTTACAGGGAGATTCAAACTATCAGACAAAAAATTAATAAATTTAAAAAAAAATGATAATTTTCATTTTTAGTCCGATATTTTGAATCTCCCTATAGATATTAGAGGTTTCTTGGCATCATTTTAATGAGATCAAACTGCACAACTTTTGTCTAATTTAACCAACTGTCTATCTGTTACAGTTTAAGAAATAGCAATACTGTCTTTGTCCCTATGAAATAGTAGGGACTGCGTATGTACAAAGCATTTTTTAAAAAGACTTTGTATAAAGAAGACTTTCAAAAATTATACAGCAAGCAAAATTTAAACGATCTCGAAATTTTCTCTTTCAGATGAAAAAAAAGTTCATTTTAAAGAAAAAAATATTTTTGAGCAATTTTTGTTGTAGATGTACAACATTGTCTTTGCCTATTTCTTTAAACGCACAATGACCAAATAATTGTGCCAATATGCCAAATACGTGGATCTGGCAAACGAAAAACTGACATGTCCATAAAAATTAAGAGGCTTGAACACGTATATATCCAATAATTTTACTGTAGTTTATATTTGGATTATATTTAAAGCTTTTTGTATCAATGAAAATAAAGATTTTTTTTTTATTAAGAAATTAATTTGTTTTTTGGCAAAATGAATTACAAAAGATTTAACGCTTTTTAGAAAAGTTTCCTAGCTGTCCAGTTGACGTTTGCTTATTAAATACTCCGTAGGTTTCTTATAAAAATATTTTATTTAAATGAATTTAGGGAAGGCTTGTTTTTGGTTTAGTAGGTCCAAAGGTGTAATATTTTTTTTATTAAAAGATTTTTTGTATAAAATGTTTTTTATTTTTTATATTGGTATCATTTTAAAATGTCTACCTTCAAATGAATGACGTGTTTGTCGTTTTTGAAATAAAACACGGAAAATATATTCTTTGACGTCATTGAAAATCACTAAAAAAATTTCAGTTGAGAATTTGACGTCATAAATGAATCATGACATTAGGCGTCAGGTACCAATAAGAGCACGAACCAATCAGTGGAAAGACTCGTGAAAGTTCTCTTCACACATCATAACCGCAAATGATATTCGAAAGTGTCTAATAAACAAAGATAGTTAACTATATTACACAAGTGAGAAAAAGGGAAAAGACTCATGCCGCATTCAAGTTTTTTTTTTTATTCTAAATTGTCCCGTTTTTATTGAATACATTGGATCTATTAATCTTTTTTTAAATGATTTTCTCATTTTAGAGATTTAAAAGATGACACAGGTAAAAAATGAAATTAGTGATATAAAGAAGTATTTGAACAAAATTTAAAATGACAACGTCTATAAATATTTTGAAAACAAATCACGTTTCATTGCATCCATAGGTAAGATTGTGGTTTATAAAAAATACGTAGAAGTTTGTTTAGATGAATTATTAGTATCTGTAGAAGTTTATTGTGGATTCTATTTTTAAATTGATAAACATTTAAGCGGTAACTTATTTTAGTGTTGTGAACGTGCCTTGACCAAGAAGATTATTCTGCGCCGGATTTTGCGCAAAGATTTAAGATCAAAGTCGCCATATTGGTAACTGTCTAATTCAGAAATTTAAGTAAGTAAATATAGGATTATCCACGTATTACCTTAGTTTTTTTACAATTTTTTTCGCTTATTTCGTTTCTGCATTGACTTATTTGTAAGTAAATACATATGATTGTTACGTGTTAGTGTTCTTTTACTTGAAAAACACTTTAATATTTTTCAAGTTGTTGCATAAAATTCACACAATAGTAGTTAGTAAAAAATTTTTGTGCAAAAGGAGTATTTAGTTTAAGAAATATTGATATTTACTGAATTCAAAATTAGACAATGTTATTCTATAATTGGCGAATTAAAAAATTCAACGTTTTTGAGTAAGTCTACAGTAAAATTGCTACATGGCAAGATTTGACAGATGTTCCAATTTTTTGACATTTATCTTCTAGCATTAAACAGAACCAAAAACAGTTAACTTTACTTGTTTTAAGTCGAACAAGTACGTATAACTTGCCATTAACTATAATTATCTACGTTATTTCTTCTAATTTTAATTAATTAATTTGAGGTAGTTCATTGTAACAAAGAAAATTCCAGGAAGTTTGATGGTTTACCATTACAGTCATGTTATGTTGAGATTTGTTAAGTAGTACAGTGTTCTAATTATGGAGTTTTTCAGGCAAAGCATTCAAAAGAAGTGTTTATCTTCTGCAAAAGTGATCACTGCTGAACTTACAAAGATGTCAGTATTAAATCAAAGTGGAGAGGAGCAGGTCGAATGTCCATTATGCATGGAACCACTTGAGGTTGATGATCTTACATTCTTTCCTTGTACCTGTGGTTATCAGGTAAATATTATATTCTATTTAAATTATTAAGATGTTATTTCTGTGTTGACAAAATAAATAATAAAAATCAAAACAAGTGCATGTTTAGGTATCAAGGTTTATTTTATTTATCACATCAATTAACATATTTTTAATAATTTAATGTATAAGAGTTTTTAGTTTGATTTATTTTTATAAATAAATGTGTTTATAATTTAACACATGCATTAAAGCTCAAATTGTATTAAATATATAAACTAAACATTTTTTATAATGAATTATTATACCTAACTGTTTACAGTGTTCATAATAAAAGTAAGGATGTATTAAAATAATATTTCATTAAAATATTCCTTGAAAGCAACACTTTGAAGATTATTGATTTCTAGAACATTGACCTTAAAATTCATGGAATGAAAATGTTCTTTTTACTTTTTCAGTATTAATTCTTTAACAGTTGCCTGTTTTTAATTAATAAACTAATAAGTTTGTAAGATTAGTGATATCTAAATGGACTAATCTTTTAAAAAAGTAATTAGAAATGAAGTAAGGCAAAAAAGGATATTTAAAAGTTATGAAATTTGTTAAGATAACATATATATGTTAAAATGTTTTACCATAAGCATGAAAATAATAGATTTATATAAAATTTAAATGATCTGTTATTTGGATATTGTAAAAAAAATTGTAAGTAGAATAAAAAAAGATATAAAACGTTTATTTAGTCAAAAAAACAATTTTTTTGTCAATACATATCTTCACATTTAAAATAAAACAAAAAATACATAAGTTTACAGTCAACATACATCTAAAATGATAACAATGTCAACTTTACAAAACATGATAAAAGGAAAGGAAAAAAAACGTCAAATAGTTAGCAAGTACTCAGGCAGTTATCAATTAATATAATACTGGGTTTGAATAGCATTTAATATCTTTAGGCAAATTATTAAAAGCCTGTACACCTTTAAAAAAACTGAATTTTGTGTACATTTTTTCATGGCCCTATAAATTCTAAAATGTTACTTATTTCGTCTTTTGTGTTCCTGATTATTTAAAATATTTTGTAAATATATTGGGGAAATTCCTGATTTAATGTTCCTTAAATTGTAAATTTGTATCAATCATAACACCTAGATATTTAATTTTTTCAACTCTCTGAAACTTTACTACATCAACAGAAACACTGCAATGCTACATTGACTTTTCTAAAATTTACAGTACCTCCAATTAATATCCATTTTATCTTTTCGTAATTTATTTTCAATGAGTTTCCGTTACAATAATTGTTTTACTTAGAGAACTATTAATTTCTTTAAAGCAAGTTTCAGTGTTTATTATTCTCTATAGTATCTGAAACACAATTACTTAACCTTCTGTTTCCTATTTTCTATATAATGTCCCAACCAGTCCAGTGCTCAATCCTCAAACCAATAGCTCTTAATTTCATTAATAATCTACCCCTATTAATAGTCTCAAATGCACTCTGTAAATCTAAAAACACCTCCAGCGCATAATGGGCTAGATTTTATAAAACCTGGCCAAAATTCATTAATTAATTAAGGACAAAAAACAAACATTTTTTGGCGTTTATGATTTTATTTAAGGACGAATAACACTATTAACAAAAGTTGTTTACATGAAAAATATAGTTGGTTACCAAAATTAGTCACTGTCAGTAGAACTATCATTATCAGAAGATAATATTTGTCCCATACTTTGTTCTATTATATCTTCTGAAGTGGAGCCAACTTCTTCAGGAGCACAAAGCAAGTCTAAAAGACAAACATTAAAGGCAAACAAAATTAAAAATAATAAAAAATATTTAGCTACAAGTAAAATTTAATTTATCTGAATCTCTACTGAAAATTGATTGGAAATTTCAATCTAAAGTGGTAAGAATAAAAATAATTATTAAACATTTAAATATTGGGATTTTAATTAAGATTAGGATATTACACAAATATTTGCTATTGTTCTGATTTTTTTTTTGTAGTTTTATCTTTTGGGAATTACAATTTTTTTACCTAAGGCAGCAATTGATAATGTATTGCATAGTATTTTTTATATATATTTTTTTAATGTCAAATTAATAATAAATGAGAATGCCAACTTGTTAACTGTGTAAGCAGGTAAGTTTGATGTTATGGTCCATTTGGAGTGGTTTCATATGCATCATTTTAGAATCTCATTCAATGCATCTCTAATGTTTGTCATTTTATTACACAGCTAAAAGTTAAAATATTTATTTAAGCATAATCAAATAAATTAAATTACATATTTTGAAAATGATCAAACAATTTTCCAATATATACCTACATTAACTAGAAAGGCATACTGTTTCAATTTATAACAATATTCATTTCCATTGAAACTGCTTTTTTTTTGTCTTTTGATAATTTTATTATCATTGGAATTTGCTGTAGAGTTTTACACCTTATCAGATATGTTGAAAAAATTGTCCATATGCTATATACTAGTTCCGAGGATTACAGATAATGATGTAATTACGTTTATTGTTTATGTACCTGTTTATTCTAATCTAACTTTTGACGTAAATTGTAGGAATCAGAACAATGGTTATAAAAATAATCTAAAACTAGAACTAAATTGGGCTATTTTGATGTTATTTATATAATAAATAAAACAAATTGATTTTTTTGTAAAGTAATAGAAATTATTTTGTTTATAAACAGCAATTTATTCAAATATATTTATAATTCTGTTTCTATATGTAGATGTAATTTAAATAATTTGTTGTCATAATACACTTTTTTGGCACAAGTGTAGTGTAGGTGGATGTTGCAAAAATAAACAAGAGATGTGTTGTAATTCCAAGAGAAAGTATTTTGATTTAGCATGCTTGGTTATGTTTTATTTTTAACCAAATGATGGTATTTGCCAAATACAGAAGTTGTTTATATTTCAAGATTTTTTATTTTGACCATTCAGCTGTGGAAGAGTTTTACAGAAAGTGTTCTATTCATAAAATATTGTTTGAATGTTTTCTTATTTTATGTAACTAAGTTTTCAAAAATGACAACATGGAATAATTTTTCTCATGGATATTCATTGTTAATAATTTATTAGAATTAAATACATTGCTGTTAGGTCCTCATTTAATTACTTTAGAGATGAAAAATATCAATTATTTGATAGTAACAACTGTACTAAAATTATTTTTTTGACATTCAATTGATACACCAAATCAGAAGATACATCGAATCCTGTACCTTTTTGGGGATAAATATTGATTGGCTTGAGGTGACATATATCATCAGTATGACACCCAAATTATCCCCAATCTGTGGGATCATTCGATATCTAAGGGAACATGTATCATTTAATTGTTCAAAATTGTACTGCTTCACATATTTTCAATCAATTATTTGGTGTGGTATAATTTTCTTCAAATGTCAACGATATTTTTATTTTATAACGCATCTTCTGTTGTAATCTGGGGTTGCATTCTACCATTACTCATTACTGTATCCATTTTTCATCGGTAGTTTTTGTAAACAAGCATACATTTACATCTAAAATGAACAACCTGGCTAAATTAGAAATAAAATCGTTTTCCTAACGGAAAGCTTTTATTATTGCGCCTTTGATTATTATAATAAATTTTTAGGTTTGTAAGTTGACATCGTTCTTTGTAAATTTTATGGAAATAAAAATATAGTAATAAATTGTGGAAATGTAATTTCACAACAAACTTTAACTATCCCAGTGAATGATACTATTTTGATAACTTTTTACAGATCTGTCGGTTTTGTTGGCATCGAATTCGTACTGATGAAAATGGTTTGTGTCCAGCGTGCCGTAAGGCTTACTCTGAGGATCCAGCCGATTTTATTCCACTATCTCAGGAACAGGTAGGAATAGATTTTTAGTGTAAGTTCCCTGACTGATTACATTACACTGGTCAACAAATAAAAATAATTTTTTGAGTTTTGGTTTAACTAACAGTTTTGCTGTAGTTTCCGTATTTTCTGGTGAATCATTCCATACATCTCAGTCCTGAACTTAGCATATGAGTCGCAAAAGCCTGCACCATATAGAAAATATTTTATTGTTGATTTCTCAGAAAATATATGACAAACGTTGTTGTATAACTTAAAACCCATTATTAACTTCATAAAATTAAAATTATAAATACATCCGTAAAGGAAAGGAAAAAATCCTTTACGGATATATCACATTTGAGATATGGATAACCATATTTTTAATAAAATTATACATATACAGGGTATCAGTGATCATTAGCTGTTTTACTATTGGATATATGAAGAAATACAAAAGTTGTACCTACTTTTGTTGATCATATTTTCAAATTATTCTTAAATATTTAGGGTAGTCCATAAATTAGGATCGAACCAAACTTTTTTTATTTTCTGCAGTTCATATTTTCAAAAGTCAATTAGAAAAATGTGCAAAAAATAGTTAATTTTCATGATAAAACCATTTAAGTTTTGAAAAATAAAATGCATTTGGGTATAGGGAATACCAAACAAAATAAAAAGTTAATTGGTGCTATAAAATATGCATAGCTACCTACAGAGTGTCATATTTACTGTGATATATTGATAGAAAAGAAAAAGAATGTAAATTAAAAAAAAAAAAAAATAAGGTGTTTGGTTTAAAAAAAGTAAGTTTGGTTCGCCCCTCATTTATGGACTACCCTTTAAGAATAATTTTAAAATAGTTCGTCAACTTTGTATTCAAAATTTCTTCGTATCTCCAATAATAAAACGGCTATCAATCAATTACGCACTGATATGTATGATAGGCTAATATGTTGGTCTCATTGGATAGGTAAATTTATAACGAATTAATACTAAAATAATATACAAGGTGAAGCATTTGAACATAAAATGAGCCTTATTTATAAGAGGTTTCAAAAACTGTATAAAATGAAACATTTCTATCATTATTGTCACTATTTGTTAGCTTTATAATTCTGTAATTTTGAAATCATTTTTAAGAATGATTTATTATTATAATTTTATCATTATCAAATTTCACAAAACAAATAATTGCCTGGCAACCCTGTAATACCTAAAAAAAAAGGTTGAATACAGTATTATCAGGCCATTTGAAACTTGTTTGTAAGTTTGTATCACAAATTGAAATATCGAGTATTTATGCAGTAATGAGACATCCTGTATACGAGGGAGGTTAAAAAATATGAATGACAAAAAAAATATTACTTGAAAATATTGTCCAGAATCAGTATTTATCAGCTCAAATGTGTGGAATAATGAGTGTAATATTTGAAATATTAAAAATATTAATAAATAATTTTAGCAAAAGTTGTTTTGTAGTTAATTTCAAATTTTATGGTGACTGTCAAAAAAGAGCCCCCCCCCCCCCTCCAAGGAGACTAACTTTTTGTATTGTAACCTGCCTTTTTTAACATCAGAATTTGAAAGATGCTATTTTTCTGATTACTATGGTATATTAATAATGAACCGATATACAAATTATATCAGTATATAATGGGTTGTCGAGCGTTAAGCATTAAAATTGTTTAAATTTCTTTAAAAGTGTTTTGTTATAGGTTTTTTATGACGCTTCACCTCGTTTACCTATAATTCATTTTTAATTCGACATTCAGTGCAGTTGTTACCTATAATAGTTTGCTAACAGTAAAATAATCAGCTACCGTTTTAAAAAACGATGCGTACTGAAAAAGAAAATTGAAATTATAATGATGGTTGGATTAAAGTGAGCCTCTGACATGTGTAAGCAAAATTATAAAAAAAAGTCTCAAACTGGAAGTATGAAAAATTTCCAACTCGTAGAGATGTTGCTCTGAATGTGCTATTGCAAGTCCAGGAAGTACCTATAGGTTGTTGCCGGAGTTGCTCAAGACTACAATATCAGTTATGCATCTGTGCAAGGGTTATTTAAAAGAGAATGCATCTTTATAATGCAGTTGTTGCAAGAATTAAGTGAGAAAGATTTTGATGGTAGGGTCGAGTTTTCTTATATTTTAATGGAACGTTCAAGAAAAATTTCATTTTCGAATGAGGCCACATTCATGCTGAACGGTTCTGTAAACCCACAATTGCCGCAACTTGCCCGACGAAAATCCGCATTGGAAAGAACAGCACCCCCAAAAGTTCAATTTTCTGGCAGGAATCACTGACCAACTACAAAACAGTATGTGAACCTCTCCAGAGAGATATTGTTCTAGGAGGAAGGACATTGTACCCCGTGGGAACTAATGAAGTAATTTGGTTCCAGCAAGACGGTGTGCTCCAACACATTTTGGTATACCTGTAAGAAGATACCTATCCCAGGTAGTTTTGAACAAGTGGATTGTTAGACGAGGGTCAATAGAGTGGTTGGTAGGTCTCCACACCTACACCACTGGATTTTTTATGGGGTCATTTGAAGTCAGTGTTATACAAAAATAGACCGGACAATCTTCAGGTTCTCAGAGAAAGAATAATTAATGAAATTCAAAATGTTCAAGACTTTTGACTGCAAAATTTAAAACAACAATTCGAACATCCTTTGGGCCATTGTATTGGTGAAACATTTTGATAATTTTGAATAAAGGTTTTTTGATTTTTATTTCTAGTCCTTTTTGCTCAAAAATATTCTTATGTAATACTGATATTAATACAGCGTAATAAAAAAAAATAGCCACTTTCAAATTCTAATGTAGAAAAGGGGCGTACAAGTTGGCTGTCACTATAAAATTTAAAATTAACTATAAAATAACTTTTTTCTAATTTTGACATATAAAGTGACATTTTTTGTAATCGCAGCAAGTTTCAAAATGGTCTACTTTACGCAACCAGTTGCATAATGTTGAATATTATAAAACTGGTTTCGAAAAATGCATTACGTTACCAGTTGCAAAAAAGAAAACAAAAATAAACTTTTTGATTTGAAAATCAATAATATACATTATTATTGAAAGTGTATATCAAAGAAGGACAGGCTGACTTATAAAAATAGAATTTGGAAAAACTTACAACCTAGTAATAATGTTGTTTTGGTCCTTATTTTCCAGTCCTAATCAGCACAAAATAATTAAAACACAATAACTTTAATAAACAATATAAACACACTGCAAGTCGTTGAGAATAAATAATTAATAATGACGTTCTAATTGTCAATGAAAAGGTGCATATGCAACTAACAATATAAGAAAGTAATATTGGTTGCCTAAATGACAGTACTGTTTGACCGAAACACAATTTTAGTCAAATTTTAATCAGAATTAGAAAAAATATTGTATAACACATTACGAAATGCTGTTTTATGTAACTCGTTCATGTTGCGGGATCTCGCTCTGCTCGTCCCGCAAATATTCACTCGTTACATAAAATAAGGCATTTCACAACTGGTTTCATAAATAGCTATTATTTAAATAATTTTTTAATATTTTTGATATTTCAAAAGTCGCACTTATTATTCCACACATTTGAACCCTGTATAAAATAGTCATCTAACAAAACAAAGTTTATTTCAAATTCCTTTTTGTAGAAATTTCGACAAATTTATTTTATCAAGTCATTGCATTTAATAGTTTATTTTTTTAATATTAATATATTTTAATGACATTTTTTAAGTAGAATAAAAAAGTTTAACAATTTCGTGTTTGCTTGGTACGCACTGTATTTGTGAACAATATATATTATATCGCATAATCAATACAATGAAAGTATAAAGGAAACTATGTTTCGAAATTAATTTGCTATAATTATTATTTTAATAATTAAAGAGTAAAGCAGTGTATTTTAAATTAATTTTTAAATTTTGTTTGAAAATTCGAATGTTGAAAATTTTTACTTATTAAGAAGTAAAAATCTACAACACAGACTCAAAATTCATGTTGTTGACCAGTGTCATCTTCTAAACAGAAACATAAATTTACATTGACTCTTTTCTTTTACTTATATATTTAGTTACTTTAGGGCCGATCTTTTCACCTCTGAGTAAAGTTACGTGTAAGTTTACTGGACAGATTAACACACAATAGCCCTATAGTTTAATCAGCAAGTAGTTAGTTTCAACTTTACTCAGACATGAAAAGACTGGCCATTAATCCTATAATTATTCTTTAATATTATTATTGGATGAATCCCAAATAATTTAGAGTGCTGTAGACAACCTAAAACAGTAAAAACAGTTGTAGTACTAAGGGTACAAATTTAAACCTTTTACTCTATACTAGAGATATTGCAAGTTCACATAACTACAGGCACTAATAGTGCTGATGTAATTAGTGGATTATTAAGTGGGCTGTAAAATAGCACCTATTGCTAATCTGAATTTTGACATGACATTTCTAACTTTTTTTTTTTTTATAAAAAAAATTGACTGGATTTTTCTTATAAATATATTAGTAAATAATATGGAAGAGGAATTAGAAATTAGTATTTTAGCAGAATTCAATGATAAGAAATTGAGTTTTTTTTTTTTTTTTTATTTATGGTCTAGGTGTATAAACCTAATATGCCAGTCCCAGTTTGTGTTTGAATTCTTATTAATGTGTGTTCTGTGTAGGCTTTGTTACTCCCAGCGCCATTTCATGAACAGCACCGTTAATTAGAACCCAACAGTGAATGGTCGAGTGGGGAGTCTTACCTATTCAAATGTGCTAGTGGACAAAGATAATCCTTGTAACTAGGCCATTAGGCCTGTTAGGATAAATAAATAATGTAATATTAAAGCCTCATTTCAATTTGCAGGACATGACAGATGAAGAAATAAAATAACCATAATAACCAAAATCGAAATAATATTTAGTGCAGGACTATTTTTGAACTTTCAAACTGATACACACGAATATAGGCGAGTGCACTCAAAAACTCATAAGGTCACCACTATTTATGGTTATTATACATCCACAATTAAGGGAAGCCACTATTTTTAATAGAGAGATTGCAAATTTCTATAACATCGGCCACTAATAGTTCCAACCTAATTAGAGGCAAATACATTTCATGCTTAAATAAAACTTATTGCAAACCTGAAGTTTTGACATTAAGAGTCCTTATACATATTCCTAACCTCATTTTAAATACTAAATTATAGTTCATCTTTGTTGTTGTCTATAATAGTACATAATGTAGAAGAATTAGAAATGGTCATTTTAGTAGAGATGTGTTGCGATTTCGCTGTCAGCGATTTTGTCGCCGCTACTTTCCTGTCGCTGGAGCGAACCGCTCCGGTTCTTTCAAAATCACTGCGACTTTTTGGAGCTGGGTTTGATTTAGGCACGTTTTCATTAAATGTCGCATCGCATATTTATCTGATGTGAACTGGAACTGCGATCAGAACGAAAACTATTATATGCTTCTAATCGCAGTCGCTGAAATTTGTATAAAACAAATAGGACATCTACAATAGGGTGGCGCAAAAAAAACGACTATTGTTTTTAAGTCTCGTGCGAAAATATGGTAATTTATTATGTTTTAAGACCCCCTCCAAAAGGCAGCTCAAAAAAATTTTTTAGGGGTCGTGGCTCAAAATTTTTAAAAATTTCAAAATTAGTCAAAATTGGATTGTTTTTTCAAATTTTTTTGCTCATGACGGTAGAATTTTGTGCCCTAAAAAACAAAAAAATTCTTAAATTTTTAGCTCAATATATTAAACTGAAATTAATTCTTAATATTAAGATTTAAAGGTCGCTCGAAAACTTCAAAAGCAATAATTTTGTATATATAAAAAAAAAAACTTGGGCGACCTCTAAAAAATGTTTTTTGAGCTGCCCTTTGAAGGGGGTCTTAAACCATGATAAATTAACATATTTTCGTACGAGACTTGTATCTTGGCGGCAATAGTAATCGACCGTTTTTCAATATTTAAATTTTATTTTATAAAAATTAAATTTATTATTATATTTTTAAAAAATATATTGTACAAAAGAGCGTAGATTACCAAAGACATGAAAAAATTACTGTCATTAAAACTGCTTCGAAGAAAATGCAACGATTTAAAAAATTAGCAGCTATTTCTTATGTGAGGACGTGACGCAGGTCACAAGTCGCGATCTAGTATATCGCTTCGAAAAGTCGCAGCGATTTGTCACTGCGACTTTTTCGGAACAGTCGCTGTTTGTCGCAGCGACACGAAAATTTCGTCGCAACCCATCTCTACATTTTAGGCGATTTAGATGATGATATTAAAGATTTAATATTAGAAAACTTCGAACAATGCAAATATTTTAACAATAGATATAGTAAATTATTTTAAATGTGCAATTTGAACGCCATAAATGATATATTTAAAAATAAATCAGATTTATTTGTAAATTCTATTGATTATACGGTAATCTTTCTAAAAGATGGCTAAGCTGAAGGCCGAGAAACGCCAGCGCGACCAACAGCGCAAAGCGAAGCTGACGGAGAGCAGGAAACACCTGGCCAGCGTTAGGGTAGTACAACGTAACTTGGTGTTCGTGGTAGGACTGCCGATGAGATTGGCAGACCCGGAAGTGCTGAAACGCCATGAGTATTTTGGCAAATTTGGAAAGATACACAAAGTGGTGATCAACCAATCGACTTCGTATGCTGGCTCCCAAGGACCCAGTGCAAGTAAGTTTGTTATTTCGTATTTTATACATTTTTTTGAAGTGTCAGTTTCACGATTGTAAAGATGGTACAAATTGAGAATGACCCGTAATCACTTTTTCACGACCTCTCGTCTGCCGGTTGAAAGCTAGACGATCCAGTGTCGTGCTGAAAGTTACGAATTTGGTACACACAGGGATATGGTTTTTTGAGACAAGTAAAAAAGTGATTTACGAGGAAGAAGTTTGTACCCTTATCCATGAAATAAAATAAGTAAATAATAGTAATTAATATCCATGAAAAATATTGATAAATTTAAAGAAGTTGTCAATGTTTGTTCAATGGACAAATAATGACAACTGATATTTGATTACTGCAAAAAGTGGCATGTCTTTTTTGCTGGCTATTTGAAGTTGAGTACAGGGGAAGGGGTTAACAATATGTACTGTCCCAATGGTGGGAGCGGTCATGTGACCTATAAAATTTAAAGTTGCTTATCGATGGATTTTTCTTTTTTTTTTGTTTATAGACGTCAAAAACAATAAAAACAATCGCTTTGCATTTTCTGTCTTTCGGTGTAGGGATTTCAGATATGACCAATATTTACCTTTTTCAACGAAATTCGGGATATAGCTTAAACTTGTTTTGTATGAATCTAAGATGATATTGTAAGCTTGTTTTTGTGTCAATAAAATGATTGAAATTAAAAAAAAAAAAACTTGCAAAAAGTGACCTGTTTTTGAAATAGGTGTAAAGTCGAAACCAAAAGTCGTAAAGTGGTTTAATTGTTCTCAAAATGTTGATATGATTCTTAAATAAGCAAGCATTTTTTTACTCAGTAGTTCTCTACCGCATTTAGCCTTTTATTCACAGCGGATTTTTGAGGAAAAAAAAATGTTGAAGTGCCAAAATTTACTTGTTTTACTACAACAAAACAAAAATAGCTATTTGTGTAATAAGAGCCGCTTGAGACAGACGGAGCGCGGCAATCTGTCGAAAGGCGGCAACGAACTTTTTGCTCAAAATGCACACAATTTTTTTTTTCTACGATCGCATTATTTTAAAAAATAGATAAAAACTAAACGTTTATCATAAGTAGTGCATATACCTAGGTTAATTATGGAAAAAAGCAGTTGATACTCAAAGTCCATGTTAACTTAAATAATATAACAAAAAACATGTAACTATGTACAAATAACTTGAAAATCATTTATTAAAAAGAAATATTATTATGTTACCTAATTTAAATTAGGCGAGCAACAAAGCTGTCAATTTTGTCGCTTGGCGAGCAGCAAAGCTGTCACTTAATGTCAGTTCGCGGAAAATACCTAATTTAAATACGCTAGTTTAATGTGATGTCATTTTGGTTCCACTGACACTAATTCTAACCAAACTTTTAACTAAAACATCAATAAATTTGACGTATACGCTTTTACTGTTTTTAGTTTATTTCTAAATATTGTTTACAGGTCATAAAAAATAGTTTAAAGGTATGTAATTGGTAACTAAACGATTGTATATTTGATGTATGTTATCTACTTACTTTAGGAATATATTTATAAAAGTAAAAAAACGATATAATTTAGTTAAACGAAACGAACAAAACGCACTCAAAAAATCACTTTAATTGTCAGTGGAACCATAATTACATAATCACTAAACTAGCGTATTAGGCGAGAAACAAAGCTGTCAATTTTGTCGCTTGGCGAGCAACGAAGGTGTCACTTAATGTCAGTTCGCGGAAAACATCAACTTTGCTGTTGGATTTCGAAGCGCAAAAACCTACTTTGGATAGTGATCGCAGAAAAAATGTTTTTCGATTTCCTATTTCCTCCCCCTCTCTCTTCCCTACCCCATCCCTAATAAGGGAGTTTTTTTTCCAAAAGTTATTTTCGAGGCTTAATTATTTATCTAGAACTACGTAAATTACAAATATTTTGCACTCCACTCCTACCTCCTCTCTCACCTCCCTTCACTAATAATAAAGATGTTCTACTTGATCTTTTTCGTGGTTCTTGAGTATGACTTAAACATAGTTATCTATTGAAATTTTATTGTACCTTACGTTTTCTTTTGTTCTTGAACTGGAATTGTAATTGATGACAACATCGTCAATAAAATTTTCTATCTCTCTCTTATCCTCACCCTAACTACAACTCTCATAAAGTCTGGGTGGCTATATTATGTGCATGGATTTTTTTTCACATCTCAATAATAAATAAAATTATAAACACACACTCATTATCAAAACGCAAAACAATTTGATTTTTGCGTGTAATTGACACTCAGGGTAGGAAACATAGGAACAACAAATTTCGGAGACTTTAAAAGGATGTAAGATTTGTGATGTGAATGATAGTGAAGACATCCACGAGATCAATTTATCATTTATAGAATAAATTTAAGAAAACTAATCCCAGTTTTTCCATATTAATTATTTTTATCTGAATATTTAAATGACAAAATCGCAATTGACCAATAATATTTTGACAGAAGACGAGCAAAGTATCTTGAAGCGTTCAGGAAATAAATATAAGCTGAAGTTCCTCGAGAATCACATGTTCAATATTGACATCTTCCCTCTCGTATCTCCGCCGAACTCATTTACACTGTGTATTGAAACAAAAATAACAACTTTGGCAACTTCTTGACATTAAGAGTATACCTACATCATGTAATTTTACATTTGAAACTTCCTGAGTTATTAAAAACACTATATCCTGCACTTAAATTAGTTCTATTATAAATTTTTATGACAGGCCTTCATATACAATAGCAACATTGAAAACATAATTTCTCCATTTTACATATTTGATAAATTTGATGTTTTTTCTCATTTTTCGTACATGTATTTTTTACAATTCAATAAGACTAGAATATGACTATATAACCGGCCGCCGTAAATATTAAAAGAATTTATGTGGTATAGAATTCGAGTTTTATTTACCTCAAATAATATGAGAAAACCAAAAGATTCATTAGTAATCAAGGTGAATATCATCAAAATTCTATAGTCCATTAATTTAGTTTACACAGATATTCAATTAATAGTCCTACAGCCAACGTGCAGATTTGTGACTTATTTTCTTACTACTGAATTTATTATTAAATTGTGCTATGATACGTGTCCAACGAATTCACGAAAGTGCGACGTTCAGACAGTGGCGCTTAGGCGAAAATGGTGGAGAAATTGAATTTTGTGAAAAACAACAAAATCTTGAAAATAAACCAATAAGTCACGCGCATGCCTTCTCATGCACTACTTTAAAACGTTGGAGAGAAAAAATGGCCACTGAAATTGGTGGAGGGTTTAATATTTCTTGTAGATTAGCACTTATCGTCGAATGAGCATAACAAAAATGTTAAGAAAATAAGTAAAATTTTTGAGAGGCACCTACCACTTGCAATGCCTATAGCTACCTAAACGCCCCAGTCTGAACGTCGCGCTTTCGTGAATTCGTTGGACACGTATCAGCGCAGTTTATTAATAAATTCAGCCATAAGAAAATAGGTCAAATCTGCACGAAGGCTGTAGGATTATTAGTAAACATTTCAGTATTCATGTTGTCACGATAGTCACGTTTCTTAGATTTTGAGGAAAAGATTAATTCTGCATCAGAAATAAAAGCCATCCTCGTTGCCTGCATGGACAGGTATGTGCATTTTCCCCTCACTTTCACAGTCATGTTTTATTGATTTTATATTTGTATTCCGCCAAATTCTCTTTAGCAGATTCCTTCGAAAAAATGAATGTCTCATCCAAATATACAAATGAAGCACCACTTCTTTTAAACTTATGAAAATCCCTTATGAACTGAATTTATGGACTACTGCTGATTTCTCACATAACGCCTTAAGATTTTCTTCTTTCTTAAATTTAAATCCATTATGTTTTAAAGTTTTCCATAGATTGATTCTTGCTACATTTATAATTTTTTCGTGAATTGTATCTAAAGTTACATACTTTTTGGATGGTATCATGAATTTTCATTCCATCAGGAATTTTTCTCTTGAGTGTTTTGTTAAGTTCTGTTTTGCTACGTTCTGGTTATTCAGTACATTCTAAAGTGTTGACTCGCTAATACCAAGTGCTTCCCTATAATAGCTCTTTTGTGTACCTGAAACACTTGTACTAAAGGTCCACCATAATTTTTTTTTTTTTGCAAGGAAATAAAATTTTTATTAATTTTGAATTTTCTGTAGAACTAGTCGAATTCAACATTGCTCTAAACTAATTAACCTATAATATTTTCTCTCTTTTTGCTTTTTTTAATTGGGTTATGTCTGAGCTATATTCCTCTTAATTGAATATCTGAGTTAACTAAATACAGTTTTTTTTTAATTTAATTAATTCAACTTTCAACGAATTGTAAAAGGAAGTAAAATTAATTAAACAAGGTTTTTTTGCAGGTGCCTATGTAACTTATATGAAAAGTGATGATGCTTTAAAGGCCATACAAAGTGTCAATAATATAACTATTGATGGTAGAGTGATTAAATCAAGTTTAGGTACTACGAAATATTGTTCACATTTTATGAAGAATCAAACTTGTCCTAAGCCAGATTGTATGTACCTTCATGATTTTGGTGAGTAGACATTTTTTAGGCAGACCAGCTATTTTTTTTTATTTCCTATCAGTTTACATCTTATATATTTTTTTATATAGTTACTTTGTGAGGGTAGAATTTTATCGCGGAATCTCGAACTGTTATAATAATCCGGTAGACACTGAAAGTAATTTCAACATTCCTGCTCCAGACTCACACCGTGAAGTCGCGGCGAGAACAAGTGCAAAAATCATCCACACTTATGTTCGCGGGTCTTTACAGTCTTTCGCGTGTTGAGTCTAGAGCCGGCTGTACAGGGTGGAACCTAAATTCATACTGTTTTCATCAACTGTGTGCAGAAGATATTAAAATAAACAACTTTAAAAAAAAAAACTCAAAAATAAGAAACTTACAATAATTTATTCCAAAATGTATCCAATACAGTCCTGTATAATATAACTTTTGGCGAAAAATATTGATTGCATGCTTTGCAAGGCGAATGTTCAAGTTAATTGTGAAAGGGATAGAATTGATTTTTCCGCAGTAGTTGCCCATATTTTTTTGCGTTGGGTCTTCCTCGATAACATTTAAAATGTGTTCTTCTAAACTCACTTTTTCAATTTACCATACTAAACACACTATTGAAAGAAATCAGGTGGCTGAATTACAAAAACGCGTGAACATGATTCATAAGAAAAACCTTTAAACAGATAAAACCATAAACAGACTTATGAATTCGTTTAAATTTTAGTGCACAAGTCCAGGCTCGGATTTATATTTTTTTTAATTCTGCATCTTTTTTATTTTTAAATTTGTTGAAAAAAGGTTATTTAAAAAAGATGTTTATTTTAATGACTTCTATACACTTTTAAAAAAGTATCAACTTAGGATTCACACTGTATATTTAATAGGTAGAGTAAATAATTAATTTTCACTAATGTGGCAAGCCTTTATAAGGAAAGAGAACTCGAAAGTCATTTACCACAGGATTTTTAATGTTGTTTATACAAGCGGATAGTAGTTGCGGCCTCTATGGGCCAACTTAGCTTTATCAACCAATGTTTTTTCATCAATTTGAAAAATTGTTATAACTACGAAAATTCATAAAACATGAAATAAAATGGACATTGAAAACTATTGACCTATTTCAATTATATATGCTCTAGCTAAGCTATTTGTACAAATCATACACACTGCTATATCAACATGTTGAAAAATATATATCTACTCAGCAACATAAATTCGTTAAAAATAAAAATTTAAATTTGTTTATTTTTGCTATTAAAGCTTACGAAACATTAGAACGAAAAAGTCAGTTAGTGTATAAACAGATTTTCAAAAAGCATTCGAAAAGGTATATCATGATGTACTACTTCAAAAACTAAATACATTCGGCATAGCTACGACTTCCATTTTTTTATAACTTAGAAAACAGATTATTCATAGTAAAACATAATGGAAATACATCTGGAAAATTTTCTGTTAATTCGGGTGTTCGACAAGATTCTAACCTAGGACCACTCATGTTCTTGTTATTTGTTAATGACTTACCTTCTGATTGTTTGCTCTTTCTTAGGATTTTAAAGGTTTAAAAAAAATCAGCGAGGGATTTTATTGTCACAGAAAAACATAAATAGTATTTATGAATGGAGTCTTAATAATAAGCTGTATTTTAATATAAAAAAATGCGCTATGACAGTAAGACGCAAAAAACAACCAATAATTTTTGACTATGTAATGAATGGAAATATACTTGTGCGGTATTCCGAGGTTAAAGAACTCTGTGTCACTTATGACAACCATTTTTCGTTTTCAACTCATATTAGAAATATAGTAAAATCTGCTAACCGCAGCTTAGGCTATGTAAAACTCCTTTATTATAGTCTAGTTAGGACCGAGTTGGAATACGCTTCTCTTATTTATTTTATTTATTTATTTATTTATTTATTTATTTATTTATTTATTTATTTATTTATTTATTTATTTATTTATTTATTTATTTATTTATTTATTTATTTATCATACGGTTTAAACCA
Source organism: Psylliodes chrysocephalus (assembly GCA_927349885.1). Classification (NCBI taxonomy): domain Eukaryota; kingdom Metazoa; phylum Arthropoda; class Insecta; order Coleoptera; family Chrysomelidae; genus Psylliodes; species Psylliodes chrysocephalus. Next base: position 41,682,076 of record OV651818.1, read on the forward strand.
TTTACAAAATACATAAGTTTATAGTATAAAAAATATACATAAATATTAAAATACTATGTAGACCTAACACATTTTTTTACTTCGCCACTCTTTTCACTTGATACAGGGAATAGTTAAAAATATCAATATTCTGTTTTGCTGCAAATGTATTAGCATTTCTCAGAAGTCTGGCCATACCAATTCCTGAGCCATAGTTAGTTCTGTGAGCTTTCAAAGCAAATGTGGAGATACCACGCAACGGCCTAGGTGGGATATAAAAATCTACACTTTGCAAGGGTTCAGGAGAATCAACAAGGTTATTTACAAGTTTAAAGATAAATAGAAAATCAATAAATTCTCTTCGGGAAGCTAACGTTTTATTATTTGTTGTGGCAAGCATATTTGTATAAGAGTACGGTAGTGACAATTTAAAAGAACAATACATTAAAAATCTACACTGTATGTACTCTTTCAAGCTTTTCAATATGAATTTGCGCATATGGTGACCTGTCCAAATAACAGAACAATATTCCAAATGTGACCTTATGAGCGAATAAAATAAGATTTTAATTGTATGCAAATTCACAAAGTCTGCTGAGTGCCTTCTCACGAATCCTAACTGTTTTAAGGCTTTCCCAGCAACATAATCGACATGCTGAGAAAAAGACAGATTAGATTGAAATATAACCCCAAGATCTTTTATACTGTCAACTTTATTAATACGATTTGGTATGGAGAGTATCAATATTCCATGAAAGACGTTGAAAAGGTTCAAAACAAACTACTTAGATATTTGTACTACAAAACACACCCTGTTAGACCAGATTATAATATGATAAGGTCAACCCAGTTGAGAAAAAAGTTTAAATTCTATCGATGTACAATAGGCGTTAGCCCAAACTCGATGATGTTGCTCTATAATACGCCTAATAATAATATAAATGCACCTGATATATTATAGTAGAGGAGCCCGTGGGAGGTTGACCTTCACCCATCTGATAACCAGATGACGCATATTTTTTATGAAATTTTATTGATTTATTAGGTCTTTTCCTTTGCATCGACAGTGTAGCACTGAGCTACGTTACTTCTGAAAATGTCGTTCCATCCATACAATTTGTATAAATGGAACGATATTTTCAGAAGTGGTGTAGCTCAGTGCTACATTTTCGATGCAAAGGAAAAGACCTATTAACATGCCATGCGTCAGTAGGCTTGTTTACTTATTTCTGTTCATGGCTACCTAACAGGTAAGTCAATATAGGTAACTACACCGATATGTCAACCAATAAAAATTGATATCAGAAGAAAGATAATTTAATTATTAAAATAATCGTATAGGCTTGCCTGCAAAAAACTGTTCATGGAATACTAATGCCTTGCTTTAAAGTTTTAAAATCGGCCAGTTGATGGTCCAAACTACTAGTAGCAGAGTGTATCAACAACATTAAAATTTTTGTGGTAATGAGTTTTCTTTCCTTATATGTATATTTAATATTCAAACCAGTTAATGCTTATGTTCCCGCCAAATAATACATCTTAATAGTTAACTTATTTCCCTCAAGGAGATCCGGAGGCCAGTTTCACCAAGGAGCAGATGCACGCTGGAAAACACCAAGAATACGAAAAGAAACTTCACGAAAACCTACTCTTCCGCGTGGCCAATAGCAACAACCAGACCAATACCACAGAGGCCAATCCGAAATCGGCTATTCCCATACCGACCACGAACTCCTCCTCCACGTTCAAATCATCTTCCAAAGAAAACGTCAGCGCGCCGCTGTCGAGCAGCGTCAGCAGCAGTTCGAGTACAACATCCAATAGTAGTGGTACGAATAAGGAGAATTGGCCGCATCTGAATAACGGCGACAAAGAAAAAAAAGAAAAGGAGAAGGGAAAAAAGACGAAAGGTAAAGGAAGTGGAGGGGACGGTGGTAGTAGGAAACCCGATAGGAAGGAAGCGTATAGTGGACGGAATGACGTTGGAATGAAGTTGGAGAAAGGGTTTGGATTAGGAGGTAAGTTTAATTTATGTGGATTTCTAAGTTAAGGACGGAGATTCCATCGGTTTACTCAACGAATGTACGTCAATATCCTGACTGAATATATACATCCACCGTAGGTAGGTACGTAAAAGTAGGTCGTCTTTGAGGATAAAATGCTGTAAAACGGCACCTTTCAGATTAATTAAAATGGGGTTTAAATCAAAATAATAGTTTTATTCTATGAAGATTTACATCTCATTAGCAAATCAAATAAAATATAAAAGAATGTAAAATAATGCAAAATTTAAAAGTTACAAGAAATGCATATAGATATAAACTTAAGAGTACAAGAGTAATACATAGATAAAATAAAGCGATTAATATAGTAATAATAACAATAATACTAATATGAGGTGTGTCTAAAAAGTATACGACCTTGCATTTTCCCACTCATAGTAGCGATGCTAGGCTGGAGCCACTACACACAGTGGAAGGAGGCAGCTTAATGCACATGCTTGAATTTTTTTTTTCACGTTCCTGTGTGTCTGCCGTTTGCTACTGGTCTTCTCTAAAGCGCGACCCCGTTTTTATTAAAAAAATTGTTTACCGCCCCCTATTCATTACCCAAACCAAAATAGCCACAAAAATAACATACCTAATTTACAAGTAGCTGATGGTTTCTCAAATTTTATTTTACTTTACTGTTTAAGTTTAAATTAAATGCATTAAAATAGTTCAACAATTATTTTAATAATTGCGATCTCTCCCACTAGTAACTAGTAGTATTTCTGCCAGACTAGCATTTATAATAAAACTAAATAATAGAAAGTCGACTGCACATTGTACACTGCGACATCTTTGTTTGTGTCTATATCACAATACTTTTTCATTATATTCGCGAAAGCGCTACTCCTTATTTCGCTACTAGATGGCACTCTGGAACATTCTCATAACTTCGTTTTGGCTTTATAAAAGCAGCGATGTGCAACGAGACCTCAGTTCCCAACAGCGCGTTGTGGCGAATACGGTATTAAGTAAATTTGTGTGTCTTACTTATTACTGTTTACGTATTTTTACGTCTACAATAAATTACAAATTATGGATACGTTTTTTAAAATGAAGTGCAGAACAATCTACGCCTGAAAGTGGCAGTAATAAAAAGAAAATGATGAATATCTTAAATACCGTTATTTCCAATAAACCACAATGTGTTATTTGTGGAGAAGTCTTGTCAAAAGAAAACATGAAGCCACTTCGACGTTTTAATAGCAAACATCCAGATAAAAAAGACAAACCTGTAGAAATTTTTGAAAGAAAGCTGAACTTCCTTCACAAACAGTAACTACTAATGAAAAAGATTATTAACATGTTATAAAGTTCCTTATTGCATTGCCAAAACTAGTAACCCGCACACAATTGAAAATCTGATTTTGCTAGTAGCTTTACAAATGGTACATATAATGTTTGGTGAAAAAGAGGCCTGCCAAGTTAAAAACAATACCTCTGTCAAATAATACTATCCAAAGACGAATTACTGATATGGCAGAAGATATTCAGGTGCAAGTTGTGGAAAATCTTTATAAATGCACATGCACATACTTCTTTTCTTCAAATGGATGCATCCACAGATATAAATTTTAACTATTACCAATTTATTACGTTTGCAAGATATGGCATTCAAGAAGATATTTAATTTTTACCCCATTGTTTTATTAATTAGCTATTACCGTAATATGGCAGAATTACTATTTTTCCCTGGTAACCTATTAACTATAGACCATGATTCGTTTTGCAAATTACTGGCGTTTCCGATTTTTTTTTATATACTAAATCTGCTTAACTGTCTTAATTATTGATCTATAGAGAGAATGGTAGGGTCCGATTATACTTAGAAGAACACCGCTACGTCATAACCATTACTTTGAATTTCGAATAGATATTATTTATAACTATCAATAAATAAAAAATAAGTAAGTTAGTTATAAAACAATATTTCCCATATTCCTATAATATTAATACTCCATTAAACTCCCAGTAGGCGGCGGTAACCAATTAGGCATTCCAAACAAATGAATTGCCAGTGGGAAGGTTTGGTATATCTAAGGGTGGCGACATACGGTGTATTCTATCTACTTTACGTAAAATCATGAATAATGGACGACAATTAAATATTTTATGTCAAACACAATACAAATAATATTTAAAAAACCCACCTATACATTTCTTCATAAATTGGCAGGCTTGGCGACTACTACTTCGAATAAAAATAGTGTCCAAGTTGCAAGACTATGTCGCTACCTCCTTAGATATACAAGAATTTCCCACTGGCACCTATTCTTTGACAGGTCGTTGGAATGCCTAATTAATTACTTTGCCAAATGATGACGTAGCTGTGTTCTTCTTATTGTAATCGGACCCTAACTATTAAAATCTTTATTTAAAACATGTTTATCATCTTTAACATATTTATTTTTTATTTCATAAAGATGATGCATATTTTTTGCTGATATTCCACATTATCCAGATTTTGACTTAAACAATTCTTTTAGGATAAGCAGAGTTTAATGAATTCCAATCAACCATAGTTATCAATTGCTGGAATTTATTATTGTACTCATTTAATATGCTTTTGTACACTTTTTCTTGAGGTATGCTAAAATTATATTCTGTGCTACATAAAAACTACATCATGTTCTGAGATACTGTTATATAAATAACATCCCATTACTTTTATTATCATCCCAGGTAGTGCAAATATAATCAATCCAAGGTACTAGTTTTTTTTTAGTGATTTTTACATACATTTTTAAACAAATTAAGTAAGTTTGTGAGGATTACCATGGTTTTTATTCAAAAAATCAACACTAGTTAGTTAGTACTTATATTTGTACTTCTGGGTAAGATTATATCTAAATTTGTTAAGATTAAAAAATTAACCAGATTGTAATTAGGTGACCATAAATGCAAATTAAGTATGTTCGAACCATTTTTATTTTAAACTCTTTTTCAATGATTAGACCGTTAAATGTATCAACTGAAATACATACATTTCTCTGAATAAAATTTTCCTTAACCATAAATAAGTGTCCCACCACTGTTAAATTGGGATCTACAGTGCTCTGAAGTTACAATATAATTTTGTATTGATATGGATTCAAATATAATCAGTATTTAGTTGCACATACATTGTAGGTATTAAGAAGTACTTCTAATTGATCCACTTTATTTCTTATTAACTGAATATTTAAAAGCATTAGGGTTAAGTGAGGAGAACTTGTTACTTCTAAAAAGCAATTAGAGCTCCGATTAAGATTGTCATGAATAGTAATTTTGTTTGTGTTTATTATTATTATTATTATTATTACCTTTATCGTTATAAGTATTTATAAAGTCAAGATCATCTCCTTGAATAGTAATAGATTGGTTATGTTAAATAATTTGTTTTTATTGAAAATAATAAATTTATCATTTGTCAATAGTGTAACTCAAGTTAGACCTTTATCTTTAATGTGGTTCAAAATTCAGTCAGTTCTTTTGGTATACTATACAATTTTTAAATACAGAGATACCGCCTCCTTGACAAATGGATTTTTTTTTTTTTTTTTTTAGAAAAACAAGAAAAGACCTCGTCGCCGTCTCTAAGCGAATCAAGCGCAACACCGTCCCCGCCGTCGTCAACGGAACCACACATTTTATTGCCACTATCGAAATTACCTCCGATCGTGGACGACAACACGAGCTTCTTCTCCATGAATCCCTTTCAGAAAATCACACACGGCGGCCATGCTGCTCCAGATCACACAGAAAGTGACAGTGAAACACATCCTTCTAGCATATTGACAGATACTTTACCAAATATTAATACGACTGAAGACTGGGCGGCGGCGTTTGGGTTTCCTAGAACTTCGGAAACCGGTGCAGGTAATTTTTTGTTCCCTATGTCAGTATTAAAACAAGAGCACGAAGAAGTGAATCCAACTTCTCAAACGTGGTCATCTTTAATGGGGTAATAAAAACGCAAAATCAGTACCAACAAGGACCTCATCTGGTTTCAATACTTCAGATGAGATACCTCTAATATTTCTCATATCTTGCCCATTCTCTTATATAACTCATAATCCTCTCACTCTACTAAAACACTATTTCAGTCTTAACAAAATGAACTGTAAAATTCTGGACTCTCACAACTTGGAGGTAGTCAGCTACAAAAATCTACTAAAACTTGCATCAACTACAAAAAGTTCCTTAGTTTCTTATTTTATATTAATAAATAATAATTTTTAATTCTTTAAATTTAAAACTACATAATAACAAAAGTGTGTTTTTTTTTTATTAAACCCTAGGATCTAAGGTTTGTTTATAACTTGATAACCATAACCATTTTATTATAAAATATTTTTTTAAATCATTCATAGGCTTCAGGATGGCTATTTAGCTGAAACCAGTCGCCAATCTGTGTGGTACTGATTTTACGTTTTTATTGTCTCATTAGAATAAGGGTTAAATTAATAACATCTAACATTGCTTACAGGTAAAAGAGAAGAAAAGGATACATTAGATTCGTTTAGGAAAGGTTTTGGTGGTATGAACCATGATACAGGATATAGTAAAGGTACATAATAGATATTTATTTATCAAGTCAGCAAAGTGATTTTTTATCGAACTAGTCTGAGATTATGAGCCAAACGAGAGAAGCAAGTGAGGCGAGTAACAGGCGAGTTCGATAAAGGCATTTTGTTGACGTGGTCCATACAAACTTTTATCGCCAACCGTAAATAATTATAATTAATAAAAAAGGATATATTATAACACCACATTTTATTATGACAGAGTAAACAAATAGAAAAATAACAGTGAATACAAAACAAATCAGTTACATACTATTTCTGTCAAACGGTCATGGCTGTGTTGATAAATATTAGCGACAGATAAAATATTTAATTTTTATAGTGAGATAAAGTGTTTGTTTACTTTCGCAAATCGCTATGGTAATGCATGGCTTTGTTTACGGTTGGTGATATAATATTTTTTCCAATAATCTTGGCATCTGAAGGAAATTCTTTTATCTGCAGTTTACTTTCTTTTTAAATCCATTGTGGCTATGAAAGTCAAACATCGCCCACTCTGTGTAGTACTAAAGACTATTTCACTATAAAACTGAGGAAAAATAGACTTTTTGTTTTGGAATACCTTTGAAGAACTTACCAGTATGACAGCAAGTAAATCACCACCATATAGGAAGAAGACTAATACTGACAATATGATAAATAAAATTGAAGGTGATCTTAAAATTTTCATTACATTGGAGAAAATATCAAAAATGAAGATCCTGGATTTGATGGGCACAAAAATAAGACATTTTTGTACTATTATAAATACAAATGCAGTAATATACTTAGCACCTCCGCCAATTTGTGTGGCTAGTGAACATCTATTTGCTCCGCTGGTATTGTATAGGGCGATTCATTAAGGGGGTCGTATCTCAGAATATTTTAAAGTAGATCACAAAAACAGGTTGATTTTTATTTCAAGGAGGCACCTTTCAATAATATCCTCATCTGTCATATATCATTCCTCTCCCCTCTGTCACGATCACCACTACAATTTAAATAGAAAAAGTACAAATTATGACAAATCAAAAAGGTAAATTTATCGGGTATTCAGCAATATGACTGTTCATTGCGTTAGTTTTCATTTTAACGCACTCTATTTGAAAGCTAATTTAATTAGTAATCCAATGCACCTCAAGTCAAGTCAAAATTTATTTACTGTTGAAGAATTAATTACATTATTATTAACAAAGATAGATAACATAATAATATAAGAAAGCTAAAAACAAAAGTAAAAAATTAAAATTCAAAGAAAAGAAATATTTCATAAATGAATTTTTTTTTTGTTTTTAAAAAAAATTTAAATACTAATATCAAGTCAAATATTATTTAAATAAGTGTTTAAACATACATTATTTTTCTACATACATTCCCCCCTCTAGAAATAAGTTTTTTCCATTGGATTGGTAGCTTTTTTATTCCAGCATCATAGAAACTCTTCAGACGTTCCTGTAGCCATTGGAGCACAAATGCTTCCACTGCTTCGTTATCGTCGAAACGCTGGCCTCCAAGCGATTCTTTGAGGGGTCCAAAAGGATGGAAGTCACAAAAGGAAAGGTCTAGACTATAGGGAGGATGTTCCAGTATTTCCCATTTAAAAGTTTCCAATTTTTCGCTCGACATTAACTACTTAAGGTCTGGTGTTGTCAGGCAAAAGAATGACATTTCTGACCGACTGCTGCTTCCTTTTTCTTCGAAATAACAATTTTGCGGCTTTCAGTAACATAGAAATATTGTGTATTAATCCTGCGTTGATAGTGCAGAAAGTCAACGTGAAAAACACCTAGCCAATCGAAAAACACTGTTGCCATTAACTTTCCGGCTGACAATCGCGTCTTTGCTTTCACGGGTGTACCTTTTCAGGCCCTCCAGAAAATTCTTAGTTCCATGCAAACACACGGGTTCTTGACAGAGTGTTATCTCCAAACTGTGTCTGCAATCTTCGCAAAATATTAGTTGGTTTTACGCCCTCCTTTGCTAAAAACTTTATTATAATCCGTTGCTCCAAGAAGACATGCACTTCTTTCTCACTCATGGTTTCTTTGCATGTTAAAGAGACCCGAGCTAATTTTGATCGGTTTTCTCCCCTCTCCAGAGGTAAAGGCTAACTGCTCATCAATTCTTTCCAGATCAATAACCGCTCAGAAATTTTTAATCCAAATAGTCCCGTTTATATTTGTTTTACCCTCGTAATATACACATAAATTAAAATAAGTATTAAATTCAACTGATTACAGAAAAATTCATCCAATTTGTAGTAGGTCTTTTTTGAGCAAGAGTTTCTTAACTTGCTTTTGAGTCAGTACTTCTTATATTAATTTGCAGATGGTTAAATATCTTCTTCTAGCTATACACAATAGAGGCATATATACCAAGCTGGAAGATTCTTGAGTACTGCCAGAGGTAATAATATTAAATTTATATTTTTTAAAAACTAAAAGTACTGTTTCTAAAATAGACAGACAAGTGAGAGTTAGTATATTGTGCCTAATAAATAATGGCTTACAAGAGACACTAGCATCAACTTTGCACATATGTCTTATGGCCCTCTTCTATAAGACAAAGACTAGTAAACAACTCGGAAGAATATGTTCCCCAGAAACTTACAGCATATCGCAGATGGGATTCTACCAATGAAAAGTATACACTCCTTGCAACTGAACAGTTCTTACTGCAAAACATCCAGAGGACAGCTTTTTACACAAACTATTAACATGGATTTCAAATTTTAATTTCTGGTCAATGAATAAGCCTAAGAATTTTTTTCCGGTGTTTTTTTTTTAATTTGTTGCTGTCCAACTGAAATTATAACTCGCCAGTGAATGAGACTGTATTTGTTTTTGATATATTAAGAGATAAATTTGAATTACACCATTCTTTAATCTTAATAATGTCTTTGTTAATGGAATTAGAGAACTCTTCAATATTCTCATTAGGAATAAAACCGGTCCCAAAACGGATCCTTGGGGAACCCTACAGCGAATCATAGAAAGCATTGATGTTTGCTTATTGAAAGAAACTCTTTGAACTCTAGTCTCCAAATAAGACTGGAACCACTTTAGAGCTATTCCTCGGAATCCAGCAATATTCTGTGATTTACACAGTCAAACGCTTTGGACAAATCACAGAACACTGCAGCAACTACCCTGTTATCATTTAAATCGAGGAATAATTTTTCTAGAACAGAAAACATAGCATCGGTAGTATTATTACCTAAATATTTCCATATTGCACTACAAAATTTAGTTAGTAATAATGCAATATTTTATTTTTCATTTTAGGTTCATTTTTGATTTAGTTAATTAACATAATATTATGTAGTGCATGGAATTACTAATAAAATTAGCTTTTTAATGAAGTTTCACACTTAACAATACGTACTAGTTTTTATCCCTCTAGAGGGCGTTAAAATGAACAGTCATATTGCTGAATTTTCCATAAACTTACATTTTCTGATGATACTTTCCCTGAATCCGTAATTTGTTCTTAAGAAACCACCAAAGATCATAGGTATGTATGTCATTAGACTACTAAATATTTTTATCTTAATTAACACTTGTCAATTGTTTATAGGCTTAAAAATGGCCGTCGCCTTCAATAATACATTTTATATGTGGGATAGATTTTCAGTTTTATTTTCTCATCTTATTTACTATTTATTAATTACTCTTATATAAATAAAATGCAAATTAACGGTAATAATGTGGAATGTAGAAAAACTTATTTACATTAACACACACAAAATTAACGTCAGCTACGTACAATCAATTTGGCACGTTTCACAAAACCGATGGAAATTTTAAATTTGACCATTGTCGATTCAGTTCCTCTCTAGTCTTCATAGCTAAAACCTTAGTCAGTTCATGTCAACTGGACACAAAAATTTTACTCTAAAACAATAAATAATAAAATAAGGTCTGGTACAGAGCAATTAAATTTGAAAAAAAAAAAAACTTAATTCTGAAATAGTGAGCACCAGTTATGTAAAATTTCCATAGCCTCCCTGGATTTAAAAAGAAACCGTACGCCATATTTACAGTAAAGTTATTTTAGGAATAGAACCGTTCAACAATGGCTTTTATGAAATGCCCTCCAAGGCACAAGAAAATATAATAGATATGCTCTCTGGCAAAGCTCCCCCAGTGTATCACCCCCAATATAAGCAGCAAACTCATCCTCAGGCTACACCTATTCCTAATCACACGCACAATGGTCTAAACGGCCTCGATCAGAATATGTCAAAGTTCTTCATGGAATTCCACAAAAATAATAAAGGTATTTTTTTTAATGACAAAAATTTAAAAAAACTCAAGTAGAGTTCGTTCCATTAGAGAAAAGTACCAGAGTAGTTAGCAAAAATCACCTCAATGATACGCCAGGATTGATAATTCCTGCCGATGCCGTTAAGCGGCCATATTTTTATTTGTCTGTTTGAGGTTGTGTTTAGAAGAGTTTATTTTTAGAATATTTTCAATTTTTTACTATTTTAAGACGTTTGTTTATGAGTTAGTCAGAGATAACAGGCGTTGTTGCAGCATAGGTTATCCAGAAATGGTATTGCTCTGGAAACTAAATTCGTTTCTACCCTAAGATTTTACACCTTATTGACAGGTAAATACCTAATTTCAAAATAATCCAACTTTAATGAGTTGATATCGAATGGACTACTCTAGAGATGTCGATTTTCGTTGAACGGAATTGTTATTACGGAGTTTGATATCAAATTTGAGTCAAATCATAAAACGGAATCCCACCTCTCACTCCAGTATTATTTTTTTACCACGTTGTCCGATTACTACTTTCCTTTTTTTGTTAGGGGTCAGGGGTGTGGTCCCATATACATTTGGGTCAAGATCTGACCACTTATTAACCCACGTATATTAAATCGTTACGCCATTGATTTATGACGACATTTTCGCTCTTACTGCAGTGACGCAGCTGAACTTTTCTGTAATGGAACAGACTATCTTGCCACATATACAATATTTCTACCAATCATTTCTAGCTCTGATACATTTGAACACTTAGATAAATGAAATTTAAATTTACATATGCTTAATATTTTAAGAAATGAGTACAACAGGACAGCCGCCGCAACAACAGCAACAACAATTCAACGGTTACAATGGCGTGCAACAAGGCTATTTCTCAGGTTTGCAAAACAGTACCGATAGGATAATGTTATTACAACAGAAACAATTAGAAGAACAGCTTTTGAATCTTAGTTTAAAACAAGGTAAGCTATAAAACTTTCAATATTTAAATAAATAAGAAAAACAAGAAAGCGACCGTTTCCTTCCAGAAAACAACCACACCTCTGGCTATACACCTAGACAGTCACATACGATCCGCATTCGTGACATGCAATATAGTAAATGCTTGAGATTAATAACATAACTTGGAAGATTAGAAATTCATTATGACAAATTGTTATTTTGGTATTTAGAGGTATGTTCCAACAATGATCAGAAACCAGTCACTGACAGCAGGATTCTAGGCAGCAGATAATTTGGCGCTCCCAATAATTTACTGCGCAGAATCCTGGTGTCAGTGACTGGTTTCTGATCATTGTTGGAGCAGATCTTAGATAGATTATGTAATAAAAAACATTAAAGGGTGACCAAATAAGTGTTTTGTACTTTTTGCTATATTTTATTATTTGTGATTATTGGAGATGAAAATTTTTTGAAAGTTTTCAGAATGTCAATCTATAATTTTTGTTATATACATGATATCCCTAAAATGTGCTGCATTGGATATATTTGATGAAAAGTACAAAATTGTTTTTGATTTTACCGGGATCTAACTTTAGTGGAAAATCACGTCAGATATCACATCAGATATAAATGAGAAAACAATAAAAAATTTGGATTTTAAATCATTGTTTTAAAATATTATTTGCCACTGATTTCTTCGGGAAGGTATAGTGGGGAAGATGCTGCCGCTTCACGACGCGTTGTTTTTTAACATTACTGTATTTTTGTGCTGGATGGGTTTACACATAATGATTATTGTCATAAAAACACATTAACATAATTATGTATACTGTTTGTACTTGCAAATAAGTAAAATGTCAAACGATTTCTAACCAAACTTAATTCACATTTTAAATTTCAAAAGCTGACGTTCGACTAGATTCGCAGCGCATGTCACGTTTGAGGATCGTAGGTGACCTCCCATGGACTAGACTAGACGCTAGTTTGGAGTAATTGGTCTTTCTGTGACATAGTGTGAGCCGAGAATACCGATCAAGAAGAAGCGACACTAAATGTCGGTGCATTTGATATCGGCTGCACCTTTTTCACAGCAGGAATATTATCAATACACAACTTAATACGCTGCTTATATTCTACACTGAGCGAAATAGCTTTGCAAATTTTCTGAAATTACTGTTATAGTCCACGCATTATAATGTGATTTATTTACATTGAGGTAGTTAGGGTAAATAATAGCAATAGTGAGGTTTCGGCACCAAAATATAATTCTTTATGTATTAATTAATTATTTGTCATAAAAGTAAAAGATGTTTATTATTTTATAATTTATTTATGTATAAGATTTGTTCCTTATTTGATTTATTCATGCTTAAAAAGTAATAAAAGTCCCATATAAATATTTTGGTAAATTAAATTACCTTTTTCTTACGTAAAAATAAGGTAAATAAAATTGAAGAGTGCCAAAACAAATTAAGTAACAATTAAAAATACATTAAGTTTGAGGGTTTAACTAAATATTTGCATTTGCATATATTTTCAAAGCTTTTAGGTTTCAAAAGTACATATTTTTAGAATTTTTGGATTTATATTATATTAAAATTTTATTACACATTTCTGTGGAAAAAAGTTTTTTCTCGCAAAGATAAGCTGGATGTCATTTAAGGTTTATGTATTAAGAGTTTAATACCTGGCCTGGCTATCACCCAGACAACACAAATAGGTCCATTGGACTTCCATTCGATATACAATTCTGGGTGTCTGGACGTCCAAAAATTAGTTATTTCTGGACTTCCGATATCCAATGGACGTCCCGTGAAGTATACAAATGATACACTTTTGACTATTTAGAGGTTGTCCAGGATTATATTTCCATTGAGATAACATCCCCACTTTTTTTACACAACTGCAACCAGATATACACTATTTATTAATTTTAAATAAAAAATCGCTTGACCTGAGCTGGGTTCGAACTCACGACGCGTCCATTATCGTTCTACCCTTTTAATCGCTAGACGATCTCGACCAAGGAGCCACTTGAAAACTTTTTACTAGATATGGTTATAATAAAATAAGATTTCAAACATCCGCTGATAGAATGAAATGCAATAGATTCAATTTGTCAATTTTTAATGACCAATTATATTTAAAAAAGTGTAAAATAAATAATGACCTAAGATGGATGTCTTCTGGGTATCGATATTCAGCTGTCAAAATGTGTACTGTCTGGGCATAGACGAATTTTTAGAAATAGTACTTATTTAAGTATTTACCAATATTTCCAAAAGCAAATACAGTATGATTAATTCATTCATAAATATGAATGGGCAAACATTTATATTGTCATAATTGTATCTTACAATTTAGTCATAATAAAGGGGTTCCCAACACTTTGACCAATCCTAACTAAAACTACTGAAAGACCTTTCTCAAGGAAACATGCGGATTTATTATATTGTTTTATTTATAATGTTTAAAAGAAGATAATATTTATATTTCACAAAATCCAATACTTGAATAATAAAATATCAAATATGATTATATCATTATACTTAATATGTGATAAAATTCTTAGTTTCTTAATAACTTTTTTGTCGCATTTTGTATCTGCATTAGAATACCTAAGTGTGTAAAACATCTTCATCTTATTACAACACAAAACAAACACCAAAAATATCACTTAACATTGCTCACGTACTAAACACAACATGGACTGACTTTGACAGATAACATGAATTTGAGTGATATACAACTTATTTTCGCACATGCGCGTAACAAAACGGTACACTGAAAACATCAAGCTGTCGCTTCTCCTTGATCGGTATTCTCGGGTCTGAGTTTTTCTTGTTATTCTTAATTTATATCTTGTCACATTTGAGTTTGAAATTTTTTTCATTCAATATTTGCACCAAAACACTAATAAAAAACTTTCCTTCAGGATTTGGCGGTAGTTCAAATTCGTTATATCAAAATGGAGTTAATGTTAATTTATATATGAATGGAGAGAATGGAGGATTTGGTAATCTACAAGGGCCGCAATATAATAATAGTTCGTCTAATAATGTCAAACAGACAAGTAGAAGTTCGGAGGACGATTTAGGTTTTGATCCGTTTCAAGAAACCCAAAAGGCTTTTGCAGATTTGATGGTTAGCGAACAGAATCAAAAGTCACACAGTAGTATAGGTACTTACTTAAATTTTAATTATTACACTCGGTGTCTCTTTTTCCTTCGTTTTTTGCTAAATATAAGATAAAGGTTTATTAAAATTAAACAGAATCCGGAATTGTCACATTGTTCGAAACTGAGCCAACATTCATTACAAGTTAGATAACTGCCATTAATAGAAATAATTGCATTTACAATAGATCCTTAAAAGAAACTACTTCCTAAGTATGTGGTTTATAAATACTTAAAGAATAATAAATCAAAACAGGAACCTAACCTCTAAAGGTTTTTAAATTAGATAATCAAGGAAGAATCGGTGCATGAGTGAAATCTATTTAGACGCAATTTTTTGTGCCAGAATCCAATAAAAAAAATACGTCACATTTTATATAAATGTAGTTTTCCATGGGGTAAAATCTTTTTTACTCACGCGCTGCTGCAGCCTCTCCTTGTTTTCAATTATTATTTAACATAAAGGCTAATTTATAAACTTGCAGTTTTCGTTACCGTTACTGTTCCCGTTTGTCTGACTTTGCGGTCGCCATTGAACTTAAAACTTTGTTATATTTAAACGTCAAGTACAACAGCGAACGTTGACAGCAACAGTGAATATAAGTGTCCAAATGTTAAAGTAGCTTTTTAACTTCCAACGGGAACTGCAACTGCGAGCGATAACTGCAAGTTTATAAATCGGCCTTTAGGCATTCTAACGACCTGTCAAACCGCTACCAGTGAGAAGGGCCCAAATATCTAAGAGGGTTGCGACATAGCCTTCCAGCTTGGACGCTAATTTATGAAAAATGTATAAGCGGTTTATTAAAAAATAGTATTATCTTCGTGTTTGACACAAAATATTTAAATTTATCCATTATTCATGATTTCACATGTTGTAGGTAGAATACATTGTATGTCGCAACCCCTTAGATATACCAACCTTTCCTACCGACAGAGTTCTTTTGTTTGGGATGCCTAATACTGGAGCCATCATTTTGAGAAATTTGTTGCAATCTTTTTTGAAAACCGATTTATTAACTCACCGTACTTACTCCATGTTTCTATTTTTTAAAGCCAACTGGATGAAAAAGTTCCTTAATAAATCTGATAGAAGAGCAGTATATAATAATATATGTTATGTGTTTTAGGTCGTAGTCAAATTAATGGGGTTAATCTCAATCAAAACGGCCATCTGCCTCCACCACCTCCTGGTTTCGTACAACCAAATTCACATATGAATTCGTTTGGTGAGTTATTTTGTAACGAAAAATCAAAGTTTAATAAGTTTTAACTTGTTTTTTTTTATTTTCAGGTAGTAAAATTTTACCTTATCTAAATATGTCTAATAGTCAACAACAAATCAATAGTTCAACACAAAATAATTGGCCTAGTAATTTTAATTCCCATGTGCAACAGCAACCACAGAAAAGTAAGTAAGGATTTGTTTTATTTATTTATGGTAGAATCGCTATCATTTCTTATACATGGTTTTTGTAAATTATCTAAATTATAAGTAAATCTATAAATTAGTGTAGTGTAATTTAGTTAAAGTGCCGGTACAGCTTCAGTATTATTCGATAATGACCTAAAAAGAACACCAAATATTAATAAAAATTATATTCGTTTATCCTTGACACAACTGTTTTCAGACTTCAGCTATCTCTCGTAAGGGGGTGAATTACAGTAAGAGTATCATAATAAAAATTGTAATCAACATTTCTTTCTATTTTTAGTGTTCCGTCCCAAAAAAAAAAAAAAATTCTGAAACCATCATGTAACGATTCAAAAAAATTACTGTTCCTTAACTTATATCCAAAAGTAAAGCTCACAAACTTTAAAAAAATCACGAACAGTACAGAACACTATTGCGCAAGTACTACTTGCATTTGGTCAATTTTTTTTTAATGAAAATCCCTATAATAAAAAAAAATGCGAAAAAAACTCTCATTTAACTGAATATCTTTCTGCTGACTTACAAAAGCCCTGTATAGAAAAAGTTAACTCCAGACAACTTATACAGATAAAAGAGTATAATTTTATTTATTTTTCAGACCTAAACAACACATGTAATGATTGGAAGGTATTAGATCCAGCAATCCTATCTTCTAGCCGTCATTATCCGTTAGCAAATATGCCCCAAATTAGAGATCACTATTCAAATTTATCACAACTAGGTACACAACAACAGATACAGAACGGCGGAGCGCCCTCGTTGAGGCCATACGAATACACAAATAGCGCATTCTCAAATTTCACACAACAACTACAACAGCCAAATTTCAATAACTTTTCACATATAAATTCGCAACAGAATCTGAATTGGTTTAGTAACGATTTAAATTCACAGATATCCAGTCCACCAGGCTTCAGGAATAATCCAGCAACCAAACAGCAGGAATGTTAATTAAGGAATTTTTTTTTGAAAAAGTAAATCGCCATGTATGGGTCTCAATTTATTTTAATATTTAAATAAATCGGTTTCAAAAACTTTTGTCTTTTTTCCAGAGGACACGGCCGTCGAATTTTGTTTGACATTTCTTCTTTTTTGTTTTCTTAAAAAAAGATCGTTGCTTTTAAGACAATAGAATTTCCTGATTTTTATTTTCAGTGTATATTAAGTTCGCAAATTTGAGAATAGGCATATATAAAACTTTAAAAAGTATTTAAAGAAGGAAATCGGTTAATAGACTATTGAAAGCAATGTGATTTGATAAAAGTCCGTATTGACATCGATATTTTTGTCTTTGTGGAAAAATTGTACTAAATTTTTTTTTATTAATTTCAATAGACTGTTGACACATCTTTTTTTTATTTATAGAAAATATCTCCTAATTTGCGAAACTTATTTTTGAAAAACCAATTGCTACATTTTACACAATGGGATAACTAATAAACAAAATATATATATATTTTTTTTTTCGAAATTTTATAAAATATTTAATTTTTTATTAAAGAGTTGAAGTGATGCAATTAACGTAAACGTGAGAATTGATACGCATATGTGGTCAAATATTCTTTACGTCTAGGAATCTGTTAGTTTAAGGCAAAAATTACCAAGATGAGACAATACATTCATGTTTCAAAAATATCGCTATTGGAGTGTTAACGATGTTTCCAAATTAATGCGTATATAATTAATAATTATATTTCATGAAGACTGCATTTGAATTATTAAAAAAGCTCAAAAATGTTTAAAAAGGAACATCCTAATTGAACAGACTATACAACCATAAAATTTGAATAAAATCTCCACAAGAATGGAAAAACTTTATTAAATAATATAATGTTTACTCATTTTGTTCAACAGCTGGCTCACAACAATGCTCTCGTTAGAAATATCCACGTCATACTTCTTTCAAATGATTGAAACGACACTAGTCTGCGTGAATTAAAGATTTCTGGAGATTTTACACCATCTACCTCCTTAACAGATGTTTGTAAGTTGTATCTATAGGACTATGGGCTTACGAATTTTTTATTAATGCATCACATTCCACTTTTACTACCAAATGTTTCCATTTTATTAATAAAAATTAGTAGCACCAAACAATGAAAATCAGACTCGTACTAGTTGACACAAAGCATAACTATTAAAATCAATTATTGAGAAAAACATACTACATATGAGGGCTTCTCTTATTATTCTTACTCTTTATTTAAGATTAAACACTTACTGTAATTAACAATCTTTTTAAATAACTGGAAATTCCAATGAAAATAATGAGATTTTGTTTATTCGAAAATCTTGATTTACATTTATTACGGGAAGTTTATGGGAAAAATCCATAAAGATTCTAAAATATGGACGTATTGTTCGCCAGGCGCTCTTCTTTGTTCGGCGATATTTTTTTTATGCATGGTCCTATTATACCTTGTCTAATTCCTTGTAAAATATAGGGTCCGCATTTAGATTTCCGTACCCGTATATTTTTGTACGTTAACGTACTGCAAACATTTCAACACTTTATTAAAATAATTAAATTAGCACTAATTGCCTTTGTGATATTCTATTTCTAGAAAATGAATTACTTTTACCTCTAGGAAATGATAGGAAAATTTATATATTAGCTTGATTTGTTACAATTTTTGTGTAAAAAGTACAAATTTAGTCTTCCTTCATTTCATGAGCTACTTAATTTTCTAAACTAGTTTTATGAATCGTTATTATAAAAATGTACGAACATTTATTATTTCATGCAATTATACATTTTATCTTATGTTGGTTTGTGAAATTTTTATTTCTGCCTACCGGGTGACTTGTTAATATTTAAAAAAATTCGTTTGTAATTACACAAATTTCCTTTTTGAAACTCTTGCACCATACAGATACTCGCCCCTTTGAAACATTCACGTCTTCGTCGATTGCTTTCATTCTCTCAATTTTAATATATAGACCTTGAGACAATCGTGTAACTAGGGTCTGGCAGCTAATTATCGAAAAACAAATTATTTTATTTCCCAATTTATGGCCAGTTGTGCAGCTAGATGTATTACTCTAGTGTTTCTCTTTGCGAGTTCTACTGGTATTATTTAACCACTGCCGTGTGACTAGCAGCGCGGCGATTTGACCTGTTCCACTGTTTTTACCCTTAATTTTTAATAATACATATGCTGCTGCTAAAATTTCAAGCTAATTGGACTGGTAATTTTATTTACCACCGGCCTAATTGTTATTACAAAGTTTAATAATCAACGCTGCTGATCTCGCTACACCCTTACCAGGCATTTCTACTAACCCTTTTAAATTCAATCTGAGGTTTTGCGCCTCCTCCAAAAGATGGGATATACCTAACACTCTACTAGTTTATTTTGTTTCTAAGAACCGTTATATGTTCCTAAGCGGCAGTTCAAAATACGGCTCTACTTTTCACTTTATTTTTTATTAAAGTTACGATGTTGAACGACAGACTAGTAATCTTGGTGTGGAAGTATTCTGATTAAAAATATAGTGCCATCTGCAGTACTCACATGTCCAGTTTTTAACATCTGAAGTTGATTTCTCCATATTTTTCTAAGTTACTTTTGTTTCTCCTCCAAAATTTGTATTTAAGTACATAATATGAAACAATTCAGTATTGCCACATCCTCAAATTTTGGCAGCAGCCGTTGTTGAAATAGTGAATTAATTTTGAGCCATGTACAAGTCTGAGGTTAGATTTGATAGGTCAGGTTTTATCAACTTTGGAAGTCATTCAAAGTTTAGATGACTGATCAGAATTTCAACCAAAGTCATGGCATATTCTCACAGAAGTATCATGATTTTTCTTGATGACTCCTTATAAAAATGCAGAGTAGTCAATTAGGTTTAACTTCATCATTCCAACTTGTAAAATTATTTTAAACTTTAATGAAGGAATCCTCTATTTTCTTAAAAGTTCTTTCTTTTTTATTTACAACTGATTATAAATATATATTTTTCGTAGAAAACTGTTGAATCTTTAATGCATGCAATTAAAAAAATAAAATTATTAATTTCACGCATATTACTAAATCTCACGAGTCACTTTAAAAGGATGATTAATTTGATTTTGGTTTATGATGTAAATTAATAAATATTTGATTTTCAATAAACTTAAATTACTGGGTGAAATGAGACATTTTCAAACAAGATGAAAATGGTTTCTTTTTCTTCTTACCTTTGGTGGTCAGATTTAGTTCCGTGCTTTGTGCAATATTTAGTCATGCAAAGAAAATTTTAGCAGAGTTTAAAAAGAAAGTTGAACCCATACCATGTTAATATATTTTATTCGATATAAGTACTCAAAGTGCTTTGTTTCTGTTGAAAAATAATTGTGGATGTTTGGCCACATATTTCAGAAGACAAGTGAAAACTAATATTATATTCATTTGAGTATGAGATAAAACCAGCTAAATATAATATATAAATCTTGATATCTGATGTTTTTTTTTATCCTCTTTCCTATAAACCAAAATCTACAGACTGCTGATAGAAATTGGTATTAAAACAAAAAGCATGAATATAACAGAAGTTTTATTATTCTGCATACGAATATAAAAGTACTTTATATGAACACCTAAAAAATTTAAAGCTTTCATAAAATCAACCATTATTATTATAGATCTAAATTAACTTACAAACGAAATAAATAAAATTCACAATTCCAGTCAGTAATATCTCATTATAGCAGTCATTTTTATAAATTCATTCAGATTATTATATTTAAACAATAAAATATATACAGAGTAAAATATAGATCATTAGTACGAAATAAAAAAATACATTATGGATTGGTTAATATAAGGATTTTTTTTTAAACAAAATAGTTTAGATTAAGTTTATAAAATTTTTTAAAATGTTACAATATATAACATTTATTCATATGTATAGACTAAACACGGAATTATTGGAAGTACAGAAAAAATACACTTAACTATGTAGATTGAAATTGATGCAATACTATACGTCATCTATATACTGCCAGAACATGTTAAAATTCAACATTTGAAGTATGTATCCCGATAATTCAAAGTTTATTCGATCAATTTTTGGTTTAAAATAAACTTATGTGAAATTCTAAGGTACATAATTAGAAAATTGTTTTGAAATTTTCCAGTCAATGTGTAGCAGATGTCAAAATAGTAACCTGCTTTCCAAAAGTCAATCTAACAGTTAATGTTAATAACCCAAACTTGGTATGGTTTTGATTAAAAGATGCATTAGAGAAATCGTAACAAATTTTCAATTATATAAGATTTTTGTATATTATTTATTATATGGTAACAATTATGGCAAAACTTTCACTATTCTATTGCCATAGTTCAAAATATTTTAATCTTGCTTTGACGCTCTTATTGTTTGTTTACCAAGTAGAAATTGTAATACACCAATAGCTGAAATAGATGTAGCTAAAAAGTATAATTAGAAACAAAATAACTAGCGTCCTGTCCTTTTTTAGTGTTATACCTATTAATGGCATGGTGATGTTTTTTTAACTAACAATAATCTACCTAATAGCCATTTTTAAATAAGATCTAATAATGTGCAAAAAATAAAGCATGATAGAGATTCCAACTCAAATATTTAAAGCATAAACAATATAATTAAAAACATCACATTTCACAAAAAAAAAAATGATTGATATACATAATTTCAACAAAATTGTTTTCTACTCAAAATAATTTTAATTTTTCTTTTAAAAGGAAAATACTAGTTTTTCCTTTTTTATCTTTGGTATTTTTTAAACCTACAACTTGTATTATGTAGATAACTATAAATGTAATTTTTGTTAAAGAACCATTATTGAAAATTCTGTTTCATAAAAAAAATGCAAAAATTACATTTTCCAAATAAGTTTTTGAGAACACACTTTAATAATAAAATGTGTAGTTTGTTGTTCAAAGCAGCTTTGCATGAAAATCGTGTGCGTAATATTTAAGAGTCCTGTGTAACTCTTAAATTTATTCATGTAAGTTTATAAATAAGCCTATTTAAATTTTATTTTAACACTTGAATCATTGCATTCTTCACAGATTCTATAACAACACATATTTAATAATACATAAATATACTTAGTAATCATATTAAAAAATGACAGATATCACTACATTTGATTTCATTTTTTCTGTCTAAAAATCACATTACAATTAAAAATGGCAATATATTCACATAACATGACATTTTCTAGTAAATTTAATAACCAATTTATACCTGTCCCTAAAAAGAAGTTTAGTTGTTACAACTCTAAGTAAAAAGAGGTAAGTTATGAAAATGGTATCCACGTTTACCCTTAGCAGCCAAATATATATAAACAATATGATATGCTCCTGGCAAAAAGCAAATAAACCCTGCTAATAAGAATACAGATCCCTGTAAACCAGAATTGGGTTCTGTCAATGTGACAGTACCAGTTGCTAGAAGACCTAAACCTATGAATAATAGAGTTGCTGCAGCAAGCACCATTCGCCAATTTTCTTTCACTTTTGGATGTTTTAAACAAGACCTACTTGTGTATTCTTCATTAGCACAGTCATAATAATCTTGTATTAGTGAATCGCTATCTCTGGATGCATCATTTACCATTTTATAAGTTCTACAAAATGATTATGACTTTATTATCTTTAAAACTAAAACAGTAATAGATTTTATAACATTGAAGAAATATATGTTAATTCCTATATAGTTTCATGTAAAATTGACAAAATGGACTACTACAATTTACATACTCAAATTGTAATGAAAACAAGTTGCCACAAATTAATGAAGTCAACATAGGTTTACCATCAACAAGATAAATAAATACGTTCTAATTGTAGAATTAAAAAAATACCTTCCGTTTTCCATGTTAACAGCAACATGATCGCCTTCGCTAAGTATTCCATTCGAATGAGAATGAGACATCGGCGATCTGGGTCCAGTAGTTCCATAAACTTTTATAGCTTCATCTGTTTCTTCTTCAAAAGCATCATCAATGGAAAATCTTTTTTGTTTTCCATTTGTTAAGGAAAATTGGTATGACATTTTTCGGACAGGTTAGAAATTTCTTGACGGAAAAATATAAATTTAAGTCATTTTTAAACAATTATGCGTGACTTCTATTTTGATGCATTTAGGACGGAAATATTCGATTTGAAGGCTTCTACAAGGCCAAAAATGGATTGTTTTTATATTTGTGTACAAAATTATCAAAGAACCATGCAAAGAACGGAATGGAATACGGAATGAATCCACAGAACGAATGAATCAGTGTTGCCAGAATATGTTTTTGTTATGTACCAGATTTGTTTAAAAAATGTACGAGATTTTACAAAAATGTACTAGATTTTGTAAACGTACCAGATTTTCGAATGAATTGTGATGTGGTTTGGTTCATTAGGGAAAAAAATGGTTAATAGTGAACGAAAACAAAACGAAGGAGCAAGATCCCAAAAATATATTTTACAGGCATCAAATGGTAACCCGTTGAAAAATAAAAAAGTACTAGATTTTGCTTCGAGTGTACGAGATGTTTAGAAAATGTACTAGATCTAGTACAATTGTACTAGACTGGCAACACTGGAATGAATGCATCCAAACAAAATGGCTACCAGTGAGTTTTGACAGGTTATGATATTAGGCATTCCAAACTGAATGGCTACCAGTGGGTTTTGACGGGTTATGATATGGAAAAATTATGGCAACCCTGTAGGCCTGGTGATTTGGCAAGGTCAATGAAATATATAGTTACATAGATTGATTATCCATATTTTTCAAAATAAACATAAGCGTATGCCTTGAAGTAAAAATGTAAGCAATTATTTTTTTTTAAATATCTAAAGGCTAAAAATTGGTTTTAAAACACATTTTTGCTAAACCGATTCAAATTAATAAATATTTGCCAGGCAATATGGTTGCTCGCAAACGACCAGCTTTGAGCAATGTATATAACATATATGTAGCATTGACCCTGTTAACGATAACATGACAACAGAGTTGCCATATCTAAACTGTCAGTACCCACTGGTAGCCATTTGGACAGGTCGTTGGAATGCACAGACCTTTTATATATTGTTGGAATGCCTAATGGTAAAATAATGGCAACCCTGTAGGCCTCGTGTTTTGTCAGAGTCAATGAGATATGTTTTCAAAATAAATATAAGCTTATGCCTTGAAGTAAAAATGTAGGTAATTATTGTTTTTTACTATATTTAAAGGCTGAAAATTGGTTTGTAAATCTATTTTTACTAAACCAATTCTGATTAATTCTCGATTAATTAGCAATTGCGAGGCAATATGGCCACCCGCTTTAAGCAATCTATATAACTATCACAATATATCCCCTATAGTAGTGCATCTCACTTGTTAAAGAGTTGGCACTAAGTTTGCAGCGCAAGAATGCGTCTGTGTCTGGCCGCTCAACTAACTCGATATGGCGGTAAATTCAAATATAATTTAAAGGCGAAATTTAAATTTCCCGCCAAAATTGTAAATTTTCAGCCGCGGAATGGCGGGAATTTTTAAATATATTCATTCGGCAATAATTATTGAGAAGTATATTGCATGTTCGATTAAACGAGCTGTAAATCCAGGCGCTATTTTTATTTTGATAGCTAAAAATAATACTAATTCTTTTATTATTAGCTATTACAATAAGAGCAGCATTTGGATTAACAACACATTTAAAAGAACATGTAATATACTTTTCAATTTTACCTAAATCACTTATTTTTTACCTATAGAGGTTAGATCTGAAAAAAAATTGGCTCTGGTAAAAAAACAAAAATTGTATAAAGTATTTTATTTGAAAAATTATAAAACTTATTTAATATATTTTAAAGACGAAGATAACTCTAGCCATATCCATTTTACTGAAAAAAAAAAAAAGAAACTATTAAATGAAATCATTTAGTTATTAAGAGATGTTTGTGATAATACAGTGGCAGCTATCGAATGTTGTACAATACGTTTTGCTAATGTCCAAGTAAAAACTACAAAGAGTTAGCATTAGTGGGAGAAGGAATAGAATACTATGAACGTAGCCAGCCGGCTACGTGGGGATGCATCACACCGTGTGCCTGTTCATATTACACAGCACACAAGGCAACATTCATATTATTCGTTTCCTGATCGAACTAATGCGCTAACTCTTTAGTTTTATTTTCGATTCTAGCCAAGCGTATTGGAAAGTGTTCATTAGCCGATACTGTATATAAATGCTAAAATCAATAAGTGAAATAAAAAAATTTAGTTTAAATGGACATCTACTTCGAAAAAAGTAAATTATTATACTTGAATTTTAAAGGCTGTTGCCACTGGAAAACTATTATCTAGGGCTTGGATGACAGCCATAGGACTCCCTCCTTGAATCGTGTCCATAGGAAAGCATAAGATCATAGTTAAATTATAATATTAAGAGGGTAGGTATTAACTGAAAAATTATTACAAACTTACCTCAAAATTGGCACCTACATTAAAAGAAGGGAAAACGGAAACATAAAATTGTTATACTTGAATTTTAAAGGCTTTTTCCCACTGGAAAAGTATTATCTAGGGCGCAGACCCTTGGATGACAGCCATAGATAGCAATCCCTCCTCGATTCCTCTTTTTCTGAGTTTGTTGTACGTTTTGTTACCCATATTAAATAAGAAAGCACTTAATACAACAACACAAATCACAATAAATATCGCTGAAACAAAATTAATATTAAATTTCGTAGAAGAAAAAATAAAAAAATTATCACTTGTCAACACTGACACTTCACGCTTCACTTAAAAACTCAACGCTAAAGAATGAAAGATGATTTGAAATAGAAATTATTAACTGGTATCTCTTTCTTTTATAAGTATCTAAACAAAGAGAAGGAGTGGGAGTGAGTAACGCTCCGATCAGATTGTTTTGAATTCGTCGTCAACCAATGAACGTGCCGAAGTCAAAAATCAATAACGATACTAGCGCCATGAGACCTGTGTCTGGCCGCAGCGTAACTCAAAGCCATTTCTTGAATCCCAGTTACATTACTATAGGGGATATATTGTGATAACTATATAAGTATCATTGACACTGTCAATGACAACAGTGTTGCAATATCTAAACTGCCAGTTCCCACTTGTCAGCATTTTGACAGGTCGTTGGAATGCCTAAAGGCGTGTTCTTTTATTCAGCGCTGTTTCCAGCGCTTGCAGAAAACCGTACGTCAATTTTTCCAGCAATGACTTTAATAATAAAAGTTAACCTACGGTGCGGGGTCTATTCTGTAACAATTCCTTTATATTTATTAACGGCCTTTAAAAATATGTTCGTATTCGTTAATTTACTTCTATCATTATTTAAACATATTTCTTTAAGATACTCCTCTAATGTATTTTAAAGATCCATTTAAATAGTGACCGAATTAAAGAAGAAAATATTTTTAAAGGCCGTTAAATATAAAGGAATTTTTACAGAATAGACCCCAATATAAGAGTTTAGAATATAAAACGGCCGCAGAAGAGATCTTTCAAACGTCAAATTTTTCATTTGAAAAATGTTCGTTCTTATTTTCAGCGTCATGACATCAATCCTGATGGAACAATTGTTGAATAAAAGAACACATCTTTAATTGTATTTTTTGACAATTTGATGACTTGATATTGACAAGTAAACTATTTTTTTACAGAATGCCAGCTGTGCATTGTGAAAATGATAAATTTAAAACAACACAATGTAGAAACAACCAAGTTTTCTGACTTACTTACAAATACAAATTAATCGTGCCATCATTAGTTAGAGTTAAGGTTTGAATTTAAATAAGAAAATGGTGAGAATACGTTGGTTATCTAGAACTTCTAGGATAGTTGCACTATGCAGCGCTGCGAATTTTATTAACAGTGCAGACAGGGTTATTATGCCCATAGCAATTGTTCCAATGACTGATATTTTTGGATGGAGTTTACATGCTCAAGGGTGGATTCTATCGGCATTTGCATTCGGTTATTTTACTAGTCAGTTACTTGGTAAGAATTTTTGTTTATGTTGAATTTGGAATTCTTAATATTTGTATTTTAGGTAGTTTTTGGGCCACACAAGTGGGTGCTAAAAACGTATTAATATGCAGTGTCCTGTTGTGGAGCATTGCAACATTTGTAACCCCATTTTTAGCTGGAAGTCTAGTTGCACTTGTGAGCTGCAGAATTATTCTAGGATTTGCTGAAGGATTAGGTAAGCTCATAGAAAAGTAATATGAATAGTTACTTAAAATTCTTCAATACC
The DNA here is from genome assembly GCA_927349885.1 of Psylliodes chrysocephalus. Taxonomy (NCBI): domain Eukaryota; kingdom Metazoa; phylum Arthropoda; class Insecta; order Coleoptera; family Chrysomelidae; genus Psylliodes; species Psylliodes chrysocephalus. Next base: position 41,709,710 of record OV651818.1, read on the forward strand.
TTCACTGCTCCTTTGTCCAATTTAAAATATTTAAAAAGAAAATAATTTGAATTCTAAACACATCTTATATGAAATTTCAAAATTTTGTACCCATAATTATACAGTTACTATAATATGCTTCATTCTTTCCAACACCCTGTATACATAAACCAAATTTAACTTTATATTTAATTTAATAATTTTCAGGCTTACCAACAATATTCCATCTGTTTGCTCACAACATACCAGTAGAAGAAAGGTCAAGGGCATTTTCATATTTGTTAGCATCAGGTTCTGTAGGGCAAACAGTTGCCTCAATATTGTGTCCTCATTTAACTTGGGAATCTTGTTTCTATTGGTTTGGATCATTTGGATTCATATGGCTTCTACTCTGGAATTTTTTCTATCCAGAAGATGCTTACAATAGTGATGAAACCATACCATTACACATGCCAAAGGTTATTAATCATAACATTCGTTGGGCTGACTTTATATTCAGCAAACCATTATGGGCTATCTACACCGCACATTTTGCAATGAACTGGTCCTCCTATATTATAATGCAATGGTTACCAACTTATTTATCTAGATATTTGGGAGCTAATTCCCATAGTTTAAGTTTGACTGCAGTTCCTTACATTGTCAACTCTATCTTTGGAGTTATTAGTGGGCATGTAGCTGATAGTCTATTAGGAAGCAAAAATTGGTCAATTTTGAATGTAAGAAGACTTATGACAAGCATTGGACTGATTGGACCTGCTCTATTCCTAGCCATTTTTTGCGTAGTGGACCATTTGGCTTTTGCTCTAATCCTTGTGAGCATATCCATGGGTTTATCGGCTAGTAACTCAGCTGGGCACCTAAGTAATCATGTAGATATAGCTCCAAATTATGCTGGTACTACATTTGCAATAAGTAATACCATAGCTACCATTCCTGGTATACTTTGTGGACCAGTTACAGCAAGTTTAGTGACTTATTCAGATGGAAAGTGGTTGTCTGTATTCCTTGGTGCTACATTCATAAATCTAACTGGTGCTTTTATATACTTTACAAACAGTGTTGCTACACAAGTTCTGTGAACGAGCTCATAATGTATAAATTGTATTTATTTAGGTTAAGGAAGAAATACATATTGTTTCTAGAAATTATTTCAGTATTTTGTTTTTCCTGGGTCTGTTCCTGTAATAATAGCTTTTATATTGTTGTTGATAATTTTGTGGTTTTAGAAGTCCATAAAAACTAAAAGCTGTAAGAAAATATTTGGGAAGGGAATGTTTAAACATAATGAATTTGTTCAAAGTTATATATATATATTTTTTTTTACAAAAAAAAAACTAAAGTAAGTACAAAATACCCAAAAAAATTAACTTAAAACATTAATTGGCACAAATTTTAAAAACAATCACTATACACTTCATCATCAAAAAGGTGGCATTTTTTATTGATGATAGAGATCATGTACACCACAACATTGTTTACCTAATTAACAATAATATGTTTGTTTACAAAATAATGGCTGTCTGTGTTAAGTAATCTCAAATACAACAGATAAAACTAATCATCTTTTTGATACCCATAATAAAAAACAAGTTAAATTATACATAAAAAAATAGAAACAATTCGTCATTAGAATGAATTGAGATACTTGTTTGTGCCTTAGACCAAAAAGTTTTATATAAATTTAAATATTCAATATTTTCCAACTAAAATCAAATATTCATATTTTCTTAATAAAATAAAATTGTATGATCATATAATTTTAACAAGAAATTTAATACATCAAAACTTTATTCACTTAACACATTTAACTTTTTTTTTGTTTCAAAATGCATTCGCATTATGGTGGTTACTTCTCTGAAACAAGTAGAAAGCTCTCTATATTGGAGGTGGCTTTAACATTTTTTTCATCCCACCTTTAAATATAAATTTTTGACTGAAAACTAAAATCCTTAACACGATTTGTTATCAAATATGTAGTTTGAAAATTGCAACAAAAAATATTCCTCATAATTATATTTCGAACTTTTGAGTTGATTTAACAGATCAGAACTATGGTAAAGTGGAGGCCATCTTCTGTATGAGAACTTTTGTTCAAGACTGAAATAATGTCTAAAACTGTCTCAATGATAAAAAGTACTTGCTCTTAATAACTTTATTATTTTAAATTACCAAATTTAGCTTAGTTTTAAAAAAAATATTTCTTATAGAGTTAAATTTTTGATGTTTTAGTAAAGAATATTATCTTGGTTTTTAAATTGTGTATTTTGACAAAATTTGCATTTCTATTTAACAAATACAGTGAGTCAGGTGGAACGGCAAAAACTTCGGGCACAATTTATAGCTAAAGAATCAGTTAGCTCACTCAGACCAATTGGATGTTCCAAAATAACATCCACTCCAGGGATACAAATTCAGGATGCGCAGAAGACTGCTGTTTGAATATAGGCGGTTGTCATATTGTACTGGTTATAGTAAGAGAGTCCACTGCAAATTTCGACCGTCATCTGATAACGAAATGAAATATGCTCCAAAGGCATGTAACAACATTGTACTTTACCAAATTGCACATGCGCCAATCCCTATCCTGAGCAAAGTGGTTAAAAAAATATTTTATATTCAAAAAATCACATAAGACATGACAGCGACAATTGTGTTTTCCCTGAAAAGTGCAATCCTGAAAAGTGAAAAAACGAAATAAATCTTCATCTTACCGAGCTTCTAAAAAAAAAGAAACTTCCTTCTTAATCGTCTCTTTTCGAGCTTCTAAAAAAAAGGTCCTCAACTTATGTGCGCTATTATTAGACACTTTTAGAAAAAGAGGACATTTGCTAGAAAAAGAGGACATTTGCCAGAAAAAGGACATTTTAAGATTTAAAAAGTCACAAGGACATTTTGCCTCAAAAAAGGACAGGTGGCAACCCTAATCCTAATTCATTGTGAACCTAGCTTTTAAACCTGAATTAATATTTTTACCTACCTTTTAAACCATATGTATGTTTGAAAGGTTTGTCATTTCTATGGCAACCTGTAAAAATAAATCACAACAATAGGCATACAAAAAAAATTTTAAATCACCAAAAATTGATTCATATTTTTAATGATGCCCAACAATGAGGACTCCACCCCAGATTTGTTAATGTACACTGACAATATAGAAGTAATCCCCGACATTGGGGCAGACCACCATTCTATAATGTTTACTATCGAGCAAGGAATGCCCTCTCTTATTGCAGACCCACCTCTTAAATATTATTTCAATAAATCAAATATTGAAAAAATAAATAAAGAAGTAAACCAACTAATATTACTAGCAATGAAGTCAATAACTTTCACACAAAGGTCTCCGAGATTATCACAAACACACCAAAAACTGCAAACAAATATTTTACTTATGAACTTCCTAGATACATCGTGAAACTCATCAAAACAAAACGTAAAATGCTCAGAGAATACAGGCAAAACCCTAGTCGGGAAGTCAAAACAAACATCAACAACTTTAACAAAGACATTCAAAAATTAGTAAAACAATTTCAGCAACACACATGGCTACAGACCTGCCAAGAAATCAATCGAGAACAGGGAAGAAACTTCTATCATAAAATAAATAAACTGTCAAAATATAAAACAAGGAATAAAATTCCAAATATCACAGACAATGGTATAGACATACCACAGATGAAGAAAAGGCCGATGCATTCAAGGAGAACTTCATTAAAACATAACGAAACGAAAGACCCATCTTTTGAACAAGAAAACTGGAATAATGTGAACTCATGGTGCAAACAATATTTTAGAAACAAACCAATCAATGAGGAAGATAACACAGAAGTCGATGAGAAAAATGCTTTCAAATACTATCCAATCAGAAAAACTCCGCTCCAGGATCGGACATGATCACATGGCAAATTGTGAAAAAACTAGAATATAATATACATATCTATATTATAAAAATGTTTCTATTCTGTTACAAAAATTCGTACTTTCCAGATCAATGGAAAAAAGGCACCATCATAGTTATCCCAAAACCATGCACAGACCACAAAAGAATTGATAATTACAGACCAATCACCCTTCTTCCCGTTTTGGGAAAACTATTCGAAAGACTTATTAAGGTCAAACTATCAGCATTAGTAAACGAACGAATTCCGCAATTCCAATTTGGGTTTAGAGAACAAATCTCCGCTTTGGTACCAACCACTCTGCTGGTTTCCAATGTGCAAACAACAAAATTGAACAATAAAAAATCTGCCATTCTCCTGTTGGACATTAAAAAAGCCTTTGACTGTGTCTGGCACAACGGCCTCCTATTTAAACTAAAACTTCTTAATGTGCCTGATTGTCTTATAAATCTTATCAAAAACTTCCTTCAAAACAGAACTCTAAGAGTTAAAATAAATAACCACACATCTCCAAATTTCATAGCAGATCTAGGTGTACCGCAAGGGTCGCCACTATCTCTGTTCCTTTACAACATATATTGCTTTAATTTTCCTTCAGGTCAGTTACACCTCAATGCAGTAAATTACACACTCCAATACGCAGATGACACGGCCTTGATATCGCATGGAAATACGCTGAATCAAACCATCACAGCACTACAAAATCAATATAATGAAGTTGCTCAATGGCTCAATAAATGGAGATTAAAAGTTAACCCACAAAAATGTCAATTGATGATACCCTATCATGATCTAAGACCCGGGCTTAAATGGGGGCCCGGTAGCGGTGGTGTTTGTTACTATCAGAAGTTCGATAGAAGAGGGGGGAAGTTCTTAGTTGAAGACCTTTTTTTTTTAGAGAAATTCAAGTAGAAGAGGAGAAATTTTTGCTTGAAGACCTTTTGTTATTTAATTTTTTATAAAATTGTCGCGGCGCCCGATCAGCAAAATTGTCCTAGGGTCCGAACTGGAGAATTGTCCTGGGGTCCGGTCTGGCTCTCGGCGGCCCTGGAAATACCCAGGCCTTATTATTGATAATAAGCTGAACTTCAATGAACACCCGCAGACAAAAAAGAAAATCAAAACCAGAGCCAAACATTTCCCCTGCTCTTTAACATACAAAAAAGAAGGTATCAAGATCTACACGGTCACTAAAATCTACAAAACAATTTGCAGACCTCTCCTGGAATACGGTCACACTATATATTTAAACTGCCGAAAACCTGCATTAAAAAACATTCATGTGGCCGAAACTTCTACACTAAGAATAATTACCAAGATGCGACATCCTGAAAACCCCACTCCACCATCCAGCAAATGAATATCTTTACGAAAAAAATAAGATTCAGCTTATCCTGGAAAGAATTAAAAAAATGTCAAAACATTCTGGAAGAAACGAAACAATCACATGCTAAACGCATTTTTTCGATGCAACGACAAATTGGTCAAGCGAAGTTTAAATACCCAGTGAGATCAATAACAGAAATCTTAAACGAATTTGCCGATGAACAATAATTAGGGACACATAGTTTTTTTTAAGTATCTTAATATTCGTATTCATCTTACACATATAGCTTGTAAATCCTCATACATACCATACAAATTGTCTGGCTGAAGGACCTAGGTCGATGGCCATTTGGTTGTAATATTCATAACCAATAAACTGCTTTTATTATTATTTAATGATTTTTATCTACTAATCGTAGTTAGATATTTTTGTACGAGGAAGAAAATGTTTCCCTTTAACGATATATATCGAGATATGTTTGAATATGTTAACTTCTGAAAAACTTTAAGGGCAAACAAAATCAGCGCTTTCATGCCTTATGTGATTGTTTTAACATAAAATTATATTTTTTAACTGCTTTGCTCAAGATTGGGTTTGGCACAGGTGCCATTTGGTAAAGTACAATGTTGTTACATGCTTTTGGGGTAAATTTCATTTTGTTATCAGATGACGGTAAAAATTTGCAGTGTATTCTTGGGTTATTATGATTGAATTCTGTATGCGCTAGGGATACAAATCCGAGTTGCACAATGTATAAACTGGAACATTGAGATCAAAAGTGTCGAAGCAGAGTGAGCGAACGGATTCTTTATCTATAAACTATGCTCCGGGAGTGTATTATACCCGTGACACTAATGTTAAAAAACTCATGTTCTTCGATTTTCATTTGTTTCTATATGCATAAAAAAGAAGTAACATACTTATATACTAGGCTGTCTCCGAAGTGGACGATATTCTTCCTCAGCAGCTCTAGCATTTCCCATTACAAAAACCATGCACGAACACCATATTAGCATACTTTAAATGTGAATAAGTGATTGGCATGTTGTAACATTTTAATCGTACAAACTAGACAATAAATGTTCAATCACTGCCTCAATTCACTGAAACCTTGTCATAAAACAAACATTATTTCAAACATTTGGATACAAGTAAAACGCTATATAAAAAATTTTAATTACGCTATAACTTGAAAAAAATTAAAATCGAATAACAAATAATTTTTTTACATTATTTGCATGTGTATAATACCCTTGAGTTTGTGCCGTTCCTTCAGACTCACCCTGTATATTTCTGTAATTATTATGAATTTTAAAATGACGAATCATTTGAATACTATGGACACCACCCTATGACATTCTCTTACCACTCACAATGTCCGAAATATATTAATAATCTAATATTTACAAACATAATTTTGAAGGCAATCAAAGCAAGTTTGATTTTCATCTGTACCAAGCGCTCTCGAAGTATTTCTCAATATTTTGAAGGGCAAATGTACAAACATAATATTATACTGAGTAATAAAAATAATTTTTCGACAAATAGGTGCAGCAGCAATGTTTGGTAATTATCACAAAATATTTTTAATTTGAAATGATCTCTTAAGATTTTATTTTAGGTAAAAAAAATAGGGATCCGGTTCTGGCCTGGAAAGGGTACCATAAACACATATTCTATATTTCCAAGCAGTCATAAATATCTTAAGTAAATAAAAACCACCAAACTTGTATATAATAACGAAATTATAGATAAACAGAAGCAAACTAAAAATTCATACTTAATAATAAATCATTAACAAAAACTATAGTGACAAAGGTTGACACTCACTTAAAAGGCGGCAATTACATAATTTCGATATGAAAACAGTACTATTGAGGGTGTGGATTGTGATAGAAAAATAAGCCATTTCTGTCTCACACTTTATATAACTTCCTTTTCTACCACCTTGTTATGTAATCCATATACGGATATGCTCAATTTTAATATATCTTATATCGTTGAAGGGAGTTTTTTTGTACCAGTAATTTCATAAACATTTACCAGTTTTGTACCAAAAGTCAAGCAATTTACTATGAAGATAATAAAAGTGTAATGCACCTTTGCATTACACTTTTACGTCATATGTCAAACTCGAGCCACTGAACGCAGCCAGTTTTGGTGAGAATAAATGCCATTTTTTTTAAAAAAGCTTCATTTAAATGATATAAAAACATTTTCATTCCGTCAATGTTCAATTATAAAATTATTGACTTCAAATAAATCAAAGTATGACTCTCGATTATACTTTTCCATCACTTGAAGTGTGTCCATCTGTCAAATTGCAAAATACTGTTTATGTCATCTCTACTTCATTCTATCTCGATGGAATAAGTCAATGACACAAATTTATTTTTTGAACTTTGTGTTTAGACAATTACTGTAATTATAAGTAAAAAAAAACAATTAAGATTACTTGACAGAAATACGTACTAGGTAAAGTAACTAAAATATTTTATTAGATAATTCTCAAGTACCAAGAATGGTAGGGTTGTAACAACTCTGGCAACACTATACAGGCTCAATATCGTTCCCCACCGGTGCTTACACAAATCATTCTGTCACTGACATCAATATTATACGTTTTTAAGTTTTTTTTTTAAATATTGTTTGATGGTCGTAAAAAGATATATAAGTAAATTATTTTGAATGTTTAAATGAATACAATCTTGAAAATAATATAAAAAAAGTTAATACCTATAACCTATATTTTTATAAGTCTACTCAAACTGTCATTTGCCAATGGCTCACTGCATCATCACAAATATAGAGAATAACGAATGCTATCGGAAAACGTCCACATTTACAAGTTGCTATGTGAACATACAGCCATTTGAACTCATGTTGTGGTTGATCACAGACAGAAGAGACGTTAAATGAGCGACAACCTTTCACTTACAAATACATGATAAGAAACAACTAATGATAATGAAATCAACATAAACAGAGCTGGACTCAGGGTCGAGTTTCGGTAAGCCCGTGCACGGATACAGAATTGAACTGTGGCTTTTTGGCACCAAACTGTGCACGAGATGTAGAAACTTGAAACTGGTTGCTCTGAAAAAAAAAAAAAATTGAAAGTTTTTATAAGAATTATTAAGGAAACTGGAGAAAATAGAAACTAAAAATACCCAACTAGAAAAAACAAAATGAATGAAAGAAGAGAAACCACAGAACTGTAAAAGTACAATGTATAAAACAGTAAGATTGAGATAATTTAAATCCATACAAGGAAAGAAATGAAACAATTTAATAAAGAAGGAAATAGACTGGAGACCAATTGGTGGGAAGATTAGGATCTAATTATTAGGAGTCACATTAAAAACTGGAAGACATGGAACAAGGGTTATAAACAAAGCAAAATTAATACAGTTCGATATATTAAATTTGTTTTCACTACACCATCGTGCAATCTCATTCTTTTAACCCTGGAAGCAGCAAGGGTGGATTAATAATATGAAATATGTAACATAAAAACGTGAGACTTATATCATGTCTCACTATAAAACACTCAGTCTTACTCAGTATATTTTTCAAAAATCGTTTAGTTGAAATATTATTTATACTGCCTTTTACTGAAGAGAAGTTTGCCATGCCAGGAGTAACACAGAAACATGTCCAATGTCTTTAAATTTTTTTCTTCTAATTTTATCAATTTTAATAACAGTTTTTCAATGTATATTGTCATCAGGAGAAATAATTTCTAATTAAAGAGATTAAAATTTCATAATCAGAGATATGTTTCTATGCGTTGTAAGATTATTTTATTTTCTTAGATATATTGGACAGTATTACTTCAGTGAGGGCTTAGTCTAGTATGACAAGTTCTTATGCTAATATTAAATATACTCAGTCTGGTATCTCTATAGAAATAATGGGTACAACAGGTTTTAGCAGGTCAGCTCGCTTTACCGTTTTTTCCTTATGTTCAACTTGTGGCTGTAATTCTACACCGTTTGTACGTCTTTCGCTGTGGTAAGCAATGTTGGCATATTCTTGTAGCAAGGGACACGCCCCCAGTACGAAAGAACAAAAGTCTTTCCTCATTCCAAACCACCCTAAAAAATTAAACATTAATATGGTGATATTTTTTAAATGACTCAAAATCGTTATTAAAATACTAGAAATCAATATTAAAGAACCAGAATCATTGAGAAGAAACATGTGCCCAAGATAGTTATAAAATTTGAATTTAGTAGGGAACATTGTCTTATTATAATCACCATATTTTATATAAGTACTTACATTTATTTCCACCTTTGGCACTGAAAGACATTAGGATAAGTGTGATAAATGATATAAAAAGTGGGCTAACCACGGCTGTATAAGATAATCTAATATCGTCGTCTAATTTATCAGCTAGTAATACCTAAAATATAAAAAAAATAAAGATGTTAGAAACCATTTTAGCCATTGGAAAATCTCATTTTAAAAATAAATAAATAAATAAACTACTTATGTACAAATACCTAAGGCTTTTGGAGTCTGTTATTTCATAAAAAGTAAATTGCATTCTTGTATTTCTTTCAAATTGTTTATTTGGATATGTTTAAAAAATTATTTTGATTGTTTATCTCTAAATCAATATGTAAAAAAAAATATTTTATAAAATAGGAATTAAATTGAATTGTATAATGAATTGGTGTCCACTAAATCAGTGCATTGATGCCTTAAGTGAAATCAGGTGTAATTTGTTGATAAGATATTTTACATATCGTCTCGTAGGGTTAAAACCTCATAACTCATATTTTGGTGTAACTGAATGTAATTTTTTTAGAGATTAATTTTAAAAATGTAAATCTTTAACCATTTGGCATCTTTTTGACTTCCCTTTTTCTACTACATAAAAAAGCTACTTTTACAAAATTAATACAATTACAAAAAAAAAAGCTTTTAGCGTTTCCTGAAAACCTGGTAATTTGATGACAAGAGGTTTTGACTCTACGACGACGATATGTGTTACTTAAAAGGTTAAAAAATAATATACTAACTTGAAAAACAAGAATAGGAATAACTAAAAAAGTATAGCCAATAGCAGAATGAAAACTGCTTCTTCTTTGTTGAGCGCTAACTTCTGGAGTCCTTAATAAAATGGCAGCAAAGATGATGGTGTACAAAACTCCCACCTAAAATAACTATTAAGAATCAAACTTTTTACTACAAATAATTTAATTTACCAATGAAAGACACATCACTATCCATAGTGGTACAAATACCACTTCCCATGACCATGATATAAACCCATCTAATCTCAAGGCAAGAAAAATAAACTGCAGTACATTGACAGCACAGAAAAGTTCAAGCTAAAACATTAAAATAATTACACAATCTTAACTTTCTCATATAATAATTAAATTCCTGAGAATAAAATGGTGTTAAAGTTTGCTGTTGATGCACTAATACAAAATGAAAATAAACACTTATTTGCTAATTTAATATTGTACATTTGTTTAAATATTTTGCATCAATCAATTTTTTGAAATGCTAGATAGTTATCGTCATTAATTGTGCAATACCTGTTATGTGCACTTTATGGCGAATTTTAGGTTTGGTTGTATTCCAGCTATATCAGTTGGTAATATCTGATATGTACTAAAAAATTCCTTGATTTTATACATCAAATAATAAAACACTGTTATGTGCCAACATTCAAACTATAGACAGTAATAGCTGATATATGTATCAGGATTCACATAATATTTTTCATATAGCAGATATTGCAAAATCAATGACGATATTCTTTATTGAATAGTTTACACAAAAAATACTTGCCTCAAATGATCTATCATGTTTAACAGCCCAAATGCACACTGCTATACTAACAATTGATATAAAAATTAAAGGTATAAATACTAGAATCCACAGATGCCTTGCTGATTCAAGTTTGTCACAAACTAACAGTTCAAACATCAACAAAATTAAATGCAATGCTAGTGATATTAGCATTGATTTATAATGGACATAGGCCTCACCCTCCAACCTAAAATAAAACCCAATTTTTGTAATGGAATGTTACTTCAGTTGGTTATAAATGCATAAAAAATCATTTTTGACTTTGTAGTCCTAACAAATCCAGCAATGGGGCACATTTTATAATTTCGAATATAAACTGCAAATGTATTCTCAAAATTTTAAAAATACAAATGTTACTTTTTACATTTAGTCATAGTAATATATAGTTTTTACCTGAAATGTGGGTACCTCCACCAAACATAGCTGCCTACTGTTGCTCCCATTATAACTAAAACTTTCCATACCCAAATTGGGGTAAATACTGTCCAAAATGACCAGGACACGTAATCATCTAATTTTAAGGCAAATAGAATTGTAAATATAAGAAGGCAAGTATGTACAACGAACTTGCTACAAAAATAAACAGAAATTAAAAAAATTAAGGTTATGTAAATAATACAAACTGTTAAAATTAAACAAAGGATAATTATAAAATGGGTTACTAACCTTGGATTGAAATCTTGAAAAAGGGTTTGTAAGTTCATATTTATAATTTATTTATTTATATTTTTTCCTGTAAACATTTTTTTAGACAAATAGGACCACTGTTGCCAAAGTTCAATTCTGACAATTTTGACAAATTTCATGATTAATGCCGTGTAGTTTTAGGGATTCATTTTGTTAGAAGTTGAAAATAGTCTTCAAAAAATGCCTAAAAAGTTCATGTTTACTGTCAATTTACAATTTTAAAATGTCATTCTCCACTTACTTTTGACATTAAATGTGCGTTCGTGAACAGTTATTTTAACTCTTTTCATTGATTTAAAAGTTGTTTCTCCTTTTTTAATCAATAAAATTAATACATGACAAACAATTACTATTCAATTTAAATATCCAAAACGAATGTACATCTGCCCAATCCTAATCAATGACCATATTGTGACATTTCGGGGACGTGTAACTCCTATGTTTAGATTTTTTCTCAAATGTTTATTGTTATTTTTTCTCGTAATACGTGTTTAATTTATAAATAAAATTAATAAGCAATGTCCAAATAATCACTCAGTTCTATTTTTTAAGGTAGTTCGATTTAGAATAATTACAAAAATGGAAGAAACATCTGTGTTATTAGCGCTAGTTTTTGTTATGCTGGTTGGCTCATTTATTGCTGGATCTATTCCTTTATTTTTCACATTTTCTGAGGTATAGTATGTTTTTAAGTCAATTTTTATACATTTACCTAATATGTTTTATACAATTATAAAGTGATGATATAATATTATATTACTTTAAATTTTCTTAAGATAAGCTTAATACATAAAGCTATATATCAAATATTTGGTTTTATTGACTAAATTAATATTTTAAAACACCTACGTACATGTTGTAATGTGTCATATGTTTCTGTTATAGGATAAATTGAAAAAAATAACTGTATTTGGAGCTGGACTTCTGGTTGGCACAGCTTTGGCAGTTATTATACCAGAAGGAGTTAGATCCTTAATTCCAGAAGGTTCTCATCATCATACATCAGAAAAACCTGATTTTGATGAACATGGACACAAAGATCCTCTATCTGTGATAGGTATTAGTTTAGTTTTGGGCTTCATATTTATGCTGCTAGTTGATCAGGTAATATATTAAAAAAAAAAACTCTAATATAATTTTATATAATTAGGTACTTTATTATTATCAACTGCTGTATTTAGTAACATTAATGCAACATATTTATGTATCTGTAAATGTTTAGTAGGAATTTTTAAGTAAAAAAAAATAAATAAAATTTATTACTGTATGGTAATTATCACAAAAACCAGTTCTAATACCTATATTGATAAACTTTTAAAAATATAAATAACTAAAATGTTTGTAAATACTTTTTAATGTTATTGTTATAGGTGCAACTATGAAATGTAGGTCAGACATCTACCTATTATATTAATTTAATAAAATATAACATATTTTATTCTGTGATCTAATATAAATATTAACCATATTTATAAAATATAGGGTCATTCCAAATTAGTTGTAGATCCTTAAAGCATAGTTTATTGTTATTAGATGTAAATGGAAATTAATGCCAACATCGAATTTATTTCAGTCTGTTAAACCATACTTTGTTAACCTATGTCTTCTTTAAATTATTAAATAGCAATTTGTTAATTATATTGTTATATGTCCTAAAATTGAGCAACAAAGCAATAAGTCACCTATTAAAAAATTGATTTTACTTTTCTAGATATCCCAAAGCAGAAATGAACATGTTAGTCCTGCAGATAGAAATGTAACAGCAACTATTGGTTTGGTGGTGCATGCTGCTGCTGATGGAGTTGCTTTGGGTGCAGCTGCCACCACTAGTCATGCAGATGTTGAAATAATTGTATTTTTGGCCATAATGTTACATAAGGCTCCAGCTGCATTTGGATTAGTTACTTTTCTTCTCCACGAAGGGATAGAAAGGTATTAATTTTATTATTAAAAAGAAAAAATCTTTAATTTGTAATGATTCGACCTTACAATTGTCTTATTTTATGTAGGTCGGTAGGTGTTAATAATATTATTTTTATATTTTTGTAAACAATGAAACATAAATCAAAGAAACAATATTGTTACAAAGAATAATAAAAATTCTGTTTTAGTATCACTTAAATATTTAGGTAATCTTCTTAACATTCTCTGGAGAAAGTTATAACCGAAAATATACTGAATCATTTTCAAGGTTTCTGATTGTGTTACGTGACAATATGATATATTGTATATACAGGATGATTTAAAAATGTTACAAAATTTCCTGATTTCTTAAAAAAAATTAATTTTCACTCCTGCTTTTACCTCTCTCAATATGGTTAAACATTTTAATTATTTTTATGTTCATGTTAGATTTATGGTGAAACATCAACTTTTATTAGGTATATATTTCCCTGACAAATCAATATCAGATTAAAAAGTTTTCAAAATGAGTCATTGTATAACTGAACTAATTGGTATTGTAATATTGCCCTATATTTATGACTAAAATTTCGTATAAAAATGTGCTCAAAATTTATTTTTTTTTTAACATACAGGGTATTTTTTTAAAATAGGTTTCTAATTAAATTTCAAACTCTTTTGACGATTTTGAAAGAGAATAATTTAAACCTGATTAGATTAAAATGTTAAGTCCATTGGTGTCCCAGGGGGCAACCTAATATATGTTTAAAAAAAAAAACAAGTTAGGGTACGTTTGTATGACATTTAAGAACACCCTGTGTATAATTTTTGTGTACTTATCACTTATCATCAGATCTAATAAAACAATAATTTTTGGTTTGTAGGCAAAGAATAAGAAAACATTTGATGATATTCTCATTGGCAGCACCTGTATTGACATGTATGACTTATTTTGGCATTGGGCAAAAGCAGAAAGAGACTTTAAGTTCTCTAAATGCCACAGGTAAGCATTAGTGTATACTTTTTTTGTAATGTATGTGTAAAAGTGTGAATAGAAAGCAACAAAATGTGTCTGCATTGTAATTAAAAAATAAATATTCCAGTGGCTTTAAGAGCAGTGAAAGTGTAGGTCTGAAAAATCTGTGGCTTGGGCGAAAAAGGGCCTATCTGAGGGGTGAACCACTGCCGAAATATTGCTACGTTTTCGCACGAAATCACTATAAATTCTGTCGAAATTTCAAAAATGATTACCGAAAAATCATGGTCGAAATCATCGCCGAAATTAAATTGTCCAAAAATTAAGAGGACGCATAAAAAAAGATAATTTGAATAAACAAGACAGTTTATAGAGAACTCATATGAAATTTTATTCCATGATTTCGAGGAAATCACCAAAATCGTATAAAAATAAGGTGGATTTTGGGGAAATCATATGAATTTTAGTGATTTCCAAAATCGAGTACATTTTGACATTAGTGGTTTACCCCTTGATCCCTTCTAACAAAATCGATTTTTGAGATAATTGAGGATTTGTACGGAATATTCAAATGCTTGTAAACACAAAATTTCGTTACTTTATTACTGCTCGTATTCTACTGAACCTATCAGGCAGACTTCGTCTTCTTCACCTTGATGGTCTGATGATTTTAAATTCATATAAAAAAGTCGAGAATTTAGAAGTAGGTATGTAACATAACAGGATTTTGATATTGTCCAATTTTTTTTTTTTGGAAGATGCTTAGGAGAGGAGTTGTAATTTTTGTAAGGTAGGCAATGTATCAGCTGATAATTGTCCTTTTTTTTTTCATTACATTCCCACTTTAAATTATTCTTCAAGAAAGCTTTGTAGAATTTTTTTGCAGAAGGATCTTTATGTTAAAGAAATCATCCCGTGACACGTCAATTACTTTAATTCCACCTTTCCGTTGTATACTTTTGACAAGTGTAGACCAGTCTCTTGGCATTTCTATGCCTATTGAAGTGTGTTTTTTGCCTTTTTAATGTGTGAATTAAACCTACTTCGAGGTGAATAAATAGAGATTAGGAATTTATGATTAATTTCTTTTAGTTTGTGACCTGATGTAAAAATTCAAATACCAAAGGAAGCAATGTTGAGACAAATGTTTTTGTTCTGATCTGAGCCGCAGTCACTATATAAATATAGGGAAATTGTAAATAAGGGCAAGTTTCTTATCTACTTTAAAAGGCGAGATGCAATTTCTTGTCCACCACGACTTGATGTAGGTTCATCCCACATAAAACAGAAGGATTTGTTCTTGATATCATTTTATACCTCACAAACAGTTAAATTTAACACCCTAAACATCCACAATTGCCTTTTATAAAATGAAATTCCACTCAGTAAGTGAGAAGTCAGTAAGCACTTTTGTAAATTAAACATCACAGTAATAATGGTGCCATCACTGGCCTGGCTTTATTATTACATGCGAGTTTAAAAATGGCCCAAGTAAATGCAATGAAATTTCCAATGCACGTCATAAACTCATGAAACTAATGTTTAATTTGAACTCCATCTTTTGACACTTTAAATAATTAATTCATTAAACCTATATATACAATTTTAGAAGCTTTCGGAAGTAGTTCGTCCAATATAAATAAAAATAAACAACAAGTAAAGCTTTATTCAGAATAAGAATCACTATTGCTATCATCATTAAAATCAAATTACAGGTAAAATATCGTCCCGTTCAAATATAAACTTTATGGTTCCAACATTTCTGAATAATTTTTTCAGTATGACTGATACAGTTAAACCAGATTTTGGGGGTTACAGTCTCAGTGCTTCCCTCTTCATACTTAAACAATTTTTAATTGAGTTGCCATCCCTATACCAATATGCTGGGTAAAATAATTCTTGGCAATACCCCATATCATTTCAATTGGGTTAAATGTACAATGATAAGGAGGTAATGAATAACTGTGTGATTTATAAATTTTTGGTGGTTTATTTCTGAAAACTGTGTTCAATAAATCTTGTTTGTACATATTCTAATCAAATTGAATGTTGTGTGTAGTCAGCCAATCCTGAATTTCTGGTTTTGTCCAGGAATTATTGGGCATTTCAAAAAGTAACGTACTGTGATAGGAAGCATTGTCCATAACAATCGTTGATGGCTCAGTTAAATTCATAATATTTGATGAAAACACCAGTTCTGCCCCATACATAAAACCATTTTCGTTACCAGCATGAAGAACAATGAATAAACAAAATTATATAGAGACATATTTTTTTGTACTTGTGTATAACTTTAAAAAAAACTAAATCTTTTACTGGCAACATGATGATGTTCCATAAGCCCCGCCGGGATTATCTTTCTTCCATTTAAATCCTGTATTGGTTAACACTGTATACGATGATCTTTTTTTTCTCGTTGCAATAAAGTTTTATATAATTTCGCAAGAGTTACTTGTTGTTTCTTCATATACATATTGCAAATGACATTACGAATGTAGTCAGAATTGAACATTGCGGTTAGAGGTTTGGGATGTGGTCGCCTTTTTGGAGGATAATTTAAAATATGACTGCATTTATTGGTAATAAAGGGGCACCATTATCTTGTTCTTCAAAATATCTTATTAGAGACTCCACTAATTCTTTCGAAAGGCTATTTAAATATTTAGACATTTTAAAAATAAAAAAATTAATTTGTTTATTAAACACAAAATAATACTGTTGACATGTCATAAAAAGAAATATGGATTTGGCAACATCTGTTTAATTTGATAAATAATGTTCATCATTGATGACATGCAATGGAAATTTAATTGCAATGTGTATAAATGCAATATTTTAAAAATAATTTAATCTATGTTGCAGTTTTAGGGCTTTTAAAAAAATTATTAAGGAAATTGTTTAAAAGGCCTAAGAACACATATATCAAATTTTTCAGGCCTATTAATCTCTTATACCCATTTAACTTTTCAAGCTTCAGCATTTTAGTTAAATAAGACCAATAGAAGTGAACCCCAAATGAACATAGGTCCTTTATATTCATTATAATTTTTGCACTTAGATCCTTTTTACATTTAAATTTTCATAACTAGCAGTTTTGTTTATTCGATACCTTTTTCATTAAAATGAAGGCTATTTATTTAGTTAGATACACCCAACAACTCATTTTTTTTTAATGTACTTAGACTCTTTTTTGACCAAGCCACAGAAATATTCAATTTTTTAAACATGTTATAGATTTTGGTTATTAAGGTATCTGAAAAATGTTTAGCGTCGGTACCTTCTGCCTCTGATTAAACACACGATTACGAAATTAGGTGTTTAATTCAACCAAATAACTTTTTTTTTAAATTGTGATTAATCATTTTTGAATACTATAAAGTAGTTCCGGGAAATATTGTGACAACTCCACCAACAATGCGTCGGAGTGGGAAACAACCCACAAGGTTCGAAGAAGAATTGGAAGGGACGCTTGTAGTGTCGTAATATATCCCGAAACTACTTTACTACCATTACTTAGGACTGAAAGTACCAGCATTTAGTACATAAAAAACATGCCATGTTTCTCACAATTTCAGTTACCTATAAAAATTAGTAAAGGAATTCAAATATATGTTTTTAATTATTTAACTCATTCAGGATCTCAAATAAGTACTTAATATATGAATTATTTTTGTTTTTTTTTTTTTTTTAGGTATAGCTATGTTGTTTTCTGCTGGGACCTTCTTATATGTAGCCACTGTCCACGTTTTAGCGGATATAACTCAGGGACATGGAACCTCTCATAGTTATGATAGACTACCTCAAGTGGATTCTGTTAAACCTCCTCCTTCAAGCAGTCCCAGACTTAAAACTGTAGAATTGTTGTTCCTAATTGTTGGTTGCTTGTTTCCCTTATTGTTATCACTGGGACACCATCATTAAATTGCTTATATTTAAATGATATAAACAGCTTTTTTGGTCGCCAAATTTATCTCATTATTTAAATGCCCAGAAAAAACATTTTTTAGGCGACTGTTACAAAAAATTACATTTTTTAATGTCCTAAAAGGTATACCTTTTTTGGCCGCGTTTACTTTACGGTCGCTTTTCATATTTATCATACTTGTTAGTAATTCTGTACAAATTTTATTAGCTAACGATATATTTTTATTCGATCAATAAATAATTGAATCTATTCTCGCATTAAAGTCTCTTTTCAGGAACAATAATGTAAAAAAAAATTGGAGATACTTGAAGAAACAGCCGCCCTAAAAATGTTGTGTGACCTTAGCCATTTGATCTTTTTTGGTCTAACCAGAAGTTGCTTGGCCTCGGCTATGCAAATTTCTGATTCAGCCAAAAAGATCAACTTTAGCTTTGTACACAAATAACTATAGATGTATAGTGATTTTCATAAATATGGCGGACATAAGAATTGTAATGTCAAATTAAAAAATTTGTGTGAATCGCAACTGTCACTGGATTTTTTACAGATAACTCTAAACAATTTAAAAATCACTTATGATGTGTGTCAAATTTTTTCACGGATTATGTCATTTTGACAAAAGTATGAAGAAAGATTTTATTTAATAGACGCTATTTTGTATTTTTATATATTTAATGTAAATATGCTCATTATTTAATTAGGACAGGAAGAGATTATATTTTAACAGGGAAAATTGTGTAGCAGTATTGTTATTTATATGGTTTACCTTTACGTGCTTTTTATCATTTAATCCATCGATTTGTCATTTTTTTGTTTTGTATAACAGTCCTAAATTTAAAACTAGTCATTTATTTTTTTTTTATTTCAAAATTGTAAATAAAAATGTATATATTTATAAATTCAATAAAGTTGAGGTTTTCTATAATTTTCATTTTTTTTCTCTAACTACCCAATTCAAACTTAGGCTACTATCTTATAGATGTCGACACAATCTTAAAATACAGCGCACATTCCTCGAAACATTTGCTGTAAAATTATTATACATTAGACAAGGAGAAAGATACGTGAGGCAGTCTTGACTCATTTCGTTTTTCGAGAACTTGTTTCCTCACGAGGAGATTGTTCGCGTCGAACAGTTTTGTTATCCGCCATTGTTGTGTTGTGAGTGGCCATATTTGTTCGACCATCTTTTATAAACAAAATAGGAGCCATAGTTATGGCGGACCATCAAAATATCATGTGCGAAGTGGAAATTCAGCCGGATATCCAAGAATGCGTTGAAATAGAGACTAATCCGGTGGATATGTCCGATAGTTGTGAGACTATCGTAGAATGCGGAGAACCTATGATGTCAATGCAATCTTTAGAGGGCAGAGATATTATTTTAGAAGCCCAGGAAGAAATTATAGATGACTCGGGGGACCCTTTAAATTTATACGATGTTCCGGTTCCCGACTCGTCGGATTTATATGTGGAATACGTTGAATCTTCCCCTGGACCGTCTAAGCGGAAAAAAATTGTGAAAAGTCGTGGCGTTCTTTCTCGCCGCGAAAATGAAAATTTGCTTAGTGATATGCACGTTGAAACGAGACCTCGGAAGTGGGAACAAAAGCAGGTTCAAATTAAAACAATGGAAGGCGAATTTTCCGTAACAATGTGGGCTTCAGGTGCCAGCGACGGTAAATACCTAATTTCAAGCATTTTCACCGGCAATTTGTCACAAGCGAACGGAATTTTCCACAAAGCATCAAGGTCACTTGGGTCACTGTTTATCACTCGAACTGAATGCTTTAAGTTATATTTTATAAACGTGGGTGCCTTTAATTTAAAAAAAATGGGGAAAACTGAAGTTTGTTTTGGCCTACAGCAGCCATCATCGCAAATTCTGCCATACTTTTAAATGGCCGATAAAATGTGTGATGGTGGACAAGTATGGCGGACACTTTAATATGAAAATCAATAATTAACCTTGAAAACGTGCCAAAAGTATAACTAAAAATTGCATATATTGATATATTTTTATTTTAAAATGATCAATATTTAATTAGCCTTTAAATAATATGAACATACATGGTAATTTTTCTATTTTTGGAACTGTAGATGGCGCTGACATTGGCATATTTTATTTGTAATGTTGCCAACTGTCAGAGTTGTTAAAGCTTTGCCGCAAATTTTTGAATTACATATAGGAAATAAATATTGCATTTTTCTAAATCATATTAACACGTTCATGACGATGTGTACCACTGGTGCTACACAGCGAATCTCTCTGTTAGTCGTCATGTACCAGCATATAGGTAAATATGACATGGCCACAGTTTATAGCTAAAGAATCAGTTCACTCACTGGGCGTCGGCACTTTTGATCTCAATGTTCCAGTTTATACATTGAGCAACTCAGATTTGTATCCCTGGCGCATACAGAATCAAATCATACTAGCCCAAGAGCCCACTGCAAATTTATACCGCCATCTGATAATGAAATAAAATATACCACAAAAGCTTGTAAAAACATTGTACTTTACCAAATGGCAACTGTGCCAATCCCAATCCTGAGCAAAGTGGCATGACAGCGCTAATTTTGTTTGCCCTTAAACTTTTCCAGATAATAACATTCAAATATATCTTGATATATATCGTTAATGGGAAACATTTTCTTCCTATTACATCGCACAAAAACATCTTACACACAGTAGGTAAAAATCTTTAAAAATATGAATCACTTTTTGCTGATTTAAAAATTTATTTGTATGCCTATTGTTGATTAATTTTACAGGTTTGCCATAGAAACGACAAAAAAAACTCCTAGGATTATTTAGAATCAAACATGGAAATCTCTCAAAGTGAATAGCAAAAGTGGCAATCTCCATTTATCCTTATATATTATTATTAGAACTGTCTAACAAGAGTTTATAATTATTATTGACTATTTCTGCAAATGATTTATACTTTTATACAATGCCATCCTTTTTCCTTTCACACATATACATGGTTTAGAAGGTAGATAAAAATATTAATAATTCAGGTTTAAAAAGCTAGTTTCACAATGAATTGGGATGGTAATTATCAGGGAAAACACAATTATCGCTGTCATGTCTTATGTGATTTTTTGAATATAATTTTTTTTTTAACCACTTTGCTAAGGATAGATTGGCACAGGTGAAATTTGGTAAAGTACAATGTTGTTACATGTCTTTGGAGCATATTTTATTTTGTTATCAGATGGCGCGTCTGCACCCTATTCTAATTTTTGTAGTCAGATGCCCTGTATGAGGTTTCTAAACTCTTGCAGTGGGCTCTCTTACTATAACCAATTAGATATTTCAACGACCTGTCAAACAATAGCTGCCAGTGAGAAGGTCTGGTATATCTAAGGGGGTAGTGACATAATCTTGAATCATGAACGCTTTTTTTATTCGAAATAATAGTCACCATGCCTGCTAATTTATGAAAAAATGTATAAGCGGTTTCTTATTTTGATTATTATTTTTATTTTGTTTGACATAAAATATTTAAATGTAATCCATTATTCATGATTTTACATATTGTAAACAGAATACATCGCAACCCTTGGATATATCAAATCTTCCCACTGGCACTTCATTTGTTTGAAATGCCTAATACAATATACTGCCTATATTCAAACAGCAGTATTCTGTGCATCCTGAATTTGTATCCCTGGAGTGGATGTTATTTTGGAACATCTAATTGGCCTGAGTGAGCTAACTGATTCTTTAGCTACAAACTGTGACATGGCTTCTAAATCCTTGTGTTTCTGAATGAAAGCTTTGATATTTGATATAGAAGTGGTTAATAAAGCCTCTCGCACTCATATTTATGAAAATTATTGAAGGGCAAACAACACAATTAAAAATCAATGAATTTTAAAAAAGACAAATGTGGTCTTTAGCATAATTAAAACCAAATCTATGCACTGTAAAACTTAGTAAATTTTTTAAAAATAAATAACTAAAAATTAACGAAATTTTTTGATTTTATATTAGAACTAAAATTGAATGATTTTTTTACTTTTAGAAAAGATAAAACAACTCGCCTTTAGATTAATTAAATCTTAATCTATGCAGTAAAACTTAATCAAAACTTTTAGAAATATAGGGCATTATTCTGATCCCACTTATTAGTTATGTACCACCACTAAAAGAAAAATCGAATTTTTTGTGATTAATGTATTTATTTACCTTAAACCATTGAGATAGAATACAGAGGAGATCTATGATGATGCTAAATTGTCCACACCTTTGTATTACATTTTTACGTCAATGTCAAACTCCAGATAGTGTAGCTAGTCAGTTTTGGTGAGAATAAATGCCATTATTTTTTTTGTCATTTGAAGTGCGTCCACTTGTCATATCACAAAATGGTGTTTATGTCATTCGTACTTTATTTTATCTCCATGCCCTAAACACAATGACTCAACTTGACTAAAAAAAAAAAAAAAAATCGTCCCATACTAATATACACCCGTCGTGAACGTGTTAATAAAAAAATAACTATAATTTGATATGCAATACACTATGCTAATTGTCTAGCTTGTCTTTCTATCATTCAATAGGATATTATCGTGAAGCATGCCCAACTACAGTAATAATTTTTTTGCAAGTTACTATGGGTAACTAATATTTTTTCTAATTTCAATATTTATTTGAAAGAATATACCATGTTGTGATACATTTTTAAAAAGGGGATGAAAGCTATTTAATTCAATAAAAATCCAATATAGCCTCTATAAGAAAAAACAAAGTTTTAGTCATTATCACGAATATGTTAAGAGGTAATCTTTTGCTTTACTTTTTATTATTATTAGACCTTAAAAAAGTGCCAATAGAATGTATAAACCAAAATGCCTTATGTTATCAAATAACCGAGTTACGGGGGTTTGTCAAAAACGTACCATTCTGACATTGAAATATATGAAATTAGTTTTTGAAATATTATTTGCTGGTCCTAAAATAATTATTTATTATCCTGCCACAGAAATAAAGCAATTTATACATTCTTGAAAATAATAGAAATTAAATGTTAATGAATATCTGTCCTAAAATGTAATTTGTCATTAGAACACAAATTACATCATCACATCACTAATATGCATAATATTGAAACAGGATCATTCATATAAAATACAGGGTCCCAAAATTGCTGGGACATAGATCTAGTAGAGTTACCATGTATTGTAGAGATTTAAATAAGTCAATTAGACCCAATTTATATACAGGGTGGGGCAGAGCAATTTGCCTATTTAAATTTGGCGCCCTGGAGCGACGGTTGCTCGGAGAAGGGTGGGGGTAGGCACACTCGAAAGGGTAGTTCATGAAGTTTTATCCTGCTTGATTCAGTTAGCATCATGGAGTTGACGAATGTGCAATGCACATTCACTGTTGAGGAGTATTTTAATAACAGTCGCTTAATCATCACCACAGAAACAGTGTACATTTCAATATTGATCCCCATGCCCATGTTCCTGGTCACCAGTTTCCTTTGAACTAATAGACTGCCAGCCAGGAACACGGCCAAACAAGCAAGTTGCTTTGCCCAACCCTGTATATACACCAAAAAGTACCCTTTTCCATGAGAAAACAAAAAGGGAACAAATTATTGAAACATTTACTAAACTGGACTTTTATGAATTTGTTTCCTGTCAAAATCATGTCTTTTGTTTTGGTGTTCATGGCCAACTAAATTTTGTACTAAGAATATCGGTTAACAGTGTTTAAGAAAACATTTTTTTCCTTCGAAGCTATGTGAAATATGGAGTCAAAAAAATAAAGATGAGTAAATATTCCCATTAAAAAAAAGTCTTAGAACCATGTCACCACCCCTAAGAAAATAAAAATAATCAGCAGGGGTGAGGACAGTTTTAACTCTTTCTTTGATTACTGAAAGTAGGGTTATCCTCTAAAATGTGTTTTTGCCAAATTGTATTGAATTTGTTTCACACTATTCTGAACAGTGTAGAAAATGACTTTTTAAAGTAAACTTTGAACTCTTATCATGGACAACTGGTACATTTTGGTATATGGATATATAAATCAGGTTATAAAGTTAATTTGGCGCACGTGTGCGCCAATAATGTCTAATTATGACAATTCGCGGAAAACGTCAACTTTCTAGTTAGATTTGAGTGTGCAAAAGTCTACGTTGGACACACTACATATTTTCTCACCATCTTAAATACCTTTATTAAACAGTTCAATATTCAAATTATAATGAAAACCACAAAAAAAATCTCACACTTGTCCTTTGCAACAAAATGGCTTAAATCCTTGGTAACAAAATGGCTTAAACTTGGCAACAAAATGGCTTAAATAGTTTTAGGTTGCTAAACTTGAAAGTTATTAATAATAATGTTTTTTTATTTGTTTAAATAAAGAATACTATTAAAAATGTTAAAGAAAATTTAATACCTACAATATTTTTGAGAGAAGTGATCTCTTCATGTATATGTTGTGGACAAATTTTCCATCCAATACAAATTCAGATAATTTATCATAAAATACCTGATTACTTTAATATCAAAGGACAGATGTCTTAAAATATTTGACAGAAAAAAAAATGATTTAAATTTGGACCTGGTCAAGAATAACAAAATTATTATAATTTTTTTTGGATACTATTGTTAAAATTTGAGATGACGGCGCAATTTTTGATGTGTAAGTAAAGTTCTATTTATTTATTTTTTGATTATTTAAAGATGAGGGTTCAAATCCAGAACCAGATCCAGATTACACAGAATACATGACTGGTAAAAAAATTCCAGTGGACGGTATACCAGGATTAGATCTTTCAGATCCCAAGCAATTAGCTGAGTTTGCAAGACCTGGATTGAAGAGCCCTAGAGTTCGTAGACCAAATCAGGATAATTCAGATAGAACCATAGGTGAGATAAATATACTATTATTGTCAAATTACTATATTTTATACTTTATTGCAGCATGTCCTCACAAAGGTTGCAACAAGATGTTTAGGGATAATTCTGCAATGAGAAAGCACTTACATACACATGGACCTCGTGTTCATGTATGTGCAGAATGTGGAAAAGCTTTTGTAGAGTCCAGTAAACTTAAACGTCACCAGTTAGTACACACTGGCGAAAAACCGTTCCAATGTACTTTTGAAGGATGTGGAAAGAGATTCAGTTTAGATTTTAACCTAAGGTAAATTGTTGTTGCCTTCTGTCATAGAGAAGGGTACCAGTAGCGATCAAATTGTTTTTTAATATAAAATTATAATTTTTAGGACTCATGTGAGGATACATACAGGAGATAGACCATATGTGTGCCCATTTGATGGTTGTAACAAAAAATTTGCACAATCAACGAACCTAAAGAGTCACATTTTAACACATGCCAAAGCCAAGTAAGACCCCATATTATAATTGGTCACAAGTTAAAATGGTACATAAAAAATGTACTTTTTTAGGTCTAGAAATAATATGCAACGTACTTCAAGTAGCATACAAATGCTTCAGCCTCCATTCGTGCAAGTTGAAGTCAATGATCCAGATTATATTGTTTACGCAGACTAAAAATTAGGTAAAGTTTTAAATTTTTTTTATCAATATTACAGTTTGGAATTTTTTAAAAATTTCAAACTTTTTACCTTCTTTTTAAATTGGGAATTCTCCTCTTATTATTTCCGAAATTGATACATACATTTATTTTTTAATTAATCACCGAATTTTAAGAAATATGTAAAAGTGGTGATTTTTATATTTTAATAACTTTTTGAAACTGTATTGGCAACGCTGTACAGTACATACTAATAACAAAGATTACCAAGTTGAGACACTACATTCATGTCCGGAAAATATCGCTTTCGTGGCTTGTAAAGTTATAGAAATACTCCAAGTCCTCTGACAAAAGAGTTGCATTTTTAGTTACAGTTTGCACATGTCTTATTTCAGTTATGCTTTGATGTTGCTTAGCATTGTAAACCTTATTAAGGTGCATTTACACGAATACAAGAGGTCAGATTACGTTTGACATTTTCTCTACAAATACTAGAACAATTTACTTTCTTACTTTATAAATAAATTTCCCAGCTGAACATTGGTTTTTAGCGTTTTTCGAGTTTTTAAAGAATCCAAAACAGGTGCAAATTAGTGAGACATATTCTTTGTTAAAAAAATATATTTTTACAAGAAAATATTTATTGGATAACTCATATAAATTTTTTTAATTAATATAATTTTCTTCACAACTGGACTCTGATTCAGACTCATCACTACTTGCCGTTGTATCTAAATTAATAATAATTTGTTCTAGATTATAAACATCTAATTGTTTGTATTTTTCTCAATCGCAAACAATTATTTTTAGTGTGTCTTACATAATTGTCCCACTGAGTATCAGTAACATTTTTCAAAGCTTCTGACCAAGCTTCTGAAATACATCTTCCAATGACGACTTTGTTGTTAAAATTTTTTTCGTTATAAAACCGTTTGCACTGTGACCACACCATCTCTATCGCATTGTACTGGCAGTGATATGGAGGAGTTCTTAATATTTTATGCCCATATTCCTAAATTCTTTTCGTGGTAGATTTTGACATACAACTTCCCAAACCTGATATTTCATACCGTTGATTGAATTAATGTTCTTTTCCTACAACCATTTTACCATTTATCTTTTGTCCAACTATAACATGAAATTGGTTCCACGTACCGCGAATAATAACTGGCTTTATTGATAATAATCACAGAAGGATGTTCCAGACTAGGTATTTTTGTCTTAAACCATTTTTCAAAATTTTCTGTGTTCATATTATTATGGTAATCCTCGCTTTTTGTTTGATTTAAATATGAGGTCTGCATTTTTATAGACCCTTTTTCATTGCCACCATGGAAAATTATGTATCGAATTCCATCTTCTGTTTTTTTTTTTTATTTGCAGTAGCCATCATTCCATCTTGCCAACTTTTTCTGTCACTTCCCTTGCTATATACCAATGTCTCATCCATAAATACAAGCTTAAAGTTACTAGCTCTATCTCCTTCTTAAACATTTTCAAACACATTTTTTTTTAACTGAATCGATGTTCGTTCCAATAAAAACTGTCTATTGTTACTTCTTTTAAAGCGAAAGCCAATTTTTCGAATCCATATATTAGTTGACTTCTTCTTCTTCCGAAATTCTTTGACATGCGTGAAAAGTAATATTTTATTCAAACATATACAAGCATAAAAATACTTTACATGTTTTTCCTACCATTTTGTAAATGGAAATTTAAACAAAAATACCTAGAAAATAAGCAAAAAAACATCTAACACAAACGTATATCAAATCTAACCCTATATACCAAAATACTACATTTTTAAGTCAAAAATAATTTGGTAGGGCATATATTTTCGATATTTTTTATATTTTCTTTTACCAGGAGAATTCCCCATTGTCTCGTTATAACATAAATCAAATTGAAGTTCAAATCATATTCATATTGGTCATTCATCTTTTAATATCCATTTAGCATTATGATATTTATTAGTGTTTTTATACCTTACCTAATTAACCTAATTAAAAATCCCATTTAATGCCCCATTTTTGCCGAAACTTTTAACCTTTTTATGGTATAAATTCTCATAAGTATATTTGTGAAACTGTATAGCTGTTACACAAATGTACTCATATGATGTATTTAAGGTAGTTCACTCGCGACAGTCGTACATAAAAATATTGCGTAATGGTGAATACCAAAAGTTCGAGATTCTCAATGCTAATCAATTTTATTTTTGTAAGAGACTGTACAAAACATGTATATAAACACATATGGACATGTTATAATTTTAATCAAATTCATCCGGCAATCTCGCAAATATTTAAACGATATGGTATAGAAATTTGTGACTTCCTCATACTAATTTTAAGGGTTTGTTTTGATTCAAACAGAACCGCTGATTCCAGTTCTCAAACACAGTGGACGAATTAATTTTTCAAGAACACGTCGCGAGTTTATAACAACCTCTTTGCTGATCGAGTGTTACTTTGTTACGTGAAGTGGCTACAATGTTGCCAAGTTGTAATAATTTTACGAAACTACTCGTCAACTGCTTTAAAAATATTTTTATTTTTACTAAGACGGTCAAAAAATTCAGCGATAATTTATAAAATTTTATAAACGACACTTTCATAAACCTTATATTTAAATTTTATTGAATTCTTAAGAAAAGCCGTTTTACGAGTGAACTACCTTAAGCAAAAAAAAATCATCTTAAAAGATGAAAGACCAATTATTATTTGACTTACAAAGTATGATGGTTAATAAATTCCATTGAAGGTATGAGAATATCAGGTGATACCAGTATTTAAACAACCCTGTTAGAGCTTCCCTTCTTTAAGTTAATAAAAAATGTAACGAAAATTATTCATACATCAACACATGGAGATAAAAATTCAATATATTGATAGTATATTTGAACAAGTACATAGAGAATTAGAATAAGGTACCCAGAGTTGTACAAATTTCGGTTAATTTTAAAATTATTTATATTAGCGTAAATGTTTATTTTTTTTAAACAATTGTCGGTTTTTTGGTTGCTTATATTTTATAAACATTAATTGACAGTTATCCACAAACTAGAACAAATTCAAAGAACAGCATGTCTCAACAGAAGCTATGAAAACTACACCGACCTGGGCCATGGCAGTCATTCTTAGTCTCACTCCCCTTGATATTTACGTCAAGGAGGTGATGACAGTGACACGTCTCTGCTCGGTTGGACTAGGACCTGATATAGGATCTAGTGAGCCGAGACTTCGCTTTTGGAATGAGGCGCTTGATACGCTCCCACTGTTTCAAACGAACATGGACTCTATCTCACCGAGATATATCTTCCATAAGCCATATAAAATTATAACAGAACATATACTCCAGATCCTTAAACCTAAACATAAAATGGGCTGGGAATAGTGCCAGTGTAGTTCAAACCGATCATCTATATAGATATCAGACAAGCACTACTCACTCTGGACAGACCACGAATTTACTCAGGGTTAGTACTAGAATGTCATGAAGCTTTGGTCGTAGTATCCATCAACAATGTGGTCAACTTAAGATAGATAAACGGTTATGACACATTGAAAGGTAACTGTTTTGTTGATTCACTGGTCAAGAAGGCAGCCAACCAAATACTTTTTGGACCTGTGGCTCTTCTATTGGACTGACAACATCGGTAGTGACAAACCTAACCAGAGAACATTCCCTTGTGAAATTCAAGAAAAGATGGAATGAAACAAGAAGCTGCTGACGTGCCAGGGAGCTTTTAAGTCATTCTGACAACACTACAGCAAACAAATACTATGACTAGACAGAATCTGCGCCTGATCACAGGCTTTCTGACTGGTCATAGCCAAGTACGGAAGCATCTCCATATCATGGGGCTGACAGAATCCGCTCTATGCAGGGGGTGCGAACAAGAAGATGATACCATTGAGCATATCCTCTACGATCGCCTGATGCTCTCATTTATTAGAAGATTTGTATTCAGCAAGAATTGGCTAACACCGGTCAATATAAGAGAACCACCTCTTGGCGACTTTGTCAACTACATTAAATCTGTAGGCTGGCTCTCGAGCCAGGAGGTTGCCTATCTACTTAGGAGGATGCATAATGGGTTAACCCACCCTCTACATGTTACAGATACAGAAATTTATAAACATGATGTTATAATAATAAAATACTAGAAACATAATCTGAACCTGGGCAGTTAATGGGTTTCTAATGTAATTATTTTGACGTCATTTTGTGTGGGCAGGACTGTAACTAACGATCGTTTTTATATGATATCGATACCTACAGAAAATAATTTCTTAATAGTACAGTATTATATCTTACCTAACACAAACAACTGTAATGCGATAATTAATAAAAAAAAGAAACACTACAACACTGCCGGACGATACGGAATAAACTAAGACGTTCAGTAGTTGCAAGTCTCTTTTTAGCACTAACATATTACAGTTAAATGCGATATATCACCTCAAAATTTATCATAGTTCTTTCACAAGCGATCCATAAACACACTGTCTGTAATTGATTCTGTCTTTTTATATTCAAAAGTGATGTGTGCCAAGTCCGTTGGACATGAACCAATAGTTGAACTCCTTCAAGTAGTGACCCGCACTTGATAGAAACACTCATGATACAAAACATTTCAGAAAATAGTGTGGTGCGGAATATGGACTATCTGTAATGGTAATGAGGAGATTAAAATGTATATTCTCGCTGTTTTCGATCAACTGATACCTCAAATTCGTAAAAGCCACGCCTCCGCACCACGATACGTCACAGTGTCGTAGTATCAGTTTGTCGCTTGCTTAAAATTATTATAACGTTATGTTACAATTTTGGCACAACGTTAGTTATTAGCGCAGTGAGGTTCTATGTGTCGCATAGAACATGTCTGATGTTAAACAAAAGTTCTATAAACAGAAAACACATACATAAAATAATCCTTTATCCAAATATTTACAATACGTGAAACTTCAGACGCGTTTTTCTCATATCACGTCATGTGACATAGAACCTTATAATTTTAAGGCAGCGCTGTGTTATCATACTTTCGTTTTATAGTATCATGGAAGCACCTATTAATTTTGCCAGGGATAGAAATAAACCTGCATGCCACAAAGCAATAACCTTGTTTGAATATATGTGTCATGGCTATGGAATCTGTGCTTGAAGAGTAGCTATTTTACGAATTTATGTTGCAACCTTTTAATTCTGTTTGTATGACAGGTGTAAGTAGGTTGCCACTTCTTAGCAGGCCATTGTAAAGTGTCATAATTATTGCTTTTGTATCATTGACGTACCCAGCATATCTTATGATGAAGCTAAGTATTGTGATGGCTTTTCTTACTATGGAATGTATGTTGTGGTATCAAAAATAAATCCCAGATCAATAGCTGTCAAGGAACAATAATAAAAAGTACATAATTAAAATTATAGTTGTTGATACCAGTGTGCTTAAACAGCTGTACATTTGTTATTGATTATTATTTGAGTGGAAAATTTGGTTGAATATGCAGGGTAATATGGCTTTTCAGTTTTATGTTCCTATAGTGAAAATATTTCTGCAATAATTAAAAATCCACAATATTAAAATTATACCGATTATTATTTACGTGGAAGTATGCTGAGATGAAATTAAAGTACAATTAGGTCAATTTACTTCTTTTGTTTGCCTGAAATATTGTAATATTTATTTAGTTGTTATCTAGACTTCATAATAAAAATAAAAACAAAGGAAAAATAGAAAACATCAAAGTTCTTATCTCAGAAAGGTCGAGCGACCGTTTCCATCCTGAAAACTACTCATTTGGCTAATACCATAACATTCATTGCATTATTTCAAAACTAAACAAGGACGATGTTCTCCGTAGGAGACAAAATAAAAGAGTCTTGAAAATTATTTTGTAACTGCTATTTTCCTTTCGATACAATGCAATGCCTGTAACGGTATTAGCCAAAGGAGTAGTTGTTTTCCGAAGAGAAACGGTCGCTTGTATTTGGTGTGACATGGCTTCGTGATCGATTTATTTTATATCTTGGTCACATTTGAGTTGGAATTATTTTTCTTTTTTTATAAATACTCCTTGTATTCATTGTTAAAAATGAATTATCTCTATTGTCCTGCATAAATTTTGTCGCTCGACACATTAGGCAGAAGTTCAGCTGCCTAAAATGAGCCGCAGATCTTTACGTAGTAAATTCAAATGTCAGGCGTTTTAACCGATCTTCAGCTCAATGTAGTGAGTTAATGAATTGCTCGTAAAAGATTATAAGGTTTTGTCTGCAGCAGACGTTCTGTTGCTGAAGATCGGCGGTTGAACGTCTGCCTAAAGTAGCGCTAGCTTTATAAATTTAAAAAATACTGTTTGATTAAAGATACTTTATTGTTAAAGGAAGTAGGTAAAAA
Source organism: Psylliodes chrysocephalus (assembly GCA_927349885.1). Classification (NCBI taxonomy): domain Eukaryota; kingdom Metazoa; phylum Arthropoda; class Insecta; order Coleoptera; family Chrysomelidae; genus Psylliodes; species Psylliodes chrysocephalus. Next base: position 41,742,171 of record OV651818.1, read on the forward strand.
ATAATATTGTCTTTTTAAGTTATTCTATCATAGGTTTCAGTTCAAAATCAGGTGCTCCGCTGAATCCATCCACATTGTCGTCGATGTCCTTGCCGGTTATATGTTTATAAAATTGTATGCAATCGTTTGCAATAAAGTGAATCACAGATGTTTTGGTCCTCTATCTTTGGATTTTATACTTTTTTCCTTCAAGCCACAGTGATATTAGCAAGTCCATGAATAATACCGGGCGACCCATTTGTTTTTCTGATATCTATTTCAGTATACGTGTTGTCTTCAAAATAATTTTTTTTTTTTTATTAAGAAGTATTTTTGTTTTTGAACAGCAAATTTTTTTATTCTCAACATCCATTTTTTTTTTATTTATTATCTTAATACACGACTTATCTGACCAAATCTTGGGCTTTCCTTCTCCTATCCAACAGCTTTTGTTCTTAACAAGAATTCTTTGAGATATACTAATATTACCAATCACATTGTATCACAAAAATATTCGTTTTCCTATTTTTAATACTCACTGTCACAGAGAACCAAATAACGAACTGTCACCAGCTCTCTTCTTTATTGTGCAGAAAGCCGCTTGGATTGCTTCTGCTGGCATGTTACTTGCTTAATGCTTAACCAATTTAGTCGGCTGGTTCATTGGCTAACAAATAACGCTAGGTACTAGAATGTGGCCTGGATCTTTTTTTGTAGTAAAGGATGCGGTTCTTAATGCAATATTATGCCAAAAGTCTAAATATCAAAAATTTGCAGAAAGCCGTCTAATTAGACATCAAAAAAGACAAACGGTCCTCAACCAAGAATACATGCTTTAATAACATTGACTACTACTGGACCGACCCTGTCACAGCCATCGGAAAGACGGCAACACAGTGTGCCGGTCTCCCATTAGAAATACATTGAGTATGACTGGCCAGTGTGTCTTAAACTATAGATTCAAAGGCATTTAGCATTCTGTGAAAATGGAATTTGACGATTATTTAATATAATATCAGCAGTATCTGGCATACGATTAGTTTTGAAAAAAATGTTCTGGTGTCATTAGGATTCAAGATTAGTCTCAAATTTAAAAACCATTCTTCTACCAAAGCAACAGAGCTGTCACTTAAGGTTAGTTCTGGAAAATTTGAATTAAACCAGATCGAATTGATTTGAGCACAAATGAAAGGATAAAAAAATAAGTTACTCTATTAATTCGGAACAGTGGCGAAAGTGTATTCAGCATGTCATCAAAATTGAAAAACAAATGCAGTTTCTGGATCACAAAATTCACTCAAATAACATTATACATTTATAGGTAAAATATTAGTACCGAAATAGTTCAACGGTGCTGCATTTTGTGGTGGTTAAGATCAATATAAAATCAATTAATATTATAACATAAAGAATTTTTACTAAAAATAAATGACACACTATACAAATGTCTACGGAAAACCCGAATTAATCAATAATAAATCATCTCTTGTCGAACAGTTTTGTTAGTTGCTTCAGCCGAATTTCTCACTAAAATAATATTCAAATGTCCATTACACATTTAAGGCTAATTTATTAGTACAAAAACTGTGAAGTTCTGGGATATTTCCCAGACTTGGCAACAATTTTATGAGCCTAATTAAAATGCAAAATATGGTGCCCTTACCATTCTACATAGCATTTGTTTGTTGAAAATATGTTTTAATCCAATCGAAAACAGAATTTCCTTATGATGTTTTATGGCTATCACATTCCAAAGCTTTATGTACTTGTTCAAGATATAGTATAGTGTATTCCTCTGTTGTATCTTTCTTATGCCACATAATAACATGTTTCCAGTGACATTATTGTTAATGGATAGTTAATCTTAAATAGAAGGTGTTGCTTTACGTTTTCGGTTTGTGATTAGAAAACAAAATTTTAGTAGCTAGAACTGTTCTTGTCAAATACATTTCTAAAAAGAATGAAAGATATTTTAATTAATCACTTGATAGTCTCTAAATGAAAATAAAAATGGGATCATAGATTTGGAGAGGAAAATAATGGAGTGTATAATATTTTATAATGTGTGATATACAAAAAATGTTTCTAATGTAGGCCCATTACTAACAAAGAGAGATACGAGTCATGCCGTGACAACTGCATGCCTCCAAACTATCATTTAAAAAATAATAATCATTGTACGTTCTGGCATGTGTTATATTCTCCTTTAGAAACATTTTTTATGGATCAGTCCGTACTAAAACCTGCATGTATTATTTCATTTTCAGGAACGTGGATTACGAAGATTCAAATTCATTTGATTAAAATTAAAATCAGTCATATAATGTACCTCCGTTAGATTAATTACTCGTTTTTAAGTGATTTTACTTTGGCAGGACTGTTTTTCAAGCCAACCATACCGAAAACAGAAACAGCACGATTCCTAATATTGAAAATAGTAATCTGGTAGATTGAAGGATTCGTTTTTTTTTTAATAGTATAAAAGAAATTGGGTTTTAGAATCTATATTTATTTTTTATCATTAGTTTGGACGCTGTTAGTCATAAAACGTACCTAAGTATGAGCAGCGTATAAATTAACTATTTGAATCAACGAAATTATTTAAAATCATCAATCGTTCAGTCTATTAGGATTATTTGTTTTATAGTGAACATCTATCTTAAGTGATGAAGAAAAGTATATTGGCAGCAATTTTTTGTTGTCCATAAAAAATGCTACAGATCAAACTGGAATATTAGCAGCAATAATTACAAAGAGTAAATTGCGAAGATATTATTGGACTATGCTCGTTGGCCAAGTATTAGTATTATTTTATAGTTAATTTTATCTAAAAAACGAAATTTTATTTTTAATTGGCGGCGAAGCTGTACTATTTAGGAATGAAGAAATATTTGTTTTAATGATAAGTAATGTTCCAGATTGATCTAAAAGTAGGCTTACCTGTGGATCTGTTGAGATCTGAAATACTTCACTTGTATAAAATTGTGGATATATCAAGTGCACTGACTGACTTAATTATCGATTAATGAGAAATATTTTTGTATAATAATTGTGCATTCAACCTTAGTTCAATTGGAGAAATGATTTTTTCTTGTATCTTATAAGTACAATAAGAAATTGACTGAATTTTTTGCATTCAGATCGTTTCACATAGTATTGGTTACGTGATTTTGTGATTTCTATTATTTGACTACAAAAAACATAATTTATAACTTAGTTTGTAAGCTACTGTAAAATATCAAGTTAAAATGTACATAAAATGAATAATTTTTCAGTTGCCTTTTTATTTCCGACACTAAAAAGGCACCACTTCTTTAATAGGAGATAGAGTAGATTTATCTGTGAAAAATTAGAATAAAGCCAAAAATTGGTATGTTGGTCGAATTCGATGTCTTGATGATCCCTTTCATTTACTCCCGGGCTATCTGGCTTACATTGGGGGTGTTAAAAAAATATCTATTTTTGATTTGCACAAAGGGTTAGTGTAAAAGAAAAAATTCTTGTCTAGTCTTCATCTAGATAGAGGACATTTATGACAAAAACCCCGAGTGAGTACTACCCTGGTATTTATATATAAAGAGAGACATGTCCATTACACATTTGTCGTTGAAGGCCACAACCCCATTTTTGCATTGCTTTAAGTTCGCGAGCGCTATGGGCCAAACAGGTGATCGAATAAAAATTTTTCAAAAACCGCAATTAAGTCACTCTTCAACAGTTTTTTGTTCGAGAGCTCAAAATCTGCTGATGTTTGTAAATTTTATCAAAGTTATCCTGATTTTGTTACATTTATAATTTTCCTTGAAAGGCTGTCAAGGCTGTTTGATTTTCTCCTCGTCTGTGCTGACCCTAGACTAGGTAATAAAGAGAGGACGCGTAACAAGTATATCGAGCACACGTAGTATTCTGTGTTGATTATATATTGGCCGCCATTATTTTGGTGCTAATCATTTCGGTGACACCAAAGTTTTTGTTCGTGTTTATTTCTGATTTTTGAATTAAACGACATTTAATAATTGGTTTATTGTGTGGCATATCAGTGTTAAAGTTACAGCGGCAAGAAATAAGCAGATATTACGTTTTACAGGTAAATGATAAACATCAATCGTTTTCACTTTATATATTTTTCAATTTATTTGGTGTTATACAACTTCATATTTACATATTGTACATGTCTCGCTCCTGAGTAATAAATTTTACCCACCAAGTTTGTTTATTTTATGCTTTTTATTGATATTTAAGCAATTAATGATATTAAAATGGCTAAACATGTAATTTTTTCCAGTGGCGTGTCGTACAATTCTAAATATTAACTTTTATTAAATTCTAATTTGCTTTTGCTTCTTATTTAATTGCAGAAATGTTGTTATTTTATTTTAGATTTCCTGTGGATCCAGCAAAAAAAATCTTTGGATTTGGGCAAAGAAAATTGCAAATTGGATGCCTACGCCAAATGATAGTGTTCAAAACATTTTGAAAGACATTTTTTTTTAAAGACGTTTACTAAATGGAGCAGTTCCCACTATATTTCCTGAATTCTCTAAATACATGCAGCCGAAGAAGGTGCATATACTAATAAACACAATTAAACATATATATTTTTTTAATGACTTTTCATTACTATGTTATGAACTTTTAAGAATTTAGCAACCCTTTTGTGTATAATTTAAAACATTACCGTAATAATTGATTGTTTGTAGTACTTAAAAAGAAGAGCATTGCATTTGGAAGCTGAGCCAGGCCCTTCAAATAGAACTTCAAATAAGGAATCTATCCTAGAAAGCCCTAGCATAAAACGGCTTAGAAGACAACTTTTACAACAGGCAGAAAAGAATAAAGAAAAAAACAAGACAAATCAAAGTTCTTAAACAAAAACTTAAAAGATATAAAAAAAAAGAGTTGTTTGCTAAAACTTCTTGTTATTGTACCAAATTAGTATTAGTTAAGGGTCAGTAATAAATGTATCTTCATTTATGTATAATTTTTCTTACTAACTTAATTTAATAATACCGAGGTAGCACACTACATCTTAAAGACGTCCAGTTCATGTCTCACTTTCGTCCAAATGTCACGGTACGTAAAACGGACGGTTTTAAGACGCCCTGCTCAGGACATGTTTAAAACGTCTTTGTTGGGATGTTTTTAGGACGTTTTAAATATGTCGGAATGTGTACGTTCAACTCTTTGCGCTATATTTGAATATGGCGCCACGACAGCGTTCTTGGCGATTGGCGCTGCCTGCAGCGTATATAGATTGTCATTCGTCACTGGCTGATTGGAGTCTCGCGCGCGCGTATCGAGTCGTGTTCTTCCTCTAGCTGCCTTCTCGGAACAGCCATTGTATAATATTTTTAGAGTCAGTCTGCGGACATTGTCATTACTTTTTCGTGGTTGTGTGTTTTATATTCTTTTTATATTATTTAGGAACTAGTAAACTTTATCATTAAAAAACGGTAAGTTTTAATTTATTTGCCTTTTAATTTCATAACCTCACTTTAATGTCTCATTTTTTAGAAAAACACCTTAAAACAATAACTCAACAAAATTGCTACGGAGATATTAGTTACAAACGCTTTGGCTAAAATTAATACCGTAAAAGAAATTTTTAAATTGACCAAACTGGGATAGGTAGTTTCTCATAGCAATAAGTACTTGAAGTCATTTTTTAATTATTTTATCCAAGACTGTAAAATAATATTTACTCTGTGTCAGTTTTAATAGTTCAATAATGTTTAATAAAGAGTATTAAATATAGTAGACAAGTATTCATTTATTTTTTTAATGAATTTCCATCAAGTAAATAGACGACTTAAATACGTCCAATACGGTTTGTCTTCAAGACGTACAAAACTGGATATCTTAAAGACGTACAAAATTAGATGTCCTAAAGACGCCTTGTTTTGTAACAAAGTACGTCTTATAGACGCCTTTAAAACATCTTTTGGATATTAGCGTAGATATTCAAAACGTCACGAACATCGTGAACAAACGTATTTAAGATGTCTTTAAAACGTGTCTGTGCTATCAGGGTAGTGTCATTTTTTATTAAGTACAAAATCTTTTTGTAATACATGTAGATCATTGTTTTATTTTGCGGAATTTAAAAAAAACTCATTTTATTATGTAAACGATTTTATTTAGTTTATTTCAATATATTTTTTTCTTGAGTCTTATTTATTGTTATACTTATTTATTTTAAATTTTACGCTTTGAACTTGCTTTATACTTGAAAAGATCAATGAAGTACTAATAACATAAATACAAGTTCGTTTTTTTATTTCCAACATGTTACGCCTTTGGTCAAATATCATTGGTTTCAAAATGGCTTAAGATTTTTAGCGACGTTACGAGTCCTCTCTTTATTACCTAGTCTAAGGTGCTGACATTCCCTTGTAGGTCAATGACATTCTTTGAGACTTGTTATTTATCACATTTAATGTCGAAAAAGTAGATTCCCATGCAGCCGTATTTTGCCACTGATGCAAGTAGATCAAGCGTATATCCACAAACTTTTAGAAGTTGCTGCTAGATATCTTGCGTCTAAATGTATTGGGAGTAAATTTGTTCTTGTTCAACTTCCTCATCAAGGCGCGGCTCTTATTCATTTATAAAAAATAAAATATTACAAAGCAGGAAAGGTTGCGAATGAAGACACGCGCAGGGTGCGAATGTGACTAATGGCAGAGGAGGTAATGGATGTGTATTTTATTCGGGTCGCTATATGGTTACCTGCCTCTTCATCCGCACTGCAGAGATCTTTGGTCTGAGGAGGAATGCATGGTGGTAGGTATCTGCGACGATAAGTGCAATCAAGCTTATCTGGACTTATTGTATCCAACTCTGGGACTGTGTTAAGCCATCCAATCAAAGATACTCAGAATAATTTTAAGTGCACAAGGATACATTAGGAACAAGACCCTACACGATGACCGGTATGCCACTTGTTAATGAAGAAATCTGATTAACATGGAACTACCTCAAACAACTTTTAAATCAGTTGAAGTTTCTAGATTATAGCTAGAATAGTTATTGAATAAACGTATCATCTCGATTACAATCAACATATTTACTTATGGCTTTAAATAGCAAATATTTTTTAAATAAAGCAATCTGCGCAAATTCAAACTGGACTTAGCTATTTCGTTTGAAGTTTGCTTTGGTAACTTCTATATGTCCCAACGATGGCCTTCTTTGATCTCTGTAATAACAAACGATGTGATCGCTGCCTGATTTTCAAAGGTGTAAATAAAACGAAATTTTATCTATAGAAGCTTTATTGAAACAAAACAATCAGTCCTTAGACATTTGGTAGTTTTTGAAGAAACGTTATGAATTCATTAATTTCTGAGTTTTCCTAAACACTTTTATCACACGCAATAATAGATAATACAACTCATTGTATATAATTTTGAAAAATTTATTTGAGACAGATTTAAAATGTAAATAGTATATTATGCAACGATCATGTAATGATGGTTATTAATACACGAGCATTAACCGGGATACGAAACGAGCCAAAGGCGAGTTTCGTATGGTTTATGCGAGTGTTTTAATAACCATTACATGAGAGTTGCATACGCTATTTTTTCTACACCCGATAAATAATCAAGACCTATAAATATTATATTTATATTGGTATTGAACACAATAACAGTAATTACTCGTATTTCTATAAAAAATTCTACAAAATTGTAATTAATGGTATTACTTCAGGTATTGGTATTTCCCTAGATTTTTGCGGTAAAATATTTTGTACTGTATTTTCTGCTTTCTCCGATATGTGTGGAGGAGTCTTCTATATCGCTAATATCAGACATTTTAATATTATAATTATCGAAGTTTAGCTACCTACGAAAATTTAATACGTTTTGACAACTAAAATAATTACATAGGAACCTAGGACAAACGTCAAACAGCATGCTTGATTGAAAAATTGTAGGTTTCTATTGATTAAAAATCTGTATCGTAATGAAAAATCTGTATCATAATGGGTATCATTATGAAACGGATTATGGGCATATAAGTGCATTATTATAATACGGGTGTAGAAAAAATATATTTCGGTTTTGCAAAGCTTTATTAAATTTAGCGAATCCTGTGAAATATCTTTATCGTGTACACGTTAAAAACGATTCTTTTTAATGATTGAAATAGTAGAAAATGTATATAAAAAGTACAAAAAACTGACTTTCGCATACAATCACAGAAAGTTTAATAAACATGACTTCAAGATTACAAGAATTGTGCTGAGGATCGGAAGTTTAAAAATCTGTTCATACATTTATGTGACATTAAATATTAAGTTTACAAGCTTTTTTTAGTAACGATAAAGGATCTTGCACATGTAACGGTTCCAATGATCAATGATGCTTCAAAAGTTATTTGTTCAAATTTATGAATACGATTTCCAGCTATCAGATCTGTGTAGCTATCACATTCAAATTAGAATACAGTAATTCTTTCAGAAAATACTTAAGGTCTTCATACTATTGGTAAATACGTTGTAATAGATAAGATCTCACGAAATCATGATTAAAAACTTGCAAGAAATAAATTCCAATACCACAAAATATCATAGTTCCACATTCCCAGATAGCACAGGACGTCCCATGGACGTCCTGATTTGGTCCCTTGTTGGTCCGGTTGGTCCCGGACCTAAATAGGACGTCCACTGGACTTCCGATTACAGTTAACACTAGGACGTCCTTAGCAGGACGTCCTATTTTGGTCCCGTTTCGACAAAGCGTTTAGTTTTCGGTCCGAGTCCGGGACGTCCAAGGGACTTTCTATGCACTAGCATCGTTGGTCTTTGAATCGATAACTTGAAATTCAACGTTTTGATTTTGCAAGAGTATGAGGACAGAAAACCTAACCTATCATTTATTTTCAAATGAACAACAATAGCTACAATTTTCGGCATTCAATAATTAACTTAAATAAGTGAGTTAGATTAACGAAGAAAAAAGAAGGTTATATAGTGTTATTTGTTATTTTTTTGATGCTGGTGGTAAAGTGGTTATAAAGTGAAGTGAGTGTTTTGTGTTGATGTGAGAATAAGTGATGTGTATTGTCGGTAGCCGCTGGCGGAAAGAAAATACCTTAATGGCGGAAAGTTGGAACAAAACTAATTTGGACAAAATTATAATACTCAGTTTTGTCGACACAAGCTATAAGTAGGACCCAAGGTTTCATCTTGCCAGCGCTGTGTGTTAAATTTAATTCATTCCTGTTTTTTTTTTTTTGTAAACTGAAAACGTTTAACTCCTAGCTAGGTTTTTTAGGATAAAAGTTGTTAAATAAAGCTCTTTTATTGTTAACATTTTTGTTATTATTACCCTTTATGGATTATGGTCAAATATCGTCCCTCGGACGTCTGATTTACGTCCCTAGGACGTCCCGCAAAGGTCCCTATGACGTCATTTTGGGATGTCCCAGGGACGTCCCTAAGATGGACAGAAACGGGACATTAGGACGTCCATGGGACGTCCGATTGACGTCCCGGTACCAAAATAGGACGTCCCTCGGACGTCCTTTATGTCCCTAAAGGACGTCTTTTAGACGTCCATAAGACGTCCGTGTGCTATGTGGGTTATATCACTTTAAGATAAATCAATTATTAGATAAATTCAAATAATTTTGCGGGGCAGCGGTCCAGCTTAGCAGCTTCACTTATTGTGTATCGATATCTGCGTATGTCCGAACAAACTGCTCGCTTAGTTACAAACAGCGGGCAGGCGTTGGTATCGATGAGTACAAGGTGTAGCGTGGGGGTGTGCCATCTTTTTGTAGATGTTAAGCCGTCGGTCCCAAGTCCATGGATGTTGGGCTCGTTAAAGATCCCTACCTCTGGTTGGTACACCAGGGATTCAGCAAAATTTCTGGTAATTGGGGGTAACGTGCAAACCAGCGTCGGTGTTTAAACCTCTGTTAGAAAGGCCGACGTTAAATATATTAATAAAAAAATAATAATTTTGCATTTAAGATGTGTGGATTTTAATGTTTAACCTAAATATTGCCACTAAACTTTTTAAGATATGAACAGAAACTCAAATATAATAGAAAAATATTAAGCGGGAGACGTATCCAATAGGATAAAAACAAGGACACGGAAAAAGTAAGTTTTTATGTACAATATCCAGCATAAGTAATACTAAAGTAGCAGCACATAATTTTTTATAAGGGGTACGTATGTTTCTGCGCATGTCCGTAAATAAGCTGTGATATTAACGACGAAAAACTACTAATCAATTCATTTATATTTAAGCCCTTATTTATTGCAGGTATTCAGATTATGTTTGATTATTGCGGCCGCCTCATTAGAAAGAGCGAGACGCCTGTTAAATTGAGTGGGGATAGTTTGTACAAGTTTGTTTATTTGAGGTGCGAGCACGCGTTTTATGAATGAACCAGATCGTATAATATTCCTGCTTTTCGTCGTTGCCATACTATAAACAATATTGTACTTTCCTGTAAATCACCATCAGGTACAATAATAGTTGCAACCTAAAAAAACATTAAATAGATAACTGGTATTAACTTCCTTTAATGTAATTTTTAAAGTTTTTGTACATTTTAGTATAGTCTGTTATTAGCAGATGTTTCAACTTCTCTCAATTCCCATAAAAAAACAAAAGATGATATAACACCAAACACAACGTAGTTCCAAAAAATCCACCAGAGGTCGTTAAAAGGTGAGGTACCCGTTTGACCATTATAAGAGCTATATATAAAGTATGTTTTAACATCAACGTGTATCCAACTTCAACATCTGGTCATTAGGTGATTGGTCAATCATTTGACAGGTTATTATATACTAATGTTCACGAAGCATGACATATTATATTTACCAACAAATATAATTGTATTTTATTTATAACTCTAATAATTTTGCAATATTATTTATTGTTACTCTAATAGTAGGATTCTGGGAAATACTCTATAAGCTACAGCATCTGTAAGATATAGTAATGTAATGTATTTTTTTTACAGATTGTCTCAGAATCGACCCATAAGTAATGCTTTTTTCATCTTTGTTGAGGTCTAGTTATTGTTGATCTTAGATATGAATGATGTACTGATAATGATTTTAAATGTTAGTTTAGATACCAAAAGTAGATGTAGGAATAAAATAATAAAAACGCTAGTAATTGCTGTTATAGGCTTTTATAGATAAAGAACAGAAACAAATAAAGGTATTTTCAATTTTTTTAAAAGTGTATGCATGTACATTTTATTAGAATTAACAGTTCGGTTGATAAAACATCATCCGGATATTATAAATGTAAACAAGAATGGAATGATTGATAATAATTTGTTCTATTTTTACATTTATAATGCAAGGCTCTTGGCGAATACTAATAAAATTTCCACACTTGAAAAGACCTACCTTCGTTTTTCTTTATCAATCTGTGTGTAGCCTCACCTACAAACCTTTGATTTATTTTGTATAATGAATCTAATGAAAACAATCCTCTGCGTATATAAATATAAAAAAGCTTAATACAACACTTATTCATATAGGTAATTAAGGTTTACAGATACAACATTTTTGTACCTACCCTTTTCATCGAGAACCATATTTTATTGCAATTAGGAGATCCCTCCATGTGAGACTGTTTAGGACTGGTAACAAAATAAGCATGTATCTTTGGAATGTGTTTATTCATTATCTAAAATGTGGCAGTTATAATTTAATACCTACTCTTCTGTAAACATAATATCAAAATGTCACAACACTTATTTTTTTCAAAATCCATTTGAACAATATCTACAATTTTGTAGGAAAGAATACACGCTATTTTCCTTATTTAATTATTGTTGTCTCGTACACTATAAAAACGATGAAAAATAGTCCTCACTTTGTTTTGATGAAATATATGGGTGGTTATTATAGAAATGTAGTATTTTTCTTCTCGTTTTCACTTTTCATTTCGTTTCTTACATAGAGAATGATTAGGAGACATTAATAAAATACCATTATTTTAAAAAATGGGATACAGACGTATTTCTTATTTGATAAAGATAAAATTAACTGAATTTTTCTGACAGTTCGCAGTCATTATTTGTTTTCATTTGCGGTACCTCACCTTCTACCGACCTCTGGTGGATTTTTAGTACTATGCACTGTTTGGTGCCATATTTTAAAGAGTTGAAATACCTGTAAAATGTATGTGTCATTCATCGTGCCTATGGCTAACACACAATCTACTGTTCATACCTAAGACATCCACAATACGATCTGAAAATGTTTCAATTCACACATTATTTAAAAAAATTTACTTTTAACTGTTTCTGATGATTGTGTACTTTTGAACCTAAAATAGAGAATGATTGTTGTAAACAATGACATAACAAAGCAAACAGAATGCTTTCTCTTTGTCACAAATTAAAAAAAAAAAAAAAAAAAAAAAAAAAAAAAAAAAAAAAAAAAAAAGACTAAAGCGATTTTAACAACACAATAAATTATTATTTATAGAAGAAAATCACAATACAATAATTTACTACAGGAAATGAGGTTAACTGACAATGAAAAATATTTTAATTATATTATTTAAGAATGTCGGCTAAAACTTTTGATTCATACTCAATATAAAAGTACCAAAATTAAGGAGAGTGCATTGGACAAGAGAGCCAATTTCACCTAGTGAGATACTTGACCTACTGTTAACACAGTTTCAATAGTCAATCGAGATATAATTAAAATTTTAAAATACATAAAAATGTACAAAATTTGCAAGTGCTAGTTTGGCATGGAATGAGAGGCGCCACTAAAAGGTACTATTGCACGCAGGCAACCAGTAAAGCAGATTTGCCACTGTTAGTCATGAATATTAGGATACATATTTTGGGTAGACAAGTACCTATAATAAAAAATGAGAGTAGAAAGAAAATATTGTCATTATGGGAAATTTTTATTAACAGCAAATATATTTTTGCTCAATAAATAAAACCGTTTTAAGCAGACATGGTGCATATAAGTCGAAAAAAGAAAAGTATAGTTCACAATATTTCATGTGAAAAATCAATTACACCTAGCAAGAAGAAATTAATTGCAAGAAACTTGCTAGGGTTTATAAATAAACAAAAATACATTAGAAATAACCGACTGAAAGCAAAGTATTGCAAACAAAATTATTCGCAGAAACACAGAAAAACCTAAATAATTAGAATAATTGTCGATTATTGCATTTAAAAATACCAACACCAGGGTATAAACTTATGTTTTACAGAAGAAAAACTTCTTCACAGTTTTGTCAACTTTGGCACATCCCAACAATGCCAGTCGTAAATCTGCTTTACTGGTTGCCTACGTTGCCTTCGTTCCTTTTAATGGCGCCTTGGAATGAGTTTCTTAAATATGTTCGAATTAGAAAATTTAGAATGACAAAATTTCAAAAACAATAGTTCGAACTATAAAAATTCAAAAGTAAAAGAGTTTAAAACTACAAAAGTTAGAAATAGGAGAATACAAAATTTAGGCATCTTTATATTCCATTTCCTTTCGATAAAAAAACATGTAGGTGTCTAGGCCTTACAGCATATGAGAGTTCAGAGCGAAGCCAGAGTATGGTTAAATAAAGTTAATGAGTTGCAAAGCAATCGGCAATGGTTCGAGGACGTACAGCGTACCGCCCGAGAGTAACAACCACAGGGAAGCGACAAAGCCGTTCCCGCAAAAAAAAAAATGTAGTGGGAGTTAAACCGGCCAAATGTCATTTCAATATGCTTGTCACATAGATAATTTGCCAGTTTAACTAGTTTAGTCGTTATTCTTGCTATTTGCCCGATTCGTTGTGTTTTGACTTAAAAATATACAGGGTGCTTCATAATATATGCGCAGGACTTCAGGACGTGATAGCTCGTCCAAAAATATGAAAAAACGTTTCTATTAACTTACTCTCTAAAATGCACCATTTTCGAGATACAGGGTGTTGAAATTGAAAAAAAAAAAAAAAAATTCTACGCCACTGGAAAAAGTACGGTTTTGAGACGCCCATTTAAATCGCCAATCTTTTCTACACAAAAAAAGATACAATTAGACACTGAACCGCATCAGTTGTCACCGGTCTCTACCAATTACACTTTATGTACTAGTATGTATAACGAAATATGCACAGGTTTTTAATTTAAATGTATGATGGTTGGATAAAATATTTCAGATGTATGAAAACTGCTCAAAAATCTGTGTACAAAAAGTTATAATTCCTATTACAAATCGGATGTTGTAAGTACGAACAGTAGCCTCCTACAAATTTATTATTATTTATACTGAGATAATACTGACATGCTTGCCAGATGCAATAACAATCGTAATCATTGGGTTTACTCACAGGTACAGCGGTGAAATCGTATTCTACATTTTATATCATAAAGATGTTTTAAAATTAATTTAAAATGGGTGATGCTGTTAAAATAAAAATAAACAAAAAAAAATTGATATTGTTATCATGTTATATATACCTATCCATGTATATTAGGTGTTTATTTTTCAACCTTCATTAAAAAAATTCGAACATTGTTAGAACCCAAATGTGCAAATTCCTTCCAGTAACTTTTAAAATCCGTTATTATAATATTTAGTTAGTACCTATATTTAGAATGTAGGAACTTATTAAAAACGGAAATAAAATGTAAAAAAAATGTATATATTTTATATAACTTTTCCATTATAACAAGATATAAATGAGAAAAATAATGCAAGAAAACATGTGTATTATTTTTTAAATAAAAATGAAACCAAATTTTCAGAAATGCATCACAATTTATATACTATACATGTTAAAAAATTAAAATATATTCTATATACAATATAACTTTTTTATAACTTAAGCACAGGAATCTTATCCTTGAATCCCCAAAGAAAACGATTTTATATTTTGTAATATACAGGTTGTTTATGAATAAATACATGTTACACATTTATAAGGTATATAAGAGAATAAACATAGACCAAACTTTTAATATGAATTTCATCCCAAAAACTCTCCATTTTGGAGCTATTAGTGGGCTTAATAGTATATAATGGTTCATAATTGTCCACTGTAATGCTCATAATTTTATTTGTCGAATACTAAAATTATTGAAAATTACCACCTATTTTTTTTACTCATAAACCAACCTATACCTAGATAGAGGTTACGTCCAGTGATCGGGACGGCCTCTATATTGGCCAATTTCATTCAATCCAGTTACCAAATTCTTGGCAGCAAGCAAAGAGTGTGCTGGCAAGCCGCGCCTCCGCTAAAGCAATATGAAACAAAAACATAAAACTTTAGACATATTTCAACACAAAAGTTTCCTTAGTGGATACGAGACTTTACACCCACTTCCATTGGCGAATCTCCAATGGTAGAATTCGTGCTTTAATAGACCCGGTAGGTCATAAAAAATAAAAATGAAGTTGTGGGTAAATAATCCATAGGGATTGAGCCCAAATAGAGAAAAAGAACGTTGGATCACCCTGTTGCTATTAGTTATTGCAAGTTCACTTATGGTCAGTCATTATTAGCGCCGCTGTTATTTTGACATCTGAGCATGCGCAGATCGTTTACGTTCTAGAACTGACTTTATTAAAGATTGTGCCCGTCCTTAATTATGGATGTTTAAGGGCAACAGATAATGGCGACTTTACAGCTTTCGGGTGCGCTCGCCGACATTCGTATCTGTTCGAAGTTTTTTAATATTAAATATATAGTATCATCCTCATCTAAATCTTCTAAAATGGTAATTTTTAATGCCTCTTCCATATTATGTACTATTTTAACAACAAAAAGGTGAACTGTAATTTCAAATTTTCAAAATGAAGTTAGAAATCAATAAATAAGTCTTATTTTAGCATGGAACTTATTTGCCTCTAATTACGTTGTCAGTATTAGTGGCGGACGTTATAGACATTTGCAATATCTCTCTATTATTCTACCAACTGCAAAACAAATTCATAGGCGCGCGTTTATTTATTATGATTATTATATTTAATTTAATGCCTCTTTTGTGAGTTGTATACTTTACCCATCGTGACGGCATAAACACTAGTTTGCGATATGAGAGATGGATACACTTATTGCCAAAAGTGAAATCAAAATGACGACTTAGAGTCGTACTTTGTTTTATTTGAAGTCAATAATTTTCTATTTGAAGATTAACGGAATGAAAATGTTTTTATATCATTTAAAAAACTATTTAAAAAAATGGCATTTGTTATCACCAAAACTGATTAGCTTGAGTTACGAGTTAGTTTGACACATGACGTAAAAGTGTAATGTAAAGGTTTGGACACTTTTAGTAACGTCGTAGCATCTCCTCTCTTTATTCTATCTCAATGAATTTACCTAGGCCTAATTAATGTTCGTGTAACTTTGTAAAAATGCCCCCAAACTTTACAAGGTAGTCTGTTGCAGGCTACCATGTCTTTTTCACTGATGTAACTTTATTTTACCAAAAACGGCATTGTCAACTTGTGCACCCATCATATTTGTGGCGATGAAAACCTTTACATCATTGAGTTAGTATTGCTGATAGTTGTAATGGGACATAATTTTACCATCTTGTTCCACTGGTCCCATTTACCTAACGTGATGATTTCGAGAAAATTAGTAGCGATTTCGGTTATTTCAGAATTGGTTGAACCCTCGGGTAAACCACTAAGGTCAAAGTGTACTCGTATTTCGAAAATCATCTAAAATTCGTAATTTTATACGATTTCGGAGATTTCGCTGAAAGTATCATATTATTATGTAATTTCCAACGAATGATCATTATTTTGTACTTTCGAAGTTTTCTCTGGTGAAACTATATTTTTTCTTTAGAAATATTCAGAAGACTTTTTTCTCTTCTCTCTTGTTTATTTGATCCACGACCTCCTGCGTTTATATTTCGGCGCGAAAAATTGATTTCGAAGTGATTTCGTTGATGATTTTGGTTACGTTTTCGGGATTTCCGTTTTCGGAGATTTCGACAGAATTTGTAGATATTTTGGTGATTTCAAGTGAAAACGTGTCATTATTTCCGGATTGTTTCACTCCTCGGATCAGTTTTAGCAGGAGAACAGCGATTTTTCCCATAATGAGTTGCTTGGTAAAAGTTGGTCTATTCAAACAGGTATTAACGCTAAGTATGTATTATTGCTAACTTTTTAAATTGTTGTTTTTGAAAGCGATAGCATGTCCCAAAATTGTCGTTATCTTTAACGATTCAAGAATGAGCCTCGCATCAAAAGTTGAACAAACTGAAACTTCAAAAGTATAAAATCTACAGAAATTGATATTTTCTTTGGGAAGGTTAACATTTACAATTGATTAGGTATTTTTAAAAATTTTACGTGACTAAAACTAAATAGACCAAGTAGTCATTCCACCACAATTCACAAACATTATTACTACTTTCTATTATTAATTTTATAAGAAAAATTTGTATATTAAATGGAAGTTACTTTTAATTTTAATCAATTTTTAATTTCTATGATTTAGCAACATCGACTTTATAATTTGAATTTTGGTAGAATTAGAATTGCTCCAATAATAATTGTAAATCACTTTGTTTTCCCTGTACTTTTTCATCTCTAAATTACTTGTTTACCTAGTAAATCATTTTCTTAGCATTAAGAAACAAGACATCTAAAGAACGGCGCGATTTTTTACACAATACATTAATAAAATTAACAATACCTTTTTACCAATAATTATTAAATATCAATAATACACATTTATATTACTTTTTAAACATAGATTCATTTGTGGTAAACACAGGTTGTAATCGTAATTCTGTTCCCTGTGATTTTGATCTTTATACATAAATCGGCGAAATTTGTTTCGCAGGGAAAAGAAATAAGGGGATAGATTCATTCTAGGTTTAAGGCTCAAAATACAATAATAATTATAAGTCTACCCATCATTGAAAAAATAAAATAAGTAGTAATTGTGGAAATACAGATACAGGAGGATATGATGAAAAAAAAAAAAAACAGTAAAAAAGGTATATAAGGCAAAACAAAAAAATGGATGCATAGACAGAAATTATAATACAAAAATAGTAGTATAATTAATATTGATATTTGATACCATAAATTCTGATGGGCAAATAACTTTTGACAATAATTAAATTCGTCCCATCTTATCATTTGCAAAAGATAATCACAGACAGATAGATAGCAGGGTTAGTTTTATCTAATATATTTATTTATTATCCGCAGTACCTATACTATATAGCATTAAAAAAAAGTTAAGATAGTGTTAATAATATAATACATAAATGAATCTTGTGTGTTAGTAAAAGAGCCTTTATAAAGAAAATAATGCTCGTCCTAGCATCAGAATTGTTTAAAATCAATTTTCTTTTGCAACTGATCGATTTTGCTTATTTACAACTTTTTTAAAATATTTTTATACAACAAAAGAGCAATATTGAAAGATATTTTGTTACTTAGACAGTCCTGCAAAAATCTTAAGCATCTATAGACTCTTGCATTATTTTGTTTAATACTTTATTTTGCATTCTTAAAATCTAAGAATTATTGCATTCTTTGAGCATTTATTTTTACCTTTCTCATTAAAATAATAATATAGCGCCTAAAAAAGAACAGTTAGGAAATTGCCATTTGGAATTATACCTTTTATAGCTCAAGACAGCATTTTAGACGCCACAATTGAAATTATGGATGATTAAGATTTTTTTACAAAGGGAGGTTCTTAATAAAATTGCTTATTTTAAAATAACTTAACAGGAAAACAAGCAAAGAACTTTTGAAACACATCCTCATTATCTACGATAACAAGAAATACACCGGAACATACCTTAATACTAGATTTAAAGCATATTTATAATTAGCTCGTATTTACGTAATAACTTTTCAAAAAAAAACAGAAGCCTTTTCTAGGCTTATACAAACAAATACAAATCCAACAGACTAGATTCCACACAAGTGTCCAAAGCAATCAACTAAAATGTTCTGACGAAAAACAAAATACCGTTGGCCATTTTTTTTAAATAGTTAATTTGTTTTGACTATAATTAGATATTTTTCCTTATAAAACAAACGATCTGTAAAATGGCCAACAGTGTTTACGCTTATGCACTTTCAGACTCATAACCTCTCTCTGTAAAGTCAGATACGCTATTTGTTAAATTGAAATATAAACGATATAAAAACTTTCAATATGAGCATATTACGATATGAAAATTTAACATAAGGCATTTACGGAAACTAAGACTAGGTTAAATTGATAAGTGTCAACTGATATCAGATTAACTCTAAAAATGTACGAACGCATAAAGGTTAGAGAATATAGAATTTGAATTTTACACTGTGGCATGTTGTCACACTTCCAATTTTTCTAGTGCGCTATATATTTTTTAAATTCTAAGCTTAAATTTTATATTCCAGTACCTCACAGATGATTATCAGACATAAGATAACCTCAGAATCTTGACAGATGTATTCATCCTGCTGGCGAGAAGGGTGAGTAAGATCAGATCATAAGGTAAAAATCGAGTTAATCAGATTACTTTACGAACACAACTAATCCAATAAGAATTTAGTTTTCAAACAACAAGATTACTAATCTAAGTGATTGAGTTAATCGGATAACACTTTCCGTAAGTCCTTATATTCTAATATGTCAAAGTTAATAACTATCAGATTTGTCAAATGTCAATAACAATCAGGTTTGTCAAATATCAGTAACTGTCCATTACCAATATTATATTGAAAATATTTAAATTAAAATTAACTTCGCCCTTATTTTTGGGTATTGTCTAGTATTCCTTTTATGTTTTTAAATTAACATATTTGTATCTCCTGATATAAAATTGGTTTTCATTATAATATAATATCAAAATAAACGTTTCAACACTAAATTGCAAAAAGACAATTTGTAATGACAGTTAGCACTAAAGTGATAATACTGATATTGGTTTTGTTTATTCTAAAAGTAAACAGCCAATTAACATTGACAGTTTCAATATTGAAAACTTATCTAGGTTAAACATTTGACAACAGAAGAAAAATAACTGTCAACTATAGCAATTGACACCTGTCAAAAGATATCGCCCATACTATTATATTTCAATTTAACGTCATAATCAAATTCAGCGTACTGTATTTACTCAATGGCTTTCGACATGAAATCGATAAATCTTCTAGCGTACTGCTCGGGATCACAGGTACTGATTCCGTCAACATTCGAACCGTATTTGACGGTCTTGGCGGCTTTTGCAGCCTGTTTCTTGACCCCGTAGTGCGTCAGCACATCGATAATGGCGATAAAGTAGATTTCTTTGACTGGCGCCGCTTCCGAACTGGGAATGGCGTAAATGTCTAATTCTGGAATGATGCCACCTGAAAAAAAGCAATCCGGCGCATGCGGTTATTTCTAAAATGTGCGAATATAGGTTTTTTTTAGATTGTGTATACAATATGTATCGCCTATAGGCATGAAACTGAAGCACAAGACGGCAATAAAGCTTTTAGGAAAGACTTAAGCAGAAATATGTCCGAATTTTTAGAACCAATTTTCCATTTTTCAAATTTTACTAATATAAATTCACTGATTAAATAGTTTTTTAACAATTGATGAAAATGTGTGTATCTGAATGATTAATAATAGAAAATCAATCGGGAAACAATACAATCTATTATTTAAGAAAGATCAATCACAAAACAACTCCATATTTCAGAAAAAAGCATGAAGGAATATAAATGATTAAGAAGCAAAGAGAGGTGGGTAATATTTTATAGGTAAAACCAGGTTTATGGCAAATCATACCACAATAATGGCTTTAGACTAATATTTAAAAACTGTATGATCATTTTTGTTTCTCATTTGTTATCAATTAATTTCTGGTTCATCTGTTCTTTATTGGTGTATATTCGGTTATGAATATGAGTAAGATAAACCTGTTCGTACCTATAAACACTAATCACGAAAACTTTCAGTCACATCATTTGGTGCGTGAAAAATGTAAACCAACTAACCAAATGCAGTTAAAAACCAACACTATTTCTATAGTTGAAAAAATATATTAAAAGCTCAATCGAAAGCTATTGCTGGTTTGGAGTTAATGTTCTCAAAATGTCAAAAGAATTTAAATGTCACTCTTTATACCTGACAGCCTTATACGTTTACGTTTGGGTTTGAGGTACGGATATACTTTGTACAGTTTGAAAGAACCTAAAAAGCACAAACGTTTAAGTTTATGTTTTATTTGTGAAGAGAAAATTAAATTAAAAAATAAGCTTACATACATATTCCAAGTTAAAAATTTACTGAATTTTCATAATTCCCGTTCAATATAGAAATAAATGAATATTCAACACTGCTTAAATTTATATTTGCCAATTAGTAAAATAAAAATAATTTTACTTACAAAGCATTACATTCAAAAGAAACTACAGATCAGAAGAAGACTAAAAGTTCTTTAACACACATCTGAAGTTTGTATGTAACTAAATGAAATTTTAATTTTGCTTTATAATTAGGCATTTCAACGACCTGTCAAACACTAGCTGCCAGTGGGAAGTGCTCATTAATCTAAGCGGGTTGCGACATAGCCTTCCATCATGGACGCTATTTTTATTTGAAATAATAGTCGAATAATACGCGATAGAATTGCAGGACCATCTTTCTTTGATAACACTATTAATGGAGCAAGATACTTGCATTTTCTCCAGCATGAATTAATGCCAGTTATGTCATTTATTTCCAAATCCCTTGAACCCCAACTTGACCGTCGAGAAGCCACACTACGCTGTTATTGTTCGTCAATATCTGGACAGAATTTTTCCCAGTAGGTGGATTGGAAGACAAGGTACTATTGAGTGGCCAGCAAGGTCTCCGGCCCTTACACCGCTGGATTTCTTTTTATGGGGACATCTCAAAAGTAAAGTCTACATTCAAAAACCCAACAACATAGCAGACCTACAGGAAAGGATAAGAGAGGAAATCTTGCGTAACGTAAGAGACGAAACATACCACCGACTGGGATGCTGCCAAGAAGTCAATGGTGCACATTTTGAACATTTGTTACATTGAAAATAAAATAAACTTTTAAATTACGTTTTGATTTTATGCAACCTCCAAACGCACTAGAAACTAAAATTTGATAAGTACGCTGGATTCCTCGTTCCATCAGCTTTGCAATGAAGGGTCACAAGCTATAGGGTTTCATTTGAAAAAAAAAAAAAAAAACATGTTGAGGGTGGTTTCAGCTACCCCCGAAGGGCTATATTTTTCAAATTGTTTGCAAAATGTAGGTAAATATATTAAAACGTTGACGTGTCTCGAGAAATTTTAGGAAAATTATTCACCTTCCCGCTAGCGAATTTATTCCAGTTAAGGTCTCCACCCTGTATAATTATCTATATAATCGACCCTGTCAAATCACCAGGCCTACAGGATTGCCATTACCCACTTGCAACCATTTTGTTTGGAATGCCCCATATTAATGCAAACTTAAAAAAGTTTTACAGGTTAATTCCCAAGAGATCTCTAAATGTATCTGTAAGTTACAGAGTTACAAGTAGGGCATTATTTCAGAGTAGTGATGATTATAAGAGTGATTTAAAATGACGCAATTAAACTTTTTCTAGTTGATTTTTGACGTTTCTCTCTTTACAGGTAAATACAGAAGTGCGTTTAGAAACCTCGCACAGCACGTCTGGACCCTATTCTAATGTATGTGGTCAGACGCGCCATGCATGGTTTCTAAACGCACTTCTGATGATTTGTGAAATAAGCTATTAATAAAATGGAATGAAGCAGCAGATGTGAGCGTAAGGCTAGTATATTACTGAAAAATTATTGCACGGCCTTATTTTTTTTTAATTTAGTTTCTTGTACTCTTTTCATATGAAGATGTAACTTTATATTATTATTAAAGAAGTTATTGATTAAGAAGGGTCTTGTAATGTAATTAATACCTATTAACAGATACGACCTCTAAAGTGAACCAGATCTCATTTAAAAATAACAGAAAACGTGGCTAAATCCTATGCATTCTATCTACAGTACGTGAATCGTAAATATAATGAACGAGATTTAAATATTTTATGTCGAACACAATGAAAATATTTTTAAATTTTTTCATAAATCGGCAGGCTTGGCGACTACTATTTCGAATAAAAATAGAGTCCAAGATGGTAGGTTATGTCGCAAATCTCTTAGTTTTGTTTGACAGGTCGTTGGAATGCCTAATACTAGGACAAAAAAATGCCGGCTAATTTTTTTATCTGTCAGAAGCCAGAAATGCAATCGTGTCAGTTTATTTTAGCACCTAATAACTGTCATCCATCATGAGTGAAACATTTTTGTTTTGTTTGAAATCAATGTGCAAAATGTCAACACGTACGGTTACTTCAGATGTGTGCAAGTTCAACTCACAAGCCAATATTAGCGACGAATTGTCGATAAGCTCTACATAAGCGTCGATATTAAATAAAATAAATCAATGTCGAGCTTACCTGTCACTAAGTCTAAATACTGGTAAATTTTATTAAATTTACCTTCGTATTGGAGGCTGTGTTCGCGGTGTAGATAATGGCCGAACGCGTTCGGTGAATCGGGCGGCGTCGTGATACCCATCGTTCTGTTTTCCAAACCGGAACCGGACTCGCTCTCGTCCGATTCTTGAGGATTTTCGGCTTCAAGTTCGCGCTGACGTTGCAATTCCTGTTCTCCTCTTTCCACTTCATGTATGCCTGCAAAAAAATGTTATTAAACCTCAAATCCACCTTCTCGGCAAATATTTATTATTCTAACATACGGCGTTCCTTTAAGTTATAGACACTTAAAACAAGGCTAGAATCGTATACGTAAAGGTATCCAATGACAGCTCAGCTAAGCATGCGCAACAACTATTTTTCGTACGTATTTATTTATATGCGTACGCCTAATACGTATTTGTATCGAGACGAGCAATCATTTAGGGAGTATCCGATCATAGCCGATTTATTATGTGTGTGTGATTGGATTTTATGACTGCGGATACAATCCATTTATTAATCCGATTTATTAAAATTAATGACGAATTTGTACTTTTCACAGAACTGTGTGCTTTTTACCTAATAAATGTATCCTTCAAAGTTAATGCTATAAAAAATACTAAATATCTAGGAGTGATTATTGATATTCATCTTAAATGGGATATTTATATAAAATTTGTAATAAAAAAATTACAATCAATTTTATATAAATTTAAGTACCTGAATAAATACCTCCCATTAAAAGCAATGAAAATACTATATTTTGCATTGGTTGAAAGTCATCTGCGGTATGGAATAGTGGTCTGGGGAAGTGCACTTAGAGTACACATTAATCCACTTGAAATTATACAAAAACGATTTTTGAAATTTATTTTATCCAAAAATAGAAGGTATTCTTCTGACATGTTATTCAAAGAAAGTCACATTTTGGATCTACGCCAACTATTTTACCTAGTAGTGAATACAAAATTTCATTTCTCTACCGATAAATATACCTTACTACATACCTACAACACAAGACAGAAAAATAACACAATTCCACCCACTGTAAAAAAATCTTTATCACAACGATCATATTCATACTTGTCAAATAAAATTTATAATTATGTTCCTTCTCATTTAAAAAATATAAAGAACAAAACTAGTTTTAAGAAGAAATTAAAATTTCACTTAGTACAATCGGATAGAAAAATAATATCCGAACTCATAGAAAAAAATTAAAAAAAAAAAATAAATAAATAAGAATATAGAACTTAAAAAAAAAAAATAACTTAGGTACACAAACTAATGTCACGATTTTGAAATATACTCTTCTTCTAAGATCCTTATTGTTTACCCCAATACTTACTCTGTTAACTTTATATGCCATTATTAATATTACAGTTTTAGAATTTTACCATAGTATTAAGAAATGTATTTATATTTTATTATGTATTATGTATTTCTGTCAAAACAAGTACATTTTTTACTTATCGACTCAACCACTTTATTTATTATGATTTATATGTTTAATTATTAGTATCTTGTATTTTATATATTATTTATGATAATTAAAGTTTTTTATTATTATTATTATTATTATGAGCCGAGCGATAGAAGCGAGCGAGGAGAGTAACAGACGAGTTCGATAAAGACACTTAGATGACGTGGTCCATACAGACTTTTACTGCCCACCGTAAATAATTATAATTAATAAAAAAGGAGATATTGACATTACATTTTAGTATGACAAAGTAAACAAACAGAAAAATAACAGCGAATAAAAAACAAATCAGTTAACTACTATTTCTGTCAGACGGACATAGCTATGTTGATAAATATTAGCGACAGAAAAAATATTTTATTTTTACAGTGAGATAGTGTTTGATTACTTCCGCAATTTGCTTTGGTAATGTATGGCTTTATTGACGGTTAGCGATATTAACGATACAAGTTTGGTTATGGCATGTTTAACAAATCCAGTTTGATTCTACAGAACGAGGATGGCGGCGAGACAAGTTCTACGGAATCAAAAGAGTTTCGTTGAGCCATAATCAATATTTAGTTAGGTTTTTAAGGCGAAATTTTTAGTACAACATAGATACCCAGATAACAATGTTCGGAAGAAAGTATTATAAATAAATATATACATTTTTCAGCATTTTTTTTTTTAAGTTTTGTGTATTCTACTCAAAAACGATGCCCTTTCATGAAAAATTTTACTGGTTTTTTTATGAAGAACAAACGCATATCGATTATTCGTTGTTATTATTATACATTTTTTGCCAAATTTCATATTTTTGCTGCTAGAGCGCGCAAAAAAATTGTATATATTTTGCGGTTTTTTGCATTTTACATAAAAACCACGAACTTTGGTAGAAAATTTCATTAGAGCAAAACATTTCCTATCGAACCTATAAATTATATTTTTCTGAAACCCATCGTTTCCGCCGCTACAGCGCATGCACTGAAAGTCGTTTTTGTGGAATTTAACTAAACATATTCATTTTCTTTATTTACGAGCAATACGAAAAATTAAAGAGGAAATTTCTAGTATGTGCTGTAGCGGTAGAAACGAGAGTTGTTTTATATGTTTGATAGGAAATTTTCCGATCTAATACTTTGCTCTGACGAAATTTTCCACCAAAGTGCGTAGTTTTCATGTAAAATGCGAAAAACCGCAAAATATATATTTGTTTTTTTTGCGCTCTTTAGCGGCAAAAATATCAACTTTGGCAAAAATATGAAGTTTGGAAAAAATGTATAGGGACATAATCGATAGAAAATCGTGAATTCTTCAAAAAAGGGCCAGTAAATTTTTTGAAGAAAATTTATCGTTTTTAAAGTTAAATACAAAACACTCGGAAAAAAAGTCGAAAAATGTATATTATAATACTTTCTTCCAATGGTTCTCATTTCTGCGCATAGTGAATTTTTTTCAAAAGATGTCAAAACCTTTATTGTTATCTGGGTCTCTATTCTGTACTAAAATTTTTCGTTTCAGGGTAATTTTTTGTCTAATTCTGTCTAATTTTACATACGTCGCTAAATATGAGTTTTAAAATTCAAAAACCCAATCATTATTTTCATCCGTAAATTGAACAATGTGAATGTAGTGCTCGTTGTTATGTAGCTGATTGTTTCTTCTTACAGATAAATGAATTGACATTTTTTCACAATCCCATTAAAAATTGCTTAAACTGATCGATTCAGAATTTAATTTTATTCGGTTTTCCATTAATTTCTTGTAAAAATATTAAATACCTATTTTATAAGCGAGAAAAATTCCGTACGCCTATGCATATCGGGTGGTTGAAAGAAAATCGGAAGATAAGGTTTTTGTTAAAATATTCAATTCACATTAGAGTTAGTATAGAGAAAGTAAAAGTTGAAAAGTCTTTTGGTAGGTAGAGAGGGGGTAAACGTCAAACCACGTCGGGCGGCTCCGAGAATTTCGCAGTAATGTTTACCTGCCAGTTTCGTTTCATAGAATAAGTAATTTTAAATTGTTATCGGCGGAACCGGACAATCGCATGTATTTATGGATTATAAATAATTATTAAACATGTATTATAATATTCAAATCATAATTTTACAAAATTTCAACAGCTATTCACAATTTATTAAACTATTTACTCGAAATTGTTATTAACATTTATAAAATAATTTTGTACGCCAATGTCAATTTATGTGAATAAAGTGGGAGAACTGGCAAAAGCATTTACAACTTTTACTTCTGTTCTATTACTGCATCTCGGTTCCGGAAAAAAATGGCTGTGATATACTTATTGACATTTGAATCTACTATAAAATGGATAAAATTTTCTATTTTTGCATCGTAGGTATGCAATAAATTAACCATTTTTTAATAATTATAATGTACTGGCTGACCCTTCGCTGGAATTTTACAAACCTCAATTATTTAACTGTTTTCGTTATTCGAGAGAAATTTTTTCATGCGATACCTGGCAAAATTTTTAAATAATTTTTATTAATTTCTATTAAATTAAAAGGAGGAAAGGGTGAAAGTTTGAATGGGGTATTGGTTTTTTAAAGGCAGGAACTTGAAAATTGGAATTGTAGCTACTCATCATAAGTATTGTGATGTTTGTTTATTTTAAACAACAGTTTATTTATTAATAATTTATTTAAACACTTATTTATTTTATAACACTATTAACTGTTCGCTATTTATCTTCACTCTCCATATAATAACTAACTCAGCGTTCACCTCCACCAATATTTATATACAAATTTAAAATTATGGTGAATGTTGTAGAATATTCTTCGCCAAAACTAGAAACATTATCACGTTTTACCTGGAAAAGTCTCGAAAGCACCTCCGCCATAGTCGTCACATAGGTTTGGTCTTAAGGGGTTTAATTATGTATAATAATCGGACAAGTTGAGCCTCAAAGGCCAAATAAGACAGAGAGGGACTTGGAAGGTTAGAGCATGACTAACTAATGAAATGGCTCACATTAACAGTATATAATGACGTATTTCAAAGTTTTTGGATTTTTACATTTTAAGAAGGGGATGGGAAGTATCGTAAAAATAAATAAAAATTATTAAAAAATAATGGAAAACAAATAAAATTTTAAAAATAAATAAAAATTATAAAAAATTAAAAAAAATTAATAAAAATTATAAAAAATTTCTCGCGAGTAACGAAAACTATTATTCACTTTTAATATTTGAGGTTTGAGAAATTCCTGCAAAGTGGGATAGGATCGGCTAGTAGAAAATAATATTAATTTATTCTCAACGAATTGTTGTAGTGTGTTTATACTGTTTGTTAAAGTTATTTAGATTTCAAGAAAGAGGGTTATTGTGTCGTGTATTGTGTTTGAATTATTTTATGCTGATTTGGAATGTAAAATAATGATCAAAACAACATTATTACTAGGTGAGTTTAACCAAATTATATTATTATAAACTAATATGCCCTTCTTTGATAAAAACTTTCAATAACAATGTATAATGAATTTTTCAAAACCAGTTTCATAATGTTCAATATTATGCAACTGGTTGCGTAAAGTAGATCATTTTGATTACAAAAAATGTCACTTTATATTGATGGTTAAAGTGCAAAAATTCGTAAGTCGATTTTGTGATGTATGCGTTTTTGATTGGAAAAGTTGTCAAATTGCAGATATTTTTAAGCTGCAAAAGTTTAAATGTTATATTTTTAGTTTTAATACTAATAATTTTACTTACGAGCTTTTGTATTTTTAAAATATTTATAATTTAATTATTTTTGGATTAAAGGTGGAAAAAGAAAAAAAAGGTCCTTTTTCTAAATATTTTAGTTCACTTGTTTTATTTGACATGTGTGAAAAATTGTGAAAATGATTAAATTTACAGTAAAAAACTCAAAAACGGTAGGTAAATTTCATATAATAATATTGTTACACAAAAAGCAATGAAGCTTTTTGCATAATCTGATAAATATTCAAAAATAATCTCAAAATATGAAGAAAAGTCAGCTTACTATAACTAATAATGTTTAAAGATGGTTTTCAACGTATTAAAAACAAAAGAAATATTATAATAACTGAAATATTTCCATTTAAATAACACGCAATATATTTTTTCTCCATTTAAAAATGCTATAACTTTTGAACCATTTGAGGTAGAAACTTTATCCAGGCATAATCTTGTAGCGCATTAAATTCTCTAAAAAAATACTCCGGAGTTGATTTTTTGACTCCAAAATTCATATACTTACGGGCTATGAAAGTTGATGAAAAACAACATGTTTAGTAAACATGTCTGTTTTTCATCACATCTACTTAGGGCCGGTATTTTCTGCCTCTGATTAAATACACGATTATAAAAGCACGTGGTTAATTTAACCGAATAATATAGCCATGATTACGCATTATTGAATACTTGACTACGATTTTAGTATCTATAATTAATTTTTGCTCACTCTCAATTTAAGACTTATGAAGCGCCTAAATAATGTATCCAATATAGATTTTCTAAGTTAAACGGTTGCAGATATTCATTTTTTTTTTCGAAATTTATGGCCTTTGGGCCCCCGTAACTTTTCAGGGGTACAACTCGGTATACAGGTAAGTTGCGTTAAATCATCATATACCATCATGTGTCGGTACTTATGTGAAACACCCTATATATGTCTCTAGAAAACCCATGACAAACTTTAAAAATATATTGGAATAAGCATTAAAATAAAATTATAAACATCTAATGTTTGTTCTAGTAATTATTGAGAACATTGGAGAACTACTGAATATTATATATTATGGTTTATTAAAAATTAATTACAAAACTTGGAACAAAACCAAATATACAGCAGAACATTGATACTTATTTCAGAAAATTCACTGTAACAATAAAAGATTATTGCATTTAGAGTAGTTTACTGTTATGGTTTATTATAGTTAATTGCGAAAAGAGACATTTTTAATTTTTAAGATTATTCTTCATTTTGCCTTTGTTATACTTATTTTCAAATTTTAATTCAAAACTGAACGTAAATAGTTCAACAAAAATTCATTATTGTTTATTTGAAATCGACATCATAAAACTAGGCATTTTGCGTGATACATATTTTTGCATACCACACAATAAAAGTTTTGTGAAATGCGGAAATCCTTGAAATATAATTAGAAGAAAAAAAAATGCATGACTGAATAGATAAATATACTTACCTAACAGTAGGCTGTAGTCCATTAAATGCAGTTTGGTTAGGAAATCGACGTCTGCAGAAAGGGTTTCCATCAGTTTTGACTTTGCTTCTTCTCCTATTGTAACCTGTTGCCAAAATATTAAACTTATTTGGTATACAGACATAAAAAGGCCAATATTATATTTACTTTAGTAACTCTTATTTTATTTCTTATCTAATATATTTGAAACAATGAGTTTCACATTGATAGAAGAGATAAATTAAGGATAAAGAGAATTTCAATTACAATTTATCATAACATTTTAAAAAATTATTAAAAACGCCAAATTAGTAAAACACAAATTAAAGCAGTCAATTATTAAAAAAGTAAACGTGACATGACAACACCGTAGCGCGAAACTCACCAATGAAATATCATTATATTTGGCATTATTTAAAAAAAATTGTAAAACATACTCAGACACGTCAATTTGTATTATGCGTTTTATGACATACAAAATTATGTTTTTTAATACCCTCCACGTGACAGTCACAATTTTTTTTAAATATCAAGATGGATGGTGAGGCACTTCATTGAAAAGGTAATTTTATGGGGAATTCAGCATTATGACAGTTCATTGCGTTATTATTTTAGCGTCCCCTAGCGGGATACCAAACTATTATGTATTATATAAAGTGTGTTACTTCATTAGGAAACTATAATTTAATTAATGATAACAATATCCTAACTTAATACAAAATTAAATTAAAATACTCTGAATTTCGCAAAGCTAATTTTTTAATCCGTCGATTATATATTGACATATCAATTGAATTTTTATGCATAATTTGAGACAATACCCAAACAACCATGCTTATTTTGGTATTAAAAAATTAGGTAAGATTATTAGCTGAATTAAAAAGGAAAAACACATACAATCTACATAATTCTGATTTTTATTAAAAACTAAATATATAATTTCCAAAAAAACGTGAAGAATTTGCAGCGAAACTTTTTTTTAATATATAAAAAATATTGTGCATTAAGCAAGAATTAAACCATAAATTCTAAGAATTGTGTTTAATTTAAAAGCTTTATTTGGATTTTGGTATAAATATAATAATTATGTAAATTATAAAGTAAATTGTTTAATCTAATAAAATTAAGTCAATGATTCATATGGGTTTAACCAATGGCAGTTTTTAAACAAAGGATCAACGCGACTAGACTAACATTACAAATTGCATTATTTATTACTATTATTTATAGATACTTTGAATTGACACAAAAGAATAAGTAGTATTAATGTTCGTTTATTATTATTTTTTTAATAAAGAGCTAAGTAATGCGAATTTTCTTTTACATGAGGTAAAAGAAAATATACCTGCGAAATTTATAAAAAAAAGTTAATATTATCATAGTGACTACTCTGTTTTTTACGCAAACTTTTCAGGGATCAATGCAAAATGAAATTCAGCTACATATTATATAATTATTTTCATTTATTGTTATCACATGTTTGGCACAGTGTCATAATTATGTCCACGGACGAGTATGGAGGAAAAATAAAAAAGGTCACAGAAAAGGACTACAATAGGTATAATATTAATATATACATACAGTTTGATTATATATAATATAAATACCTTTAATTTTTTTTAAGACTTTCTGCAAAAATGTTTGTAATGTATGTAAATAAAGATTTTGAACTTGGATTTCATGAACTAAATTTTCTTTTACATCATGTATACCTTCGAAATTTATTAAAAAAATAATATTACGCTATATATAACTAAATAAGGTGATGGTATTATAAGAAAAGCGTGGAGTTGGCAGTTATAATAAAATTTTAAGCTTGGGTAAGCGCTGTTTTACGTTCTAGACAAAATTTTTCCTGACTTTCACCACGTCTTCGGCGAACTATTCTTCGTCCATCATGGACCTATAAACAAAATCGAGACTCATCAATGAACTCAATTCGATTCTATTCTTGACACATTCTTGACACCATGCAATATCCAGAATGTATTTGGGTCAAAGGCAAGATGAGACGCGGTCGATAAGACTGCAAGCCAGAAGACCTGATCCTACGATCATCTGATCGTAGACAGAGTCGTTGTCCTGTAGTAGCCAAGCCATTTTGTGTCACAGACCTAGAGGTAGAAATCGGTATCTAAAGGCATTTACTCTTAAGATGCGTTCTTCACGGTCTGTAGTTCTTCGGGCAGCACCATTACCTCTTAGACGTTGTTGAATTTGCTCTGTGGTCCAGTCATTACAAACTGGAAGTATCGTAGATGCATTTCTACCAATCGTAGTGGCATTTACTCGGAACGAAATTCCAGCTTATATCAGCACTATAATCCTATACCGTTCAAATTCACTTCATTTATTAAAATTAGCGAGTCTTCTAACTGGAGGCATCAATGTTTTTAAAGCGAGTAAAAATCATTTTAAAATTCCTAATTATCGTATAGAATAAATGCAGCATCAGCTGTTTGTAAAAAATCTCGTAAGAAATACTTTCTACAACCGATCGGAACCAACTTTTCATCGTCATTTATTTTCAGAACATCGCCAAAATTTTGTTAAGATTTCTTATGTTTTACTGGGTGTTGCATTTTCAATGTCGCACAGTATATATGGTAGCATAGGCATAGTATTTAACAATGCCCCCTCGTATGTTTGGTATTGTGACTTTAATTTGTTGTGAAGATTATTTTGAAACCAACCTTTTTTATCAGACGCTTTGTGGCGAAAAAGACGTCACTTATTGACATGCGTTTTGAAGATTTGATTCATTTGATTTGAACAAAACATCCGGGATTAATCTATAGAAAATCTATGCCTATCATTATCAATAAATAAGGAAAATAAAAATTACACTTTAGATAACGGTAATACGTTAGTAATTAGTAAAAACCCAATTATAGTAACTTCTCACGGTCATTTTTTAATTTTAACTAACAATTTGTGCGTCATAGCCAAAAAGTTGATGGTTCATTAAAATCATATTTCTAAATATATGATAATAAGCGATAACGTAAAAAATGTTAACATTTTGTTTTTTTTTTATTCGGTTTTATAATGGAAGGCAATAAAATAAATATTACATAATTTAAGGCAATTTGGAAAATAAATAAATAAACAATTTCTTGGACACATTATATATTATGCAAAAAAAAAAATAAAAAAACTGAAATAGTGCCAACCCAGTACCATCAATTCACAGTAAATTATTTCAATTTACTTTTTTTAAAAACAGTTTAGGTACAGTCAAAACGTGGACCTACCGCATCAACAAAAGACATAAGCAAATAAATATTAACATTTCTTCTTCTTTATTATGATGTGAATAAATTACCTTTCATCAAACTAATTTAAATAAAGAGAAACTTAATGATTTAAAAATAAAAATGTTATTACATAATAAAAATTAATAACATAATTTAAACAAATCTTCAAACATTGCATGGTTTAATTTTGTTGTCAATATTTTCTAATTCATTTAAAAGGTTTCCATAATAATGTTTATAAAGATAAGTAGGCTCTGACGGAATAATATCAACAAGTAAAACTCATTGTCACTTACTCAAGAGTGCGTTTGATTACAAAAATGAAGTTATATCTAATGTATTTTAACTTTAATTTTGAAAATAACCTCATAGTAAAAATATAGTAATGATGACCTGGATCTAATACACCGGGTGAAACAAAAAGCACTTACCTTCATTTGTTCGTTAACAAAATCATTATCCTTCAGAGTCGGTAGCTCTTTTTCTCTTTCCTTTTCCGAGGCCTCTCTGTCCACTGTGGATCCCTTCAAATCGAACTTCCTGTGTGTGCTGAGATGATTCGAGAAAACATTTCTACTTACGACTATGTAGGTTTCTACATTATCGACAGTCAATCGATACATACCTAGATACTGCGGTAGAAGGGTTTTTCCGTGTCGTTCTACGATGTACTTCAGGAATAAGAATACTATTTAATAAGAGGAATAATTCTAATAAGCATCTTTAAATTTACCCACATGTAATTACTTAAAGATAGAAACGTCATTATAATGAATATCCAATAGAGGTGGGGGATATTTCACGAACTGTTACTTAATTATTTTGTTTTTGGTAAACTGATATTACTTACACATGTTCTATCGATTTCAGAAATGTTTTCCAGAAAAATATTAACATTATATAATTTTTCTCTGAACTGATGTCTCTTTCTTTAAGGATTTACACGTAGGTAATTATTTAAACATATCTTCAAAGTGTGAAAAAAGCCCAACAGGTCTGGATAGTCACGAAATACCAACCTCAGCAAAAATTCCGATTACTGAGACATAGGCGATGAAAAAGGCACCGAAGAGGCTGATCAGCTTGTCTTTCAGATGTCAGAAACATATTTCTAACATTTAGAAAGTGCAAAATTATGAAGTTTAATAGTACAAATCAAACAAATAAATTGATCCAAACATAAAATTTTCAGGTATGAAAAATTAAAACAATGTGTTTATGTATCTAAGTTTCTATGTTCTATCAAGCTCCTGTTCAATAGACTTAAGACAACACTATGTGGTTCTAATAACATTGATTGAAGAATGAAAATTAAAGCAACAGTAATTTACAAATTATTTAAGGCTGAATGGTACATCTTTTCAACATATCTGTAGAATCTGTTTGATTAGAGAAAAGTACAGAGGCATCATAGATGACGTTTGCCGATACCGTTTAGAAAAGATTAGCGTCCATTTATTTGTTTTGAAGGTTGCAGTTGTATCTGGAGGAGTTTGTTTTTAAAATATTTCCCATTTTTGAGTGTTTTAAGATGTTGGTTTCTTAATAAGGTAGTGTTGTATGTTTTAAAGACTGCCGACACATCTGTCACATCTGCTGCCGCATGAGAAAGAGCTAGATGGCTGCTAATTTGAGAGGTGATGGTTTGCGCGAGTTTTGTTTATCTGAGCTGCGAGCACATGTTTTATGAAGGAATCAGTAATTACGGCTGTTTTTTCTAGCTTTTTCAGGGGACAAAAGCCATAACTAAAACACGACATATCCTATCACCATTTCCCATTACCGATTTCCAAATAAAACCACAATCCCTTAATAATACCGAACAAGTAAGGAGTGAGGGCTGATATATTTCACAAACATTTTAGTCGAATGAATTATTGTGAGCGGATTTATCCACCTTGGTTCATGACCTGCACGAAAAGTCTAAGGACTCGGTAGTGTGAATATAATAATTTGATTTGACATGTAGATACTATTATTAATTGTAAATAAAAATTTCTAAAGTAAAATAAGTAATTACGGCTACGGCGCTTAGTTTACACTGCTGTCACACTTCAAAATAAATTGTGTACTTTATTGTAAATCGACTTCAACTATGAAAGTAGCAACGAGAAAATTATATTAAACTGATAATAACTGGCATTAAGAATGCAAATATACTTCCGTAATGTAATTTTGAAAGCCTTCTGTGCGTCTTAGAGCCTTATGTTAATTCCAAATTATAAACATAAACAATCCTAATAACAATACCACACTTTCTTATAATAATTTGACAATTACGTGTATGACACGGTGAATGTTTACAATTCGATTTTTGTAAACAAAATTTGTCTAGTAGTTGTTCGTCGTTTCTTTAAATTGACCTGCATGCGACACATAAATACTTATTCTACTTAAATGTTTGATTAGACAATGTATAGAAAATTAATACTTACAGGGTGATAATGCTTCAAAAATGAATGCATTCTTTCGACTTCTTCTGAGGTTAGCGTTTTAATTATAAATATTTTATCATAGCTTAGATAAAATTTAGCACCACTTTTGCCCGATGAATCGTCAGGTAATGGCTGTGACCTAAATAAAATGCCAATGTCAATTCGTTTAAATAAATATTAATATAGTAAATCGGAGATACAAGAAATACAATTTGCCAAATAGGATTTTTTTTCGGAATCAACAATTTGTTTATTTCCGTATATTTTAATAATTTGTATTGTTATAGGTCATTTTAAATAAGTCGAAAACGTTTTTTAGCGTATTAAATTAGCTTTAAATAATCTCTATATACAAAGTGATCCAAAATTGTCGAGAAATACTTTCAATAAAGTGTTTAATGGACATATGTCCAAAATCGCTTATAAAAGATGCAAACCTCTAGAAACGGAATATCTTTTCAACGGGGTACCTAAGGTAATAAATTAAAATTTAAGATAGACTCCGATAATGCTATTGACGTATTCAATTTACTTAGAGTAGTTTTTAATGGACGAATAACCATTTTTTAGACTTATTTTAATTTAACTTTAAAGATGTATTACCCGCTACCAATGAAGATATAAGACACCAGTATTGTTATTTTCCGAAAATCTAAGGAGGAATTAAAAAAAAATAATAACTAAAATATCAAAAACAAAGTTGCGAGGATGGATTAAATGTTATTTTAGTAATTCTATATCTCAAAAATCGAAAAGACAGGGAAATTGTATTTAAAGACAACTTTTAAAAAATAAATAGATACGTGGGACAAAAAAAAATAATTTACAATAAAAAATTAAGAAAAGAAAAATGAGTGAAAAAGATAAATTTAATAACAAATAGTTTGGTTTTATATCCACTAGTTAGATAACATATTGGAGATATGTCGCTTAAATTGCGAGTAAGACAGAAAAAATAAGTCCACAGAGGTTACTTGATTCCTTTATTGTAAATTCTGCACATAGTTGACACTGGAGAATAAAAATGATGTCCGCGTGGGGATATAATATCTCGTTGTGTGCCGGGCTATTTAAACTGACAACGTTGATATCAGTTTCCTATTCGCACTAATGTTAACTCTCTATAGTTCTTGTTTTTTTTTGTTTTATGGCCTACGTGTACATACCTAATATGGAGGGTAGAAAAAAGGAGGACAATCTTATATGGATCTTTATATTAAAAAGTGGCCACCAAAATGTATACAATTAAGATGGCGCTCGTGTAGCCAGGGGACAAAATCCAATGCTATATAGTCATATAGATTGCTCATTCATAAGAATTATTTATTGTTTATATTATTATTTTTCAATAAAATTTGACTATTGTCGTGTATTGTCAAAATTTATCTACGATCACAGAACACTTACTCTTCTACGACCAGTCACTTTTCACGGTGTAGTTTTTAGTTTTTTATGGTTGAGCAATATTTATTACTATATACATCATTGGTGTCATTGTGTGATCTGAATTATCGACTGTCGACGTCCCCTGGGCACAGAAGCGCCATCTTAATTGTATACATTTTGAGGGACACTTTTTGTATACAGAGATTGTTCTCCTTTCCTCTACCCTCCATAATACCTAATAAACCAGTGTCAGTTTGTGTTTGTCTTCTTATTCATGTGTGTTCTGCGTAGGCTTTGTTACCGTTTCCCAGCGCCACTTCAGGAACAGCACTGTTACTAAGAACCGAACAGTGAATGGTTGCGTGGGGAATCTTACCTATGCTTTAGAATTATTACTTTTTTTTTTTAATTAAATACAAATTCCTGCGCACCCGTGAGATTCGATCCTGAGACCTTTCGATCTCAAAGTCATGACTCTAATCACTGAGCCAACCCACCCCAAGTTTTTACTTTGTAAAGTGTACGTTCGATAGCGACACTGTATTGTCGTCTCTGTAAAGTATTGAATCTTCCGCATAAATTTTTCTAGTGTAATATTATTACATGTAACATTTACAAATAAAATAAAGAGCAATGGTCCTAAATTTGATTCCTGAGGAACCCCCGAAGTAGCAAACTTAAATATTTGATTCTTACATTTTCTACATACATACATTAAGAATGGGACACGATTAAACGAAACATGCTTTGATAAAATTTTAATGGTTTTCGAAATAAATAAAGTTGAAAATTCAAAAAATATTAATGGCTATAATTTTTTTTATTTCTCAGTATAATTTTACTAAATTTGAAAAACATTTTTGGTGTCATAAGATACACCTATCAGCAAAACAATTGGTTAAATAAACTTTGGCAGTGGCGTACGGCATGAATAAATAACATCTTCATCCTCTCTAAATTTTACGCCACTGTCCAAAAACTTATTTGGACAATACTTTTACATTTTTAATGTTTTTTTTTTTTTTTAATAAATCATGTACTCTTGTTGGGAACTCATAAAGAGTGATTGGTTTTCGAAATATTCGCACCCAAAGGAGAATTTCTTTATTTTAATTTATTTTAAATGTTGTAATTTTCGATATTTTTATAAAATTATACAGATCAAACGTTTTTGATGTCATAAGATACACCAATCAGCAAAAAAATCCGTTAAATAAGCTTTTCCAGTGGCGTACGTCATGGGTAACACCTCATTTTACGTCACTATTCAAAAATTTATTTGGACTATAATTTTGAATCTTTTAAATGTTTTTTAAATTAATCATGTACTCTTGTTAAGAATTTATAAAAAAAATCAAAAATTACAAAATTAAAAAATAAACTTTAAATGAAAAAAATCCACCTGTGAGTGTGAATATCTCGAAAACCAATCACTTTATGAGTGCCCAACAAGAGTACATGATTTATTAAAAAAAAAAAACATCAAAAAACGTAAAAGTATAGCCCAAATAAGTTTTTGGACAGTGGCGTAAAATTTAGAGGGGATAAAGGTGTTACTGATCAATGCAGTACGCCACTGGCAAAGTTTATTTAACTGACTGTTTTGCTGATAAGTGTATCTTATGACACGAAAAATGTTTACCAAATTTAGTAAAATTATATTGAAAAATAAAAAAATATGATGTGTCCAACACATGACTTTCCTGTCTAGTTATTACAGGCTTTTTCCGGTTATTTTGCACAACCTTTTGTAACTCCCCTGTAAATGTTTAGAGGATGAACTAAATATATACATTTTCCACATACATCTTACTCGAAACATTTTTTTATATATGTTCATTGCCAACGAAAATACTGAAAAATTTTTCCATTACGGTCCTTTTTAGAGAAATCATGTATTAAACAAGAAGTAGAGAGATCGATATCGCAAACAACTTTTAGTTTAACAATTTTCTTAAAAATTGGAATTTTGCATTTTTTGTCAAATTTCTCGAATACGGATCATTTTAGGACAATTTTGTATGAGGTAAAAAGTATAGAGAATAATAATAGAAGTAACTTTTATTTAAAGAATTTTCTTCTCCAAACGTAAATAACATATATTCCATAAAAGAAGAAAATTACACCCTATAAAGTACCCCCAGATGTTCCGACTCTGCTAAAAATCTAATCAGTTCGCCGCATGCCGGAATAAAGCTTAAGTTTAAAATTTGGTGTTTTTCTTTGTATTTGTTCATGAGTTATCGAGTATACACACACACATCATCGCGAAAATAGACAAAACGGATTCAGGGGAACCCAAAACGTAAAAATCCGTCGAAAAAATCATAATTCCTATACTTTCCTTATCTGTATACAGACGGGAGAGTAAAAATTATAGTAATATTTGTTTCTACACCCTCACGGATATTAGCTTATCTACGCACAGATTACAAAACGAAAAAGTATGCTATTGCCTTCAATTGAACAAATATATTTCATATCCATTCTAGATTGTGAGAACACTGCAAAAAAATGAAATCCACCAATCACCGTTCATATTTTGATCAACCGAATGCTATTATTTTTAAAATTTTAATTAAGTGACAATTCTGTCAAACTAATTGTCAGTAATTTTTTAGTTATTGAGATCAAATACATTAAAATGGGTTATTATTGTGTAGAATAGTTAAACAATAGCATTTCTTTTTTTCCCTCTATAATTATAAATAATTTGTTAATTTAAATAAAACTATATGAAGTCAATTTAATTACCAGTATTAAAGCAACAAAAATAAAAGAATAGGTGGTCCTATGGTTAGCGTCCTTGCCTTCCACACTGAAGACTTGAGTTCGATTCTCGCATGGGGAAAAATTAAATTAACTTTTTTCTTTTTTTTTTTTTCGTTTATTTAATTTTAAAAATTATTAAGTCATAAATTATTTTAAAATTAGTTATTTTGTCTTAATAACCTAAAATATTTTTTTTATTTGTAAATTTTCATTAGTGGATCAGACGATTGAGCACTCTGCCTACGGGCGTCGTGCTCAAATTTCGTCTTCGTGCGATTTGGCCATTATGTCCACTCTTGTTGCACAAACTAATTTATCCAAGCATGTTTCGTTAAATCGTTAAATTTTTAATCAAAGAATCTTCAATTGTTTTGTGTCCCATTCTTAATGAGACTCCCTACATAGTATATTTGACAATCGCCTAGTTTCTAAATTTGTGTATCAGTAGGGCATACCTCGCCATTAAAAAAAGGTTCTGAAAGGTTCTGTGCCAGGCCTTGGTTCTTTCGAAATTTAACTTTAGTGAAGTAGTTTATGGACGGACCCTGTTTTGACTATTTCGACTTTAAAAGAATAAGGTGGATCAAAGTCTTGCCTTAGTCTGCTTATTTCATAAAATTATTATTTCTAAACAACTTACATGATAAAATAATTTTTTCTATGAATATTTATGTAACTCTCGTTTTAGTCATAGATTATTTATCAATATCCCGCCATTGAACTATTCAAGTGATCTTATTTTTTACTTATCAGATTTCGGCTGTATACATGTATACAACTCATTGCCTGGTAATATTAAACTTAAAACAGCGTCAGCTTCCAAATATCCTACTGAACTATCAAAGCAATCTTTTACTTATCAGATTTCTGCTGCATATAACTAATTGCCTGGAAATTTTAAAGTTAAAGATGCGTCAGCTTTTAAATATACCTTAAAATCGATGTTATTCTACTAAATGATTAAATTTAGGTATTTTGAAGAATTTACCAGGAATAACTTCTTAGTGGTTTGTTTTTGGTGCGATAGTAAAGAATGATTAATAATTAATAATAGTAAGCGGGAGTTAAAAACTGACCAAATCACAACTGAAAACATATCTTGGAAACCAACCACGTTCAATTACTGTTTATTAAAGTATTTTACTCAAAATTATTTTCTCTAAATGCTACCGGTTTCCGATAGCGAAAGTCAGGTCAAAGCATTGAGTGGATATAAATCATTGATGCCAAGTTGTATTAAAGCCGGCTACGGACGATAAGCGATAATATAATATATATTATAGCTCAGCAATGAGCTATAATATTATATTATATTATTACTGCAGTGGACGAGAATATATATATTTTTTATTTTTCAATTTATAGGCTGATCCAGTGAACTATATAGTGTAGTTGCAAAAATGGCGATGGAGAAAAATTTGTTATTGCTAGATAACATTGATAACTCATCAGAAGATAAATCAGATGCTGAAAGCGACAATGTATTATTATTAGCAATTAGGGTAAGTAACCAAAAAGAAACAATAAGATTCTGGTTATCAAATCACATCAAATACCGAAAAGAACGAGGAGAATTTACACTTTTTAACGAATTAAGTGACGAAAAATTTACAAATTATTTTCGAATGGACTGAACTAATTTTTATGAATTTCATGATTTAATAAAAAAATTAAATAGAAAAGCAAAATACAAATATGCGGAAAAGCATTAGTTCCTTAGAGCGACTGGTAGTTACTTTAAGATATGTATATAGATAGATTATTCTTAAAAATCCCCCTACGAATTATTAAGACCATTCCCGGACCCAAAAAACTTATTTCAGATAATTCTGACCTTTCGGATTTCGATTTGCGATCTACGATATATTAATTCACAATTTTCAGAAATAGGTAGATTGACAGGAAATTTTAAAAATAATGCAAATATTATTTCAGAAATAAGGGGAAATAGTTTCAAAAACGAACACCTACAATTTCAAAAACAATAATAAAGGGATTGATTGGAGAATACTACATTTGTTTTTTATTAGAAGTTTTGTGAAGACTGATTTTGTTACGGTATGTTTCAGTTCGTATGTTTATTTTCAAAACATACGATCTACAAAAATTCGATAAAGTATTCAGTGCGATACAAGCAAACCACTCGAATTGTATAGTATTGAATTGAATAGTATATTTCTACGAATCACTAAAGAAAATCTACAACGTTTTAACAAGTAATTTAGAGGTTATTAACATAAAATTACTATTTTAAAAATAATTAACACAAAGATTTGAATTTCTGGATTGTACCAGTTTATAAAATAAACTTAAAAAAAAAAAACGAATTTGCTTGGAATCAATCCGAATTTGAACATCGGACCTTTCGTACGAAAACTCATCCCTTAAACTTTCGCGATAACTTTATTTATTTATCTTTAACATTTACACTTAAATAATTGGTTTAGGTCATTTTGCTATAATTTTACCAACATTTTCGGTTTCTTTAACTATTAACGATGAATATCTAAAGGATTATTATTTATCGATTAGTTTTATCCCAATAAAAAAAAAAACAGTAATTTGTGTAACAAGAACGTATATGAAGATAAAGTTTGAGCACGACGCTGTAGGAACTCAATTGTGTAGTATATTTTTTTACGACCCACAAACGAAAACCTACAAAATTTTAAAATGAATTTAGAGGTTAAGATAAAATAATTATTTTAAAAATATTTTAATTAGTCCTCATCCTGGATTTGAACCCCGGACCTTTCGCATGAAAACTCACTACTCTATCTCTGCACTAACGAGACAAACAACTTTTTTTTAATACTGATAATTAGATTGGTTTTTAGTGTTAATAAATTTTACGATTTATTGGTAAATATAGACGAATATCTTGTGGAATGCTATTATTTTATCGATTCTTTACAAAAACACACATTTTCAATTATATTTATTCTCAATAACTAAAAAATATAGTGACAATTAGTTTGGCAGAATTGTCACTTATTTAAAATTTAAAAAAATAATAGCCCGACCACCAAATATAAACTGTGATTGGTGGATTTCATATCCGTACAGTATTCCTTCTAGAATGAATATGAAATTATATTCATTCAGTAGAATGTAATGGCCTACTTTTTGCTTCTGTAGTCTGTGCTTAGAATATATGTATAATATCCGTGTGGGTGTAGAATATTTAGTTAGCGGGTTACGTTTGGTGTATTTAATAATAATCATACTACTCTCCCTAATTCACCTCCTTACGAATAAACCCACAAGCTGTGCTTGTCCGGGGAAGGGACGGATATTATTATTATTATTTGCCGTGGCGCTACAGGGCGACTTAAAAATTATTGATGGTGCCATTTGACTTACACCATTATCGAAACGGTAACGCATGGCGATTTTTATAATCTGGAAGTCATATCAACAGAAATTTCTGCTAATACGGCATCCATCAAATCCCATAGAGAACTATGCAAATAAATTCACCTGGTCTTCTATAGGATTCGAAGCCGGTGTGTTTCTAAACCACGAAATTGCTAGCAAATTAATGCTAGCGCCTTAGACGCCTACGCCACCGATCCGATACACATTATAGAATAGATATAACGTTTTATTCGTTTAATAGACTGATATGTGGTTACATATTCATTTTGTAGTTTTTGTAAAAAAGAGTATGAATAAATTTTTTTCTACACCCACATATGTACTAGCTTATCTGCGCAAAGACTACAAAACGAAAAAGTATGCCATTGCATTCAACTTAAGAAAATATATTTCTTATCCATTCTACCTAGTATGAACACTGCAAAAAAATTAAATCCACCAATCATAGTCAGTGTTGCCAGTCTAGTACAATTGTACTAGATCTAGTACATTTAAAGTGTAAAAAATATTGTTAAAAATTTAAATAATTGTTAAAAATTGCTCAGAGATAAAATAGTAGACATTTTTCGAGAGATAAAACATTGTTCAAAAATTGCACGAGAGATCAAATATTGTTTAAAAATAGCTTGAGAGGTAAAAAAGGGTGTTAAAAAGTGGTCGAAGGATAAAATAGTATTAGAAATTGCTTGAGGGGTAAAATATTGTTCATAAATTATTCTAGGGATAAAAATACTGTTAGAAATTTAAGTAGAGATAAAAAATATTTAAAAATTGTTCGAGAGATTAAATAGTATTATAAATTGATAAAATCGTGTTCAAAAATTGCTCGAAGTAAAGTAGTATTACAAAATGTTGAAACCTTGTTTAAAAATTGCTCGAGCGATAAAATACTGTTGAAAAATTTGTTGAGAAATCAAACATATGGAATGATAAAATACTAATAGAAATTGCTCGAGAGATAAAAAAAGTTGTTAAAAATTGCTCGAGACATAAAACATTATTAAAAATTTATCGAGAGTTAAAATATTGTTATAAATTTGTCGAGAGTTAAAATATTGTCCAGTTTTCTAAAAAGATAAAAAAAGTGGTTAAACATTCCTCGAGAGATAGAATAATGTTAGAAATGTATCTAAAGATAAAATATTGTTAAAAAATAGTTCAAGAGATAAAAGAAGGTTTAAAAATTGTTCAATAATTACTCGAGAATTAAAAAATACTGTTAAACATTTCACGAGAGATAAAACATTGTTTAAAAATTGCTAGAAAGATAAAAAATGTTAATAAAATAGTGTTAGAAATTGTTAAAATTTTGCTCAAAAATTGCAAGAGAGATCAAATATTGTTCAAAAATAGCTTGAGAGGTAAAAATGCTGTTAAAAATTGCTCGAGTGATTAAATAGTGTTAAAAATTGTACAAAAAATATTGTAGAAACATTGCTCGAGGGATAAAAAAAGTTGTTAAAAATTGCTCGAGAGATAGAATAATGTTTGAAATTTATCGAGAGATAAAATATTGTTTAAAAATAGCTCAAGAGATAAAAAAAGGTTTATCAACTGTTCGAAAGATAAAATAGTATCATAAGTTATTA
The DNA here is from genome assembly GCA_927349885.1 of Psylliodes chrysocephalus. Taxonomy (NCBI): domain Eukaryota; kingdom Metazoa; phylum Arthropoda; class Insecta; order Coleoptera; family Chrysomelidae; genus Psylliodes; species Psylliodes chrysocephalus. Next base: position 41,787,096 of record OV651818.1, read on the forward strand.
AACTCTTTTTCAAAAATTGCTCGAGAGATAAAATAGTATCAGATATTTGTCGAGAGATAAAATATTGTTCGTGTTCTCTATAAACCTTTTTTTTGCTCTTTAATGACCACCCTTCACAATTAGAAAATCTGGTAATTTTATAGAATCTAGTACATTTTTATGTAATCTGGTACATTTTTTAGACAAATCTGGTTCATTACAAAAATATATTCTGGCAACACTGATCACAGTTCATATATTGGCCACCCAGCTATTACTATTATTTTTTAATTTTTATATGAGTGACAATTCTTTCAAATAGTCAGTATATTTTTTAGTTATTGAGATTAAATATACGTAAAAATGAGTTATTCTTGTATAGAATCGATAAATAATAGCATTTATTTTTATTTTGTCAACATTTATAAATACATCTTTTAATTTTAATCAAACTACCTATTTAAAACTAATTTAATTACGAGTATTATAACTAAAATCGTAATTGTGGCGATGGAGGTGAGGACACCGCGTTTTAAATTAAATTAAACTATGACGTAAGTAATATTGTTTTAAATGGAATAAATGATATTTTATATTAAAAAAAGTTAGTCCCTTTAAATGCAAATCTTAATAATTCTAATTTTTCTCGAAGAGTTCTTAAGAAAATTATACCAAATGACTACAGCTGCATTTATGCCATTTAACCTATTTATGCAGTGTGTTATCTATTTCAGGAAACTATGACGTCATTAATATTTTTTTTTAAAGTTAGTCCTTTTAAATACAAATCCTAATCCTAATTAATAATAATTATATTTTTTCTGGAACAGAACAGAAAATTATACCAAATGACTTTAAAACTCAATGAAATATAACAAGAAAATCCAAAATACGATGTAGTCACAAATACATACAGAGTGCAAAGTGATTTGTAAATGTTGCCATTATCTTAATTACAGGTACTTTTAATAGACTATTTGCTTGTCTCCGTAAAAAAATTATATTTTATTTATTTATAATTGATTAAACTTTTATTTTGATTGTTTTTAAAGTTGCATTATTGATATTAGCGTCAGCAACTGCTCTGATTTATTCAAAAAATGTCTACCAAATCTTAGGTCTTCATCTTTTATAGATTTAAAATTCATTTGGAACTAAAATTAAATGCAATTAATCCCGAGAATAACGGTATTCTCGGATTAAACTCCCACCTTAAGTTTATATTAGCTAGTAGTGATAGGCTCTTCAAAAAATGCATAAGCTGAATTTCCTTTTTTACTTTCCTATCTGTATAGAGATAAGAAAAGTATAGGAATCATGATTTTTGTAAATGTTCTTACTCTCACTTTTAAAATGAGAGACAAATTACTTATTTATTCTTTATAATTAATTTACCAACTGATCTTCAGCATTTTTTTTGACAGTTTCTTTGAAAAATATAATAAAATTAAATAATTCAGCATGACTCTTGTATACACATCAATTTACATAAATTTGCATAACAATTCATCAGAGTATATAACTGCATTCTCCATTATTAATATCAATGTATGTTCTATTCTAGAATATCAAAAACAGAAGAGGTCACAAATGTGAAAATTAATATACATATAGACTCATTTGATCAAAACGAAAATTTATCATTTCTAAGTTGCAGGGGTGGTTTAAATTTTATTTGAGTATTTCTATATCTCAAAAACCGAAAATGGTAGACGTGAAAATTAGTATTTAAAGACCGGTTTAAATAAAAACCGATATTGGTTTTTGTAATAAGTAGAGGGGGAATATCTATACAGGGTGTACCAATAAAAACTCCCAGGCCGGATATTTTGGTAAGTAATAGAGATATTTTAATTTTGTAAAAGCCAGTTCATAGAGCGCTAAGAGAGCTATTGTAGGTGCAATATGGAGGATATTTATATTAATGTTATGTGGTGTATTGAATTATTAATTAAATTTGCTCTCAAATGAGGTGTCACACTTTATAATACGTACAGTTTTTTTATCCCGATAGAGGGCGGTACAATTAAAAGTATTGCAATGAACAGTTATATTTTTAAATTCCCTATAAAAATACCTTTTTAATGATGTACTACACATTGTAGTATTACACTCTATAATACGTAGTAGTTTTTATCCCGCTAGAGGGCGATAAAATTTAAGTAACGCAATATACAGAAATTTCTGAATTCTCCATTAAATTACCTTTTCAATTATGTGCCATACATGGTACATTACCTATTTAAAATTAAGGTGTTGGAGAAGTACAAGGGAGGGGGTTGACACATGACAGATGTCTGTATTGTAAAAATGTTTTTAATTTGGAATAAAAATCGACTTGTTTTAACATTTTCTTAAAATCCAACGATTAATGCTGAAAAACAGGATGAAACTGTTTTGAGTGACCCACTCTGTATATCAAAAATGGCTAGATTTATCGAATTAGTTTATAGAACAAAATCTGCTTAAAAATGCATTTTTTACAAGATGCGTTATATAAGAAAGATCCTCCCATCGAAAAAAATATATTGAGCGCAGCGCCATCTAAATATAGACCTATTTAAAATTAATTTATATCTAAAACTGAAGCTCTCTTAGCGCTCTATGGACTGGCTTTTAAGAATTAAAATATCTCTATTACTTACCAAAATATCCGGCCTGGGAGTTTTTATTGGTACACCCTGTATAACTGAAAAACCGAAGACGTTATAGACGTAAAATTGGTGTTTTGAGTCTCTTTTTAAGGAGGTCCTTTCGCCACACCTCTCGCCTCAAATGTTAAAAAAAAAGTTATTAGATTATGACTAAAATTAATTTTTTTCTAATAGTAGAAGTCCTTATTTATCTAATACTGAACTTTTAACTATACCTTACCTTGCAAATTTTTGAGAATTTTTTTTTTTTAAATGTGAGTATTTGTACAGTGCCTCACGAGAAAGTAAGTCCTCAACAACAATTCTCGAATTATACTATTATTTATTGATTAGATGGAGTAGAAAAACTAAAAATAAGGTTTTTGAAATATTTAGATTTTGTTTTATACAATAAAATATATATAGTAAACCGTGGAACTTATTGAGAAATTAATATTAAAAAATCACAAAAAATTTTCAAGTAACCTAGTTGAAAATTTTTTGTGATTTTTTAATAATAATTTCTCAATAAATTCCACGGTAACCTATATATTTTATTGTAAAAAACAAAACCTAAATATTTCAAAAACCTTATTTTTAGTTTTTTTCTACTCCATCTAATCAATAAATAATAGTAAAATTAATTATAATTCGAAAATTGTTGTTGAAGTCTTACTTTCTCATAAGACACTGTACACACACATTTAAAAAAAAACAAAATTCTCAAAAATTTGCACGGTAAGGTATAGTTAAAAGTTCACTATTAGATAAATAAGGACATCTACTATTAGAAAAAAATTAATTTTAGTCATAATCTAATATTTTTTATTTAACATTGGTGGCGAAAGGACCTCCTTAAGATAAAAAGTGTTGTTGGGGGAAGCTATTTTTTGACAATTATTACTTTAAAAAAATTGTTTCAATCATTGTATCTAAATCGGCATGGTCCTCGTATACGTATCAATTTACTGACAAATTCATCATAGTTTATTAATTGCGTTTCTAAATATCATTGTCTGTTAAAAAAACCGATGTACAAATAAAAATTATATACCCGATAATAAATGTCACTTTGTTGAAAATATAAATATCAAATTACATCTACGACTTACAATTTTTGTTAACCAACATTTATCAGAATTTATCGTTCCATACATCTGCTACTCAGTAATTGAGCAGTTTAGCGGAAATGCGTGCAGGAATTGTTTGGTTTAGAAATAAAAAATATGGGATTTTACATATTATGAATAAGTATTACATGATAAACGACACGTATGTTGTTCACTAGGTTATTGTTTATAGGGAACTGTGAATTTTATTTTCTGCAGTTTTCAAATATCTGTTTTAAAATAGTCGCACAAATATTGGAGATTCTTAAGTTACTTAGGTATCCATAGTTTCTACATGCAATTGCTAATTCAAAAATTGACATAAATATAACCTTCGTCTTCTGGGTAGAATTAGAATATTAGTGTTAAACCTCTCAAGTACAGATTTCTATTTCTAACACCGTCCAAATTAGAAGAAACCTAAAAACTGCTAGTTTTCTGATTCAGTGAGTAATCATAAAAAACTGGGATTTTATCAGTAGTATTAAAATACTCAAATTTGACAATGGAAATTTTTGTAAGTACAGTGTGGAAACCACTTATGGAATAAAATTATTATTAGCCTTATTTTAGAAAATTATAAAAAACTATGAGACATGTTAAAAACTAAATTGTACGTTTTCCGAACGACAATATAAAGTCGATTCATGTAAGTCTAGCACTGTCGGTATTCTTGTTGTTTTTTTTTTTTTTAATGGAACACCCTGTATCATTTTATATTTTTGAAATCTCCTTAATAAGCTGACTTCACGAACTATAATATTTATGGTCGAAGAATACAGGGTGAAATTTTGAAAATATTAAAAACATTATTACGCTTTAAATATTGTTAATTAGTCAAACACAGATTAGATTTATCTAGAGTATCAACGTATTTCGGTGAATTTCAGAAATAAATAACACCTAATTCGTTCATGAATCATGAATCATGGTTTTAGAAACATTTTTTGTCCTGAAGTAAAAACTACCTAGATAACGACAACAATGAAACAAAATCGGTAAATGTATTTTGGTGTGTTGACATTTTACATTAAAATATTTAATTCCTAATTGAAAACTTATTTTAATGAAATATTTAAATGAAATTCATCGAATTGAAATTATAATAATGATCGGTTATGGGGATATTTGCGGAAGTCAAAACGGAAGTGGCAAAGCTATTTTATCAGAAATATCATAAGGTACTGTGTCTAAAATCCATGCACAATTCTTAGAGCTTGGACACGTCAAACCATTCAAAAGAAAAACCGCTCTTCGTAGAAGATGTAAAAGTGGATATTTTGTTAAGTGTTCAAGTACACGTTAAAGTAACATCAGTCATACAACTGTGGTGTCTCCATAAAGTAAAAATTCATGCATATAACATAAACTTTACTCAGGAGCTAACAGAAGATGATCCTGATCGCAGAATGGAGTAAAACGTGGAGATAAATCGACAAAACTGTAGATATTGGTTAGTGGAGAATCCTCATTGGATGCGTGAGATCCATACTTAATAACGTCAAAAAATGTTAAAATGTTTGATTTCAACAGGACGGGGCAACACTCCATTATGCTGCACATGTGAGCTTACCTAAACGAACTATTTTCCAATAAATAGATTGGAGCAAGAGGTACTATTAAGTGGCCAGTCTTACGCCATTAGATTTTTTTTTCTAAGGGGTCATCTCAAGAATAAAGTAAATGCAACACAGCCAACTAGCATTGCAGATCTCAGAGGAAGGATAACAACAGAAATAAGGAATATTTTACCTCAAACTCAAACAGATTGGGTTGTTAAGAATTAGGTGGAGAAAATTTTGAGAATTTACTTTAATCAAATCAAGTACTTTATGTATTTATTTTCATAAAGGAAATGATAAATAATTTAAAAATTTAACTGGGTATTATTCATATAGACCATAAATAATAGTTCGTTGTAGTCAGCTTATTAAGGAGCTTTCAAAAATATAAAATGATACAGGGTGTTCCACTGTAAAAAAGAGTACCGGCAGTGCTAGACTTACGTGAATCACCCTGTATATTTATATTTTCGTTCGGATTACGTACAATTTAGTTTAAAAGTTGAAGTGTCCCAGCGTTTTTGATAATTTTCTAAAATAGGGCCAAAAATAATTGTATTCCATAAGTGGTTTTACACTGTATAATTTAAAAATGTTATTTTTCAAGGGTAGGAAAGAAAGAGAATTCAAAAATATATTAATGCATACAGCTTCAAAGTATAATCGCACTGTTACTGTTATCACAGTTACAAGTCGTTAGGCTGCTGTTAAAACTCAATAGGACTGAAAATCGTGGACAACTTCGTCGTCTGATGGATTTTAAAATATTAAATTGTAATCGTATTTTTTTATTTCCCAAAAAAAAAAGAAAAAAAAAACCAATACTTTTTGAAATTTTAAAGAAAAAATGGGAACTTAATATCACTCTGTACAACAAGAGTGGATATCATGACCATACGACGCTGTAAGCAGAGTGCGAAAACGAAAATATTTAAATTTGAAATTATAAATTTTATTAATAAAAAGAAACAACCAAAATTGGCTCCAGCCAGGTTTTGAACCCCGGTCCTTGGAATGGGAACACTTCATTCCAGCTGTTGTACTACCAACTTTTAAATTTTTTATGATATAAAATTTATAAATGAACTGCTTTTTTTAAAATTTACAGTTTCTTTGTAAATATAAACGAATATCTAGTCAATTGTCATTATTTATCGATTATTCACAAGTCAAAACCGAAAAATGATATTAAATTGAAAATTTCACGGAAAATCTAGCTATACAGAGGGACAAAGCCTATTGATTTTGAAAGAAAACTGAATAAAAATAAGGAGGTTAAGGGGAGTTGAAAAATTAAAAAAATCCTAACTCAAAAACGAAAATTAATATCAACTTGAAATTTTGAAATTCTGAAAAACAAAATTGTATAAAAATGGGGGTCACGGAGAGATGAAATAAAAAAAAAATAGAAATTAAAAACAAAAAGCGATATCAACATGAAATATTTAGTAAAAATCAAGTTTTATAAGGGAATAAATAAATAAATAAATAAATAAATAAAATAAATAAATAAATAAATAAAAATCAAGCTTTCTATTGATTATGAAAAAAATTTGATTGAAAATGAGGGTTAAGGCGGTCTGGTCTGTTAAACTGCGAAGAGTGTAATATAGAATGCCAACGATAACTAACAAATACACTGACAATTAGTTTAGCAGAATAGTCACTTATTTAAAATATTTAGAAAGAATAGTAGACTGGTCATTAAATATGAATTGTGATTGGTGGGTTTAATATCCATACAGTGTCCTTACTAGAATGGATATGAAATTATATCCATGTGAGCGTATAAAATGGTTTTTTTTTGATTATTTTAAAGTCTAATCTAGATATTCTTCAATATATTTCAACAAAAATAAAAAAATATCCACTCTGTTCTAGAATACAATAAAAATATTTTCGGAATAACTTTGGTTTTAAAAGATTATTTAAAAAAGCATTTAAAGCACATAAAAGGTGTTTTAAGTAGCAATAAAAAGTTTTATTGATACACTTTTAACATAAAACTCTGTAGATATTAGACATAAAAATCCCAATTTTGTGGAAAAAACATGTTTTTACCATGGCTTTGAAGTTTCAACGTTCTTTGCAATATATTGTGATAGGGTTATTTTTCTGTTTAGCGGAAGACATTCCAAAATACTATACAGGGTGCTTCATAAAGACCTGACTTTGAAGACTAGAGAGAAGGAGGCGAATCGGCAATGGTCAAATTTCTGTCCTTCTTTTTATAAAGTTCGCGAAATTGACTGTAGTTGGCATCTCTAATGACAGCAGAGTCAATTTTCTATGTAAGTCAATGTAAAATGAAATGATGTTTTAAAAAATTGGCGAAAAAAATCAAAATAATGTGAAAAAAAGTACCTGAGTACAAGTAACATGAGTGACAAAAAACATCAAAGCAAGATGTACGTCGTTTCAGATTGTAAAACAGGATAAAAATCAAATGTAAAACTAAAGAAAACACAAGAAGAAATCAATTCAATGTCTTTTTAAAGCTTCTAATGTAAGTAAAATAATGTATTCATGTCTAAATATATTTATTGTAAACTAAAACTAGTTACAATCAGGGCCGCCGAGAGCCAGGTCGGGCCACAGGACAATTCTCTCGATCGGGCCCCGTAACAAAAAAAAAATCTTGAAACAAAAATTTTTTCCTCTTCTACTTAAATAATTGAATTTTCTATAAAAAAAAGCCATCAACAAACTTTTTTTCTATCTTGAATTACTTTTTCTAAAAAAAAAAGTCCTCAACCCAAAAAAAAGTCCTCAAGCGCTAAAACTTTTCCTCTACTTGCATTTATTAAACTTAACTTAATTTCCCTCTCTTGTCTTCTGTCGAATTTCTCATGCAGAACAAAAAAAAACTGTTCTCTGGCCCCCCTTATAGCACTGCCGGGTCCCCATTTGAGCCCGGGCCCCGGGAATTAGTCCCGGCTACCCCCCCTCTAGTCGGCCCTGGTCACAATATGTATCTTACGAAGTGTAGTTTATTTTATTACAAGTTTCTATAATATAAAATTTTAAAGTTATAGATGCTGACTTACAAACAACAATAATTATGCATTATATTTAACTTACTAGAAAAGAAAATTTATTTTTTATAGAGTTTTAATGTTAGATAAAGAGTTGCTGCTGTTATTTTTTTTTTTTGACCCCAATTGTGTCATTGTAATTTTTTTATAGGATACTAAACGTTTAGAAAAGTGGCAGCATATATATCGTTCCTAGTGCCGATAAAGCACTTTCTAGAGATGATGCTGTTCTATACTTTTTAGAAGATATTATCAAATATTAGGAGAATACTTTTACTGATGGTACTGTTAGCAAAATAAAAAGGGGAAAGCTGAAATTAAAGGATGAGGTAATACCATGTACATTCCCAAATCTCCCTTTATACTTGTATTACAACAATAAAAAATCTGTTAACTGTGTTTTATTTTACTCTTAAAACTATATATTGGTTCAATTCAAAAAAAAAAATTGCCACAAAATTGTTTATTAAATTTCAGCAATTAAGAAACCTTTTCGATTTTGGTCATACATACCTAATTTGTATTTTATTATATAGATAAAATTAAATAATTTATCAATTAAAACATACAAGACTTATTTAGAAATAAATACAATAGTATGTTTTGTGCTTTATTTAGCTATATACAAGTTTATTTTTATTATATTGACAAAATTATGTATAATTCCCATAAGAAGCAATGTATTTTGAACACCGTATGCAGTACCAGCGCCCATGCGGTTAATTATAGAAGCTCAATTAACATGCGTTTTTTGAGATCGTATTTTGAGTAGGCCGATTCGTCTCCTTGTCTCTAGTCTTCATAGACCTGACTAACTTTCTGTGGTTAATAGTACGTCAAAAAAGAATGTTAGTTTACTTAATAAACATATGTCCGAAAAAGCATAATAAGAATGGTACCCTTCTTCGAAGGGGGTTGAAGGTCTCTCAAAATTTTATTCAAATCGATTAGTAAGTTTTTGAGATATCTCATTATGCATTTTAGGACATGTTTATTAAGTAAACTAACATTGTTTGACGTATAGGTTTGTTCCCGAAGCGAGTTCCTAACATATTGAGTATGCGCAGTATAAAATAACTGTTCCAGCAGAGCAAAGTTCCAAACAAATTGAACTTGTTTGATGTTTCCGCAAGATTAAAAACTTATTCATAACATGTTTGTTACTAGTTTTATTGGTTCCTAAATAAAATACGAACTTTAACTTTCGCGCATGCGTGCTTATTTAAAATCATTTTTCTACTTTTTCTCCTTTGGTTTTAATTGGGTTTTTGGTTAGTTTTGTGAGTGTCTATTATCTTTTAATTTTAATTAAAATCTTATACAGCGTTGTAACAGCAAAAATATAATAAGGAGGGTAGTTTTTATTTGTGCAATTTTGAATTGATCATAAAGTATAACATCAAAATCTTATTTTTTGAATAATTATAGGTAATTGAATGACCTGTATTTAGTTAAAACACTCAGCAACATTAATTTTTTAACGTTCCAGCACACATTTATTCAGAACTCATTCCGTACATTATTCTGCTCACGCATGCGTATCAGATAATGCTTGTAACAAGTTTGGAACTCGCTTCGGGAACAAACCTACTATTAGCCCTAAAGTTACTCAGGTCTTTATGAAACACTGTATAATGAAGCTAAGGAAGTAAAGTAAATGCACATAAAAATTGTTAAGAGGGTGATTTACATTTCGTTTTTGGTGGAGTAACTTTCATCAGTTTACTATTAGCTCTTTTGGGAAACAAAAAATATTTTTTGATCAAGTATATTAAAAAAAGTACTCCCTAAGCAACATAGTTTCAACCATCTGTTCTACTGACGTAATTTTTATTTTATTGTTGAAATAAAGTCATAGGATGGAGGAGAGATTTTTGCACTGGAATGTGCTGTCCCTGGTGAAACTTTGAATAAAATAACATTATATATCTATAAGATGATAAGTCAATTTAAATTTACCAGAACCGGTAAAAATTATGCAAAACTAATATAATAATAGCAATAAAGTAATCACCTTCAGGTTGTAAAACTAATATAATAATAGCAATAATCACCTTCAGGTTATTGATACCGGCTCATATTAGATAACATTTTTTTCCCAATTCCTGAGTGCTAGAATGATATCATCAATTTGTTAAGTTGCGAATCAAAAACAAAGATAATTTAGTACAAAAATAGAATTTGGCATTTTATGATGCATAAATAAAAACATTCGGAAAATTCTTTGGTTATATTTAGACGCTCATAAATTTTATTTTAACGTTAGTATATAAATCAAATCCGATATGAAATAAATTAATAATTGCGTTGTCCAGTACTCAAGACAACCTGGACAGGGATTCTTATGTGCGAACTCAACATGTTACATCTTGAATAGAGAGAGAGAGAGAGACATTACATAAGAATCGGATTCTGTCGAACGAAGCTAGGCGTCTCGACATGTGCCGTATTGAAAGATAAGAATCCCACTGTTGATTTGAGAAAAATCAAGAGGAAGTTTGTGAAGTGCTCAATAGCCTGAGTGTGATAAGGACAATCTACTTCAGTAGTACAATATATTTTTTCTAGAAACCCTCTAAAGAAAAACTGCATTTTATTAAAGATAAAAAACTTGATTTAGTCAATAACAAATTTATAAAATATTCAAAGATTTGTATGATATAAAAAATCACCTGGACACATCAACAATAAAAGAGAAAAATAATAAGTATTTAAATGAATGAAAATAATTGTTTCACGTCAATAATCATTATAAATAAAATGAACAATTACAAAAATATTAACATTAACTGGGATTTTACTTTTGTATTCTTTGCTTATCAAATATTTTTATCAGGCTGTTATCTTTAACGCATTAGACATTTTTAAGAGTGTAATTAGTAGGATATAATGAACATTTTAGTACTTAGGTCAATATTGTTTTTAAAACAATAATTATAACTGCGGATTAAAGATATATTGAGCTGAGTTTTTAAACAAAATAAAAGGTTCTTAACTTGATTCAAAATTATTTAAAATGATTTTCATTTTTGTTTAGTTTCCTGTTTGTATACAGATAAGGAAAGTATATAACAAAGACCTTGATACTAGTCAGCTATTTTTGTTGAATCTAAATCTCGAGAACATTTTAATATCAATTTGATAAGATATAATTTTTGGCATAATATTCTGATTAGAGCCTGAGAGCTTTAGCTCGAGGGCTTTAATCAATTGATAATTAATGCCAAAATTATGACGAATCAAATTGTAAAATATTCGAGAAATTTAGCAACAACAAAAATTGCAGAATATTTGCGACGACTATTTCACTAGACCGAATATTGACCATTTCTCTAGAGAAATAGTCGCCGACATTTGTTCTAGGGAAAAAGTCATGATTATTTTTCGACCTCGAGCTATCGACGGATTTTTTACGTTTTGGGGTCCCCTGGATCCATTTTGATCATTTTCGCGATTTTTGTTCTATACATAATTTTCCTAAAATGGTCCTTATTCGAAAAATTTGACAAAAAGTGCAAAATTAGAATATTTAAGAAAATTGTTCAAATAAATATAATTCTTGCCCTATACATGATTTCTCTAAAATAGACACAGTAATGAAAAAATTTGAGGAAAAGTGTAAACATTTTATTTTTCAGTATTTTTGTTGGAAATGAATATACAGTGTGTCCAATTAAGTCGAAACTATATGGGAAACTATTTTATTCTTTGTTTTATGAAAAAGTAATTCTTTATAAAAAGTTCTGCATGGTCCAAAACTTAAAATTCAACCATCAGATGTCAATTATTTTAAACCATATACGAGGTCTGTCAAAAAATATGAATTTTACTCAAGAGTAAAGTACCATTATTATTTATACGACTGATAAAATTTGATATTTGATGGTTTTATTTTAGGTTTTAGACCATGCTCGACTTTTTATAAAGAATAATTTTTTTCCCTAAAATTAGTAATAAAAAAGCTGTCCCTATGCCACCAACTGTTTACGTAAATTGGCGGCATATGAAAAACTTTTTTGTTATTAATATTGGGAAAAAAGTTATTCTTTATAAAAGTCGAGCATGATCTAAAACCTAAAATATAAACATCATATATTAAATTATATCAGTCGTATAAAGCATAAAGGTACTTTACTCTTGAGTAAAATTCATATTTTCTAACAAACCTCGTATATGGCTTAAAAAAAATTGATATCTGATAGTTGCATTTTAAGTTTTGGACCATGCAGAACTTTTTATCAAGAATAAATTTTTTCACAAAAGTAATAATAAAAAAAGTTTTCCATATGGTTCCAACTTAAGTAGACATACTGTATATGAAAAATGTTTGGAGTAAGATGTCGTGGAAAATGTATAATAAATATTTACAAAGGTGATATGATAGGTTGTTCAAAATAACCGGAAAAGCCTGTAATAACTAGACAGGAAAGTTGTGTGCATCAGATTTTTAAATAAAGTAAAAAAAATGGGATTACTCTTTGTCACATAATGAAAAATATTTCAAAGCTTTTTTTTTAAGAATTATTAAAAAGTGCATACAAGTAATTTTTTAGAAAGCGATTTTTTTTTAAATACGTAAGTTTGTATTCTTATTGTTTATATTATTATTGTGCTAAAACAAATAGAAATATTTCAATTAAGATTTAATAAAAGACAATTTGACAAAGTACACAATGGAAATTTATAAGATTAGCTTATTTTTATCTCCATATTAATTCACACCTAAGTGTTAAATATCTTGATCTTTAACTGCTTGAACTTAGTAAATGATCTCAAGGTTAGGACCTATATTTTTAAAAGAAAGGGTAATATAGAGGATAAAAACGGAATTGTTAATAATAGATGATAGAATAGAAAAGTTACTAATTTCTCAAGCTGTAAATCTTTAAACAATCCTATTATATTTATAACTTAATTGGTGCTGTATAAAGACTAGTACAAGTTTTTGCAGCATAAATTAGAATTTATTAAGATAAGTTGCAATAAAGAATGCAAATGACTTGTAAACTTGCATCTCCGATATAAAAATCTAATAATTAAATAGTGGACACTTGCTAGAGACTTGATTTATGAAACTTACCTTGTTAGTGATTCCTTATAATCCAGGTCATCAATTCCAAATCTTTCTCTTATGTTTCTAAATACCATTGGGCAATACTCTTTTACTTTGAAATGGGAAGGCATATTTTCTCTAAAAGAAATCATGTTTGTTCAAACTAGATATTTACCCTGTTTTTTATGTCAATTTTGGAGCCAAATCAAAATATGTACCTAAATGAATTCAAACTTATACATCCCATACAAATTATACAATTCTTAATCAGTACCCTAAAGTGTTTGTTTTTTACATTTAATTTGTTACAAATTAATTTTGTAAATGTTTACCTAGAATTTGGTTAGACCATAAAATACACTGTAATATTAGGTCTTTTCCTTTGTTTTGAAAGTGTAGCACTGAGCTATGCCACTTTTGAAAATATGGTTGCATTTATACAAATTGTATGGATGGAATGATATTTTCAGAAGTGGCGTAGCTCAGTGCTACACTTTCAATGCAAAGGAAAAGACCTCATATCAGTAGTATGTCTTAATTTTCTTTAGAAATTGATATACCTAAGTAAGAACCTCAGTGAGAACTTTTAAATCAAAATTGACTGGCACTGTTATTAGATATTCTTAATACACTAAATACCTGTTTTTTTATTTTTTTGAATATCAAATAGTTTAAAGACAATACTCTAAGAAAATAAATGTGTATAGGCCACTGCTTTAAACTTATTCATTGTGTATTTTATCAATTTTAATATTTAATTTAAGTAAATTTTAAATCTATATATCCACAATAACTATGTATCAACATTTGTCTCATCCTTAAAAGCAAAACCCCAATAAATTAAAACTTATTATTTAAAAAATAAAAACAGCAATATTTTAATTTGGCATTATAAAATCCATTTTAATTTTTAATATTTTATAAACTTGAAATGTATATTCATTAATCTCAAATATTTGACCATGAGAATATTTTATGTAAAACATTGATTTTATTTTTTTTACAACATTAATTTGTTACTTGTTGTGTCGCTTCACTTTTATAAAGCATTAAAAATGTAGGGAGTTTGTTTTAAATGAATATAAATTGATTTATTTACTTGTTAAAGAGATGATTATCAATTTTAATCTTGGAATAAGCCCTGAAATCGTCAGGCAAAAGCATCACTGGAATAGTAACGTGCATAAGTTCATTAATCTAAAAAATAATAAACAATTAACAGACTGCACAGGATGTGTTTAGTAAACAGAAACTCACTGTATGGTTGATACCCCACATAAAGACAGACAAAAAAGGCTCATTGGCTCTGAACAATTTTACTTTTTGATGTTTTACACGAAAATGTTTCTTTTTTAATTTAGAAAGGCCCTGCTGAACACTACTCATTTTGACAGTTAATTTTTTTTCAGACAACTATCGTACTTAAATTACAAGCTCAGTTTCATTTTAGCATCACTAAAAAACACGATACTGGTTGTTTTATTTAATTTTTTTGTAGTCTATTAGTGTATGAACTGTTTCTGCAGCACTTAATTGAATACAATTTTACACATCATTCCGAATAAATTAAGGTATATCACATTCGACACTCACACAACACACACCTTCATTGATTACTTCCCGCAGTGTTGATAAATATAAATTTTGGAACTACACGGTGTTGCCATTTTGCCAATTAGTCAATTTAGTAATATTAGGCATTTTCGACGATTGTGATCAAATTCCATACTTTTAAAAAAATGTATTTTTTATTTGATGTAAAATGTTAAACGAAGTTTAAATTGCTAAGGGTCGATTCCACCGTTGTATTAAACGACGTTTAAATTACTAAACGAAGATTAAAATAACTTAAGTCATGTATTTTCT
Organism: Psylliodes chrysocephalus; assembly: GCA_927349885.1. Classification (NCBI taxonomy): domain Eukaryota; kingdom Metazoa; phylum Arthropoda; class Insecta; order Coleoptera; family Chrysomelidae; genus Psylliodes; species Psylliodes chrysocephalus. The sequence goes on from OV651818.1 coordinate 41,802,333, forward strand.
AAATAACAAAAAAGTTTACTATAAAAATGGCTAAAAATGAATGTATTTTTATGTTGGCATTGACCTTGACAAACTGACATTAGTGACAGTTGATAGTGACATTAGTGACACTTTGACATTTGCGATTTTGTTTTTTACAAAAAATACCAAAACAAAAAGTTGTTTTTATACAAAGTCAATGAAATCGTTATTTTTAACACAAGTAGCACAACTTTCCGAAATAAGAATATAAATATAGTTTACAAACCTAACCGATATTCGTTTAATAACAACAACTTACAAATTTAGGTTAATGTGTTTTCTCCTAATTTGATCAATACTTTTTGTTGACTATCATATTTATAAGTAAATTCCATAAATTTGCGTGAAACACTCCTTTTAATTACGTCAACATGTAAAAAATAGATGTCGCATTTAGCCCTGGAAAATATAGCACACGCAATTTGAAAGATTGATTACCTAGGGAGCCTTCAGAGCTAAACACCATTTTATAATTAGTCTTATTTTAACAGAAGATAACAATGGTAAGAGTGATTTCAGTGCATCATTTTGCAAATCAACACATCCAAGTAGTAGAACAGCCAACAGCATGTACAGTTGCACCTCCAAATCGGTTGCTTTCAGCCCTTATGAATAATTGTGTAGAAGTTAGGGATTTAAGTAATGATTCTGAGATAATATTTTCTTTTCCTACTGTGGATGAAGTTGTTCAAATAGTTCACTGTCTAAATGGTAAGTAATATACACTGTATCAGAGCAGAGGCAGCTCGAGGCCTAGTCTACAAGGAGGCTAGCACATCCTATATACTTAATACAAATATATATTTCTATTAGAATACAATATAATATTTCTGCTTTTTGTATTCTAATAGAAATATATATTTGTGTTAAGTATATGTAGGGTGTGCCTTTCAATAGTAGTCTCCTCGTAGACTAGGCCATGAGCCACCTCTGTACTGTATAGTCTAAGAATTATACTAAAATTACTAAATTTGAATTCCAGGTGACTATGTTGCTACTTTGGAAACAAAATTTAATCGCCAAAATAAAGAGATCAATTTTGTCCGAATTTATATTAATTGGGATAGCATTGCAACTTTACAGCAATCTAAAATGACAAGTAGTGGTGTAAGTCTTGGTTCTTCAGAATGTGGGATGGTCCAGCCCATGAGAGCTAGAATTGCAGGTAGAGTCACACCCACTACTAACCAGTCTGAACTAGGTAGTCTTGAGATGATCGAAGTACCAGTTAAGAGGAATCCAAATTTTGTTGAATGTTGTCAGGTAAATATACATTTTAGGCTTTGTTTCCAAGTATTATGTAAATTATTTGGTTATATCTTATGAGGCCATTTTCTTTGTCCATCAAACTGTTTAGATAAATGTAATTAGAAAAATAAGTTTACTTTGCTTTTGAGGTCACTACTACATTATTAGTAGATAATCTTGTAGTTTAGTGTCCTCACAATTGCTGTTACTATTCATTATGCATGACAATCAGAATAATTGTTACATAGTTGCCAGGGTTATGTAGTAATTTTTAAAATCTACTTAAAAGTGAATTTGATGCTGTCAAACATATATTTTCAAGGGATATGATTTTTTTTAAATAAATAAAAATATCCTTTAATTTTAGATTATTTTGATGTATTTTTTTGTGAAACACAGATTTTCTTTGCCCTCAAAATTAAAAGATAAAAAAACAAAAATGAACGGCAAAACAAAAATGAACATATGGGCAATGTGACAGGTGTAAATTTCAAATTCTAAATGTCAGTGCAGAGTGGAGCGGATATGCCCATTAATAGAACACTAAACTACAGGACTACCCATATGTTTATTTTAGTATTAATATTTTCTTTTTTCAACATGTTGGTCTACATAAATTACAAATTCCTTAAATTACTGTGTTAATAGTTATTTAAATTGAATAAATAGATTTTTTTTTATAAATTTTGTCTGAAATTGTCAAATTTTTTAATACAGTGGCTCATACTGTATTTTTTATTTTAGGTGTCTGGAAACCTATTAATACTTTCAGAAAAATTCATAAACATATATTCATTCCAAATTAAAACACATGATATTTCTAAAATGAGATTTGTCGATTTTGAGGAACTTCCCATTTTGATTGAACTGTCATTTAACCCTTATCAAGTGTCATTTTGTGAAAATTACATTGCTTGCATGAGTAAAGATGCTTTTTATCTATTTAGAATATCTGAAAGTGTTAAAAGGGAAAATAGCGAATTAAATTTATGCTGTGAAACAGATTTTAGCTACATTTGTAAGTATAATACACTCAATAATTAAAAGTGTAATTGACAATATCTGTATCTTTGTGATTTTAGACCCCAATAATGGCCCAATAGATTATAAAAAATTGTTAAAAGATGAACTGTTGAATGCATCCAAAGACAAAATAACTGTTAATTTACCCACTATAGTTAAAGAAAATAGTATAATTCACAAAAGTAGCCCATTTACATTTAGTGATAAAGATATATCTGGGATAATTAGATCAACTGCTATTGTAGAAGTAAGTGTATGCTTGATATATAGTTAAGGCAAGGCAGGGCAGCATATCTTTACCTGTAATATTGTTTTTCCCCATAAATAACATTACAAAATAATGGCAGCTAGGCACGACTTTTTTTTATTTTTTGAAACAGACTGTTTTGACTAAAATTTGTTGACTTATTTCAGATGTATATTAGGTAGGGTGATTTCTCCAGTTGTCGACCATATTTAAACGAACTTATGTTAGATTGCCAATAAAAATATGTGCAACAGTCAACCGGAATAAATTCAGTAGCTCAATTACTATTAATATTTATAAAAAATTCTGAAACACATCACTTTTAGATCATAAAATGGCATCCTGCAACTAAATTTGTAAGTAGGAAGTAGGGTTTGTCATGCCTCATTTGAAAGGTCTCTCATTCTCTATTCACAAATGCTGTGGTTTTAAAATTTATTTAAAAAATTAAGAGTAAAAAATAAATAAATTACTAATAGAGTTTTGTTCTTGATAATGTAAAAAAATAACAAAAATAATCTTAATTTAGGAGATTTATTTCATATATGGGAGAAACCTTAGACTCTTTCGACACTGAGGGTATGGTTTTAGTCCGAATGCAGGTATTTATAAGTACACTTAAAGGACGAGCCAGTGCTACAGCACAGTCTTTTAAAAGGAAAACAGGAATATGGTCTGGCCCAGTGGTCCGCTTGGCTTTACTGATTTTAAGGTATCTAATACTTGGTTTTTCTAAAAAGCTAGTAAAGTTTAAGTGATACATGTGGCTTTCGTTTATCAGGACATTTGTGGCTGAAGACTGCACATAAGATTTACTAAAAAAGGTAGCAAAGCCATTTAATATATCTGATGGATTAAGAAGAAAGTTACCTTGATAGATCATGCTCTTACCAACTTTATTGGAGGATTTTTTATTATTGATATAAGCCCAGAATTTTTAGAATTAATCGATATTTCTGATTCAGCTTTTTCAAGATATTATTTGTAGGCTCCATCGACATCAACTTTAACTTGTCTTCTTATGCGTCTAAGTTCCTCAAAAGCATGAATATAATTTTCTCTCTCACACTGTTGCCAGAGTTTGGATTTTTTGCGAATGAAAGCTGTCCAGTCCAGTCAATTTTGGAAATCATGTCATACAACATATATATCTGTTTATTTAGCAAAGCTAATAGTACATTACAAATAAATAAAATTACAAAAAATATTTATCTATATCTAAAATATAAAATATAACACTAAAATATCACAGATGCTGGCTCGTTAACATATAATCTCTTAGTTTATATTTAAAGGTATTAAATGAGGCGACATTTCGGAGTTCTAAGGGTATCTCATTAAAAGCTTGAAGTCCCTTAAAAAATATTGAATTTTGGGACTGTTTACGTGCAACTTGTGGAATATGAAAATTAGATCTATTTCTTGTGTTATAGTTATGATAGTCAAAGTTGTAATTGATTTTATCAAGTAAATAAGAGGGGACCAGTCCATGTTTAATTTTATAAATGAATATTAAAGTTAAGTACAGAAAATAGTTTTTAACAGAAAGCCATTTCAAATTTTGTAACATACCTAATATATTGGTCCTTCTATCACATGACAATAATATCCTCATTGCTCTATTTTGTAATTTCTGAAGTCTGTTGGTTTCATTCTGATTAAGTAAATACATAATGGTGGCACAATAAGTGAAATAAGGCAAAACTATACTGTTATATAAAAGAATCAATGACCATTTATTAATATATTTTGAGCACCGGTATAAGTAGTTGACTTTAAACGCTACTGTTTTAATGATATAGTTTGCATGATCTTTAAAAAACAACATATAGTCTACTATTACTCCCAGATATTTAATTTTTTTACGACTTCAATGACATCATTTTCAATACTAATTTTCATATTATTTTCAGTAAATTCATTGTAATACCTAACATTCCCGATAATCATAAATTTAGTTTTGTTAATATTTACTTTTAACGAATTAAAACAACACCAATAATATATTTGCTTTAATGTGGTATTTATAGTAGCGGTTACTTCCTGCAAATTATTAGCAGAATAATACAGCAGAGTATCATCTGCAAACATATGTATGGAGCAACCACCTGCAACTTGAGAAATATCATCAATATATAGAAGGAACAATAGTGGGCCCAATACACTCCCCTGTGGTACGCCTAATTCATTTTTTTGTTCTTTTGATAAAATGTTTTTAAACCTTAATTTTTGTTTTCTATTGTTCAGGTAATTTATAAGCCATTCTAGTGAATTTTCAATAATACCAAAACTTTTTAACTTTTTAATCAGTAGAGATCGATTTACCGTTTCAAATGCTCTTTGTAGGTCTAAAAAAAGAGCACCTGTAATTAACTTGTTGTCAAGATTCTGTTTCCAGTCATTTAATACATATTGTAGTGCAGTCTCGCAGCTGTGTTTACCCCGAAATCCTGATTGATTACTATTATACATATTATTTTCTTCCAAATATTCAATAAGTTGATTATATACTACTTTCTCTAAAATTTTTTCTACTGTACATAACATATTAATAGGACGTAAGTCCACTGCCCTATTTGAATTCTCAACCTTAGCTATTGGTGTTATTACACATTACGAAAGTTATGGCATTTTAAATTATTTTTATTATTCAGTTATTCTACTGATTTTAATGTAATGTCCAAAGCTGGATGATGACAATCTTCCTTTATCAACGGATCTACGGAATTTTCAACAAAACAGGAATTATTAAAGTACACTAGGTCTAGGCCTATTATTTTCATTAAAAACAAAGTTATTCTGTTTTAAATCAAAAACATTGCAAAATTGTTTAATGCATCTAATCTTGCATTCGACTGAGATTTGGCAAGAAACAGCATATTCCGATATATTGAAATCACCTAAAAATAAAATTTTATTTCCATAAAAATAATCCAAAGACTATAGCGACTCAAAAAGACATTTGTATTTCTCAAAAGGTGTTCTTGGTGGAATATATACAAATATACAATATACAAATAAGTAAGATTTAATCTAACTTTTATTAACAAGACGTCAGTGAAGCTAAATAGCGGCCAAGAGTACTGCTGCAAATCAATACGAGTAGAAATGTACTCGATCAACACCCCACTGCCTCGAGTTTTATCACTAACTGCAAGATTCCTATCGATTCTAAAAACATTAAAATCTGTAGTAAACAGTTCCGAATTATTGACAGACGAGTCCAACTAGGTTTCAGTAAAAATAAATATTTTGAAGTCAATTTGACAAATTCTATGGTTTTTGTTTTCATACCACAAGAATTTTGATAAAGTATTGATATTTCATTCTTACTTTTATTTATAGATTGTATAGATTTATATGAAGGTGTGTTTACGGGGGGGCAACAGAAAATTGTTAAAAATGCCATGCCTGGCAGCTTCCTAATCGTAAATAAAATTATCTTCCTAAATTAATCAACAGCTGAGGCGTGTTCAACGTAATTGCAAATGTTATTCTTCTTAAATCAGCTAAATCTCGTGGTGTATGTTTCCGTAGCATATTTTTCCCCATAAGAAAAAGTCTAATGGCGTAAGATCAGTTGCGGTTCATTCTATCGATCCTCGCCTTCCTATCCACTGATTTGGAAATATTTGTTCGAGATACTGCTGGACATTCTTTTGATAATATTGTAGTGTGCTCCATCCTGCTGGAACCATATCGCATTCGCTGGAACTTGTGGGTTTGGTTGACCAGGCTATACATTTGTCAAAGTTGGCACGACATTATTTTGGAGCAGTGTTAAATAATTATCTCTATTCAAATTGCCATCAATGAAAAAGGGACCAATGGCATGCTCAAACATCAACCTTTTCAGGATATTGTGTATATGATCTCATCCAGTGAGAATTTTCATAAGACTCCTATCGACATTTTGCTGCAATGCGGTATAAACTAGCACCACTGATATTATTCGTTTCCTGCTTGCGATAATCCTAACTATTTGTTGTTTCCACATGGACTTGTGGACAGCGTATTGGAAAACGTTCAGTGTCTGACACTATGTAAAAATCCTTTAAAAATCTATAGAACATTACCGGCGGTAATTTACCGCCTAGATGTAGAGACTGTTTGCTATGCTCACTTTAACAGATTAATAATATAATAAGTAGGAATTAGGCTGGAAAGATGATTGTTATGTTGGGGATGGAGTGTTAATACACTGTGACTTAAAAAATCTATTGTGACCCCTTCTGTCGCTAATGCAGCAAGGAAATGTCCCAATGCCTATAACGATCCTTCCAATCTTATCTTCTCAAGGAAGTGTAGGATTTGGAATGGCTTTGAGTTAGGTAAATCTCCTTCTATTTGATATGCTGCTAGGTATAGTGCCTTTGGATTCTGGAGTGCTACACATTCAGTTATAATGTGAATGGAGGTTTCGTACTCCTCCTCACAGAATCTGCACTCACTATCTTCTACTACTCCAGCTTACTAAGGTTCCCTTTTAGTCGGCAATGCCCAGTAAGGATCCCTATTACAATACGTAGCTTGTTCTTGCTCAGGCAGATGCAGGCTTCCGATCTTTTCTGGTTATATTCACCCAGAAGTATCTTAGCCTGTCTTAGCCCCAAGAGATTGTTCCAATTATCGGTTCTTCTACTGCTCAATTATTTTTTAATCTCTCCCAATATTATGTTACTGCTGATACCACAGAACGGCACAGGTCCCACAAATGGTGTTTCAGCCCTTTTCCTTGCGAGATTATCTGCAATCTCGTTACCCTGTACCCCGGGACCAAGGTGAGAGTAACTCTATTTTTCTCGCCTAGCTCATTCAATTTTTCTAGACATCTCCAGGCTATTTTTGAGCTGATTACGTAAGAGCTCAGTGCTTTGATGGCTGCTTGACATGATGATAATCTCTTGTCTACGATAGTTTCTCTCAATGTTAAACTGGATACACTTCTCGATGGCGCGAATTTCCGCCTGGAAGATGCTTGGGTATTTTCCTAATCTTTCGGAGTGCCTGGTTTTAGGACAATAGACTCATATTCCAGTTCCTTCTATGGTCTAAATAGCATGTCTTTTGGTTGCAAGAACGATGGACTCTTGTCTCCATTCTTTCTCGCGGCCCAGTTTTGGTGTTTTGAAGTTTTTCACAAAACTGTACTTCTTTCTCATTTCATCTTGGGGCATATCCCAAGTAAATGTAGAGAGGTGGGGTTTAAGATCACCTCCATTGCAGCCGTAGGACATGTTCTCATTGCACTGGTGATACAAACACAGGCTACTCTTTGTACTTTTGATATATTAGCTCTCGTAGTAGGTAAACTAGTTCTATTACTCCAGGCTATAGCCCCGTAAGTGATGATTGATCTCACTATACATCCATCGCAGTGTGTTAGTGATAGTTACTACTAACCAACCTTGTTATAAAGAGTTACAGAACGGTAGGAAATTTTGAGTATATATTATGTAAAAGAAAATGATGATAACTTGTGCAAACCGGCGAACTGGATAACTCATCCTGTGACGCATAGGTGAAGATAAGCTGCCCAATCTATTATAATTTTTCCAATAAAATCTTTTAGCTTCTCAATGACACAGTTTTATCGATATCCTCTTTTAGACCAAGAGTGTTCAATACAAAATTGAGAATCTAATACAATTAAGACTTTTATCGATTCTGATCGAAAGCGCTCAAAGGCAAGTGACAGAAGAATTCAAGAGCATGATTTTGCGACCTATATATATAGATCAAAGCTTAAATAAATCGTCATCAAAAGATTCCAATAAGAAATTCTTACACAGCGATTTTGATAAATGTCTTAATAGCGTCATGTGCATTGTTGCTACCCAGCAAGAGGGTTATTTATACCATTTTGATGACAATGGTAATATTATATTTTCATATATTCATTTTCATCTACTCCATATATTCATTCTATTATCATATATTCATTTTAATATATTCATTTTCATATGTTCTACTTTCATATATTCCATATTCTATTCCCTTTGTACCATTTTTTTTTATTTTAGTAACATGTGCTGATAGAGACAATTGCCTGGCTGTATACCCCTTCACAGCTCCAGTTTTTAAATTAGTTATGGAAGAATATTTATTGCACGCTTTAACTGAGACAGGCCTGGAGTCATATACGTTGAGATATGGGCATCAGTTGTGTAGGAACTTCGAACTTATTGATAATATAAATGTGGTTAGTCTCTTATATAATTAATATTTGTTCAATATAAACTACAAATTTTTTTTTTTATTTTTTTTATAAATATTATTTTTAGGCGTGTCCCTCAGTGTCTGAATCCATCTGCCTTGTGGGGTTGAGGCCCTTCTTGGGAGTTGAACAAATTTTACTAACAGAAAATCACATGATTCTTTTGGCCAATTCTGAAACATCACCTGCACATTCGGCTAGTTCGAACAGCAGTTCAAATGCATCGTTTCTAACGTTATATAATCTTGAACTTCCCTCGCCTAAAATGATTTTCAATGACATTTCTATTGTTGCCAATGTTCACAGGTACATACATATATTTTTTTTTTAATATATTTCTAATATCTTAAATAACGTCTAATTCTTCTAGATTTACATCGGTACAAACTTACTGCCATTTGATGAGTGAAGCCCATATGGTGCTCAGATTGACGCTTCTGTTAAAAAAATGGACAATGACTGATGATAATGTAAAGTTAATAATAGCTAAAAAGAGCAATAACGATGACGTTATTGAGACTTACAGAATTTCTTGTGCGCTTTTGGGTGATCATTTTGTCATGTAAGTCTAGGTAAAATAATATTTGGGTAATAAAAATTAAATGATTTACTTTTTTAGGTGCAGCAATGAGGATGATTACAGCTTAGCTGTACCGTACTACAAAATGGCTAGAGTACTACCAGCGGAAGTGTTGAAGAGGGTTAAAAAAATACAGGAGCAATCTGGAAATCATGTAATTTTTTTATTGTTTGTACTTCTGTTAAAAAAATACTATCCGACACAAACATCTTATTTCTTAACTACAAGGGTTTAATACTTATGTTGGTGAGCACGCTACACCCATACAATAAATGCCAATCAAAAAATACGCCATCGTTGTTTCTCAATATGACGCTTAATATCAATTGAATAAGTTCAAGATTCTTATTAATGAGTCGCTTACATAATACAGTTACAGTGCACGTAGTAAAAAGGTATAGACAAGATAAAAATTGACTATACTTTAATTTTTTTATTTATGTTTATTGATAGTACCGTTAGTTTATAGACATCTTGTTTGTTTTAAAACTAGTACTTACTTAATCCATAAATTCTTTGTTTTTGACTTTACTTTTTTATTGATATTTTCTGTTTCATTGTCCTCTTTTGTTGCCAATATGTGACCTTGTCGTTGTCAAAATCTGATTTTTTTTAACATTGGCATTAGATATAAGGTAAGTGGGATGATCTTATCGTCTTCCACTGCGACGCAGATGGATCTATTGTGGCTCATGTCTATCTTAATGTTCACTGTACAAACCGTATTTTTTATTAAGTCCATGGTTGTTGGATGACTTGTTTAAGGGGCTCCAGTCGGGCGAATCTGAAGATCTTGAACCTAGTTCTTTCCAAAACGAAGCAGGTACATAGAATGTGACCTATCCTTCTGACCTATCCTTCCAATGTGCCGTCATCAATTCAGTGACAATCCGTAGATCGTTTCTACTCCATTCCCGGTTCTGAACAGATGGGCTTATGAGAGGGTTTGGTATTAGCGTCTTCAAATTAATTAGCCCTAGGGCATCTGTCCAGTTTATGAGTGTTACATTCTCTGTCCATTTTGACAGAGCTCGTTGCAATGCCAAGGAATGGTTCTGGTCCTCTTAACTCGGATTCAGTTAATCTTTTAGAGAGCGCGTCGGCGTTTTCATTGTCCTCCACACCACTGTGTACCCGAACCCAGATCAAAGTAATTTTGTGCAGCGAGGCGCTCCAGGATGTTTAGATAGTTCCAAATCAGATTTGAGTTAACTCGGTTGAAGCTCAGGGCTTTAAGGGTTGTCTGGCTATTCGGAAAAATCTTTATAGTCTTCGTAGAGGGGAGAACATTTTCTGCTTGGAAAATCATGGGCAGAGTGCCCAGGTTTATTGATATGTCAACTTTAAACTTCTGGCCGATAACTCCCGCTTCTATTACTTCTTCAGTTTTGTACAGAGCATAGTCTGCCTGAGACAGGGTTGGATTCCCCCTGCTGCCTACGTCTCGTTCTGGACTGAGAACGCTATATGATTTTTTATGTTATGTCGGGAACTAGCGAGTCTCAGCAGACCACGCCAAGAATATGGTGGTTATTAATTTTAGTCCCATCGCAGATCTTCCTCGCATTGGCATCAAAACATGTGTCTCTGGCAACTACAAAACCATTTTATCTCAATACGAGTACTTATCTTCTTTAATATTGAAATAACAAATAAGTTGAAATGTTGTCGGACCAGTACCTGTTTTTGACTGACAAAAATATTTTTTGCATTATTTTTAGTCTACAAAGGGCTTAATGTTCTATCTTAAAAACACATTATTGGACGTTAAAGCTGGACCGGACGCAGATAAAATATTTGGTTCTACGTCGAAACAAAACTTTTCAGAATCGATCTTGGTTTTATTAGAACATCACAGTTACGAGGATCTTCCAAATTTGATATTGAAAAGCAAAATATTTAGAGAGTACTCCACGGATAAACTGATTTGTATTTTGAACGAAAAAATGTCTGAGTAAGTTACAAATAATTGTAATTCAATTATCAAGTAACGCTAACAACATAATGTATTATTTTTTAGCAATTTTCCAAAAACGTCTGAAAAACATTTAGCCCTAACTCTTCTCTACATTCTTAAATGCAATTCATCAAAAGCACAAGATCATTTAGACAAAATCACGAGGGATAATTTGTGTTGGCTTATTTTGGATAATTACGATTTATTATTCGAAACCACTTATTGTCCCCAAAATAGAAATAAGAGCGTAACCACTTTTTCGGAACTGACCATTTTGCTTATCGGTATATGCCCGGAATTGTTGTCCTCTATCTTCGTAAATCTCATAATGGATAAGAAGGTCATTAATTTGAGCAAGATTATCAAGGTAGGTGTAAATGTAAATGTGTTACAATAGTTACATTAGTGATTATGTACAAATTAGCTATTATATATCTAATTTTTGAACCGTCATTATTTCATTTAAGTGTATTATTTAGTTCTTAAAATATATTCCTAAAGTAAGTAGATAATATTTTAGGTAAGTTATCGATTAAAAATAAATTTTGTAAAGCAATAAATGAGTAGAGGTTAGGTGTCAATTTATAATTTATTTCTACGATTTTATTCATTTAAAAGCATACTTTATCTATTATAAATTGAATAAATTTACTTTTAACCGAATTTATAGGGTTCATTCAAATTTTTATAAAAAGAAAATACAAAATAAATATCAAACCCCGTATTTAGTGTACAGTAGAACAAAGCAAATACATTTACGTCGCTTAGAGAGAAATCAATAATTTATTGTCCGCTTGGTCAAATATCACATTCAATTTTTGTTCGTATTCTAAAAAGTTGGTTGTAAAAACCAGTAACGCACTTGATATGTAAATAGTTGTAATTAGGAGTCGCGCAGGTTTTCGAGTTTTGTGATTTGTGTAATTATTATAAGTATTAGGTATTATATTGAATTTGTGGACGATAAATAATATTTAATAACAATGGCACTATGGAGGCCAAGTGAAAATGAAGGTGTAATATTGCGAGGAGACTATTTTTTTTATTAATACTAACTGAACAACTTAACTCAAACTCAGTTTATTTGGAAATTAGTAGCAACATTTCTTCTCAGTCTCAAATCTCGACACTGAATAATCTCACATCTTCTTCACCCTTTGCCTGCCGCACTGTTACGTCACTCGTCAGGGGCGCTTCATGTACCGCCCAAATCAATTCAAAGGGCAATGTATAGTTTTGAATATATTTAAATGTTTAGAAATAGAAAATGGACCGAAATCATATAGTGAAATAAAAGAATTTCACAACTTACTAATTTGAATTATTTTAGCATATCGTCAGTGTAAAATTAGGAAAGTACGTAACTCCATTTAGGAAAATTTTACAATAGCGCCAAAAAACTAATTTAAATTAGAACCCCTGAACTTATGGTAACGGAATTTGTTTTTATGAAAATTAATATAAATTGGATGAATAATAAAATAATCGTTTCTCAGATGGAAAATCTGCCATTTTGGTACTAAATGGAGCTATAATCCGCATTTCAGGAAAAAGTGGAGTTACGCATTTTGCTATTTACAATAACAATATATAGAATTGTCAAAGAAAGACGTTGATCATACAGAAAATAGGTAAATATATCATAATAAAAAACGGGTCAATAAGTTCACAAAAAACTTTATTTGTAGAACAATTTATTCTCTATATGCAGAAAACAAGGTACCAACAAAAATTAAAAGAATATCCTGATTTAACTGTGTTTATAAACATTAAATTACATTAGTTTTATTGACCTGTGGGTTTAATCATAAAAAAATAGACAAACTAATGGTCGTAATGGAATCTTCATAGCTAATTCGGTGACAGCAAGATTATATTTGTATTCAATAATAGGATAGATATATTGTGTACTTTGATGAATATTGGTTTGGAAGACTCCTTATGGCTGGGTAGATAATACTCTAAATTGCCCTTTCCAGAGGAAAACGGATTATAATATTCAACGCCAGGAAGTTCTGTAAATAATAGGTTTTTACTCTCTGCTATTAAAGATTGAACAGCAGACTATCACGAAGACATGACATTCACATTATTTGAAAAATTCAATAATCCTTATAGACCGTGCATCCTATCATTCACGTCAGCTAAATAAAATACCAACCACGTCAACCAGAAAAGCAAATATTAAGCTATTACATAGCTTTTATCTCGGGCTTTGAGCGCGACGACCGAATCAAGAAAAAAAAAACGAAACCGTAACGAAAAAAAACCTAACACCCCCCACTCCGACCGGCACAGCGGTGCGGCGTTAAACAATATTAACTTCTCATTTATTCAATAAAAGAAAATTGAAAAACCGAAAAATCGAAAAACCGAAAAATCGAAAAAGAAATTCCGTAACGAAAATAAACCTAACACCTCCCACTCCGACCGGCACAGCGATGCAGCGTTGAAAGCCGTGCATCGTCGTTTCAGTTCGGCAGACTTCGGCACGGTGTTTGTGTGCGTGCGACTAGACGTATGCGTGTAGGCTTAGACACAATTTCGGAAAAATTGAATTTGAAAATGAATAATGATCCACAAGAATCCACAACAAAATATGGGACCACCATTGACGCGGTATTTTCCAGATATTTAGAGTATATCAAGTCTCAAACTTATGTTTCTTATTTCAGTTATCATAGACCTATAGTTTCAATGATAAAAATTTTTGAATAACCTACATGTATTGTAAGATAATAAAAATATTTTAAACAATATTAACTTCTCATTTATTCAATAAAAGAAAAAAATTTGTTTTCTTATCGGTCACCACGCTCAAAAAGTGTAACTTGAATTAATATCAAAGAAAAAAAAATACTGCATAAATAAAATAAATAAATAATTTTAATTGCATAAGTTGATAAAAAATGCTATGCAATAGCTTTACCACGGCATTCCCCGAGTGCCACACGTATTTTTTTTATTATTTATGAACATAAAAGGCAGTGGCGGCTTGTGAAATATAGTTTACTGCGGGCATCTGCAGACTCAGAAATAATTACTTAGAAAAAAAAAATATTACATAATTGTTTCATAGCGATCTTCGTCTTAATCCGCGCTGAAATTCTCATTTTGTTGAACATTGCAATCAACCCCCTACTTTGGCGCGTCGTAGAGCGGGAACTATTGGTTTCCGACAAAAAATGGTGTATGATTTTGTCCTGTACATATTTCATTTGAACTTTTTTTCGATAGCACTTACCACAACGGCGCTATTTCACGAAATGCGTCGCGACGCATGGTTTTCATCCCTCCACCCCTTGAGCGGCAAGCCCTCGAGGTCGCACACTTAGGTGTATTATCAGGGGACCCATGTCTACCTTCCCACCAAATTTCATTTCTTTCCGACCTTTTGCGAATAGACCCCCTTATTCTTTACCCACCGCTTGGACTAAGCACAGATCATATAATTAAAATTGAAAATAAGTATGTAATTGTACCACAAATGCAACTGGTTATCAAGTTTGATTACTTATATGCATAGTTTTTAATTTTTTTTAACCTATAATATTTTTGCTTCAGTTACAGTTGTAGAAAGAAATAATGTTCTTTTTTATTGATTCACCCACTTTACAAAGAAATTATTAAACTTTTCTACTTCATGCTTACTACTACATTCCCTTTGTTATTTATATTGAATTTTGTTTTCTTACTGGATTCAATAGGTAATATCCTTCCTCCATGGGTAAAATTTATTAAATTAATTTACCTATATTATGTCTACATTTTTGATAAAGTAATACTCGCGATATGAGAAGTAGAGTATTTAAAATCCATTATTTGAAATTCTACATAATAATTAGTTTTGGTGGGTATTAGGATAGTTAAATTTATTTTAGGTTAATTCAAACTTAATTCAAACATTACTTTCTTGCAAAACTCAAGATGAAATGGCAACTGTACAATGTTTAGAATGTAAAATGTTTTATAACGGGTATGAAATCGGTACGGCCATGGATATCGGACGATAAGTTTTTTGTTAACATATTCAATTCATAATAGATAAAGTTATACTACTACAATAACTACAATAAAAAATGTTAGTTACATACCTTTAAACTACTTTTGTACGATATATCAGATATCATCATTGAAATCAACATGAAAAATAATAAAACTAACAGTTATTATGTTTTAATTATTGAAGCCTAATTTAAAAATATTTGTTAGATAAAATCATCTCATTTCATTTTTTACCAATACATTAGATCTTGCTTCAGTGATGTTAAATTCGTATTTATTCATAGGTGTTTTTGGAATATTTGCCATCGAGCATAAGCAGCGATAGCAGCTGTGCAAGATTGGTTCTTCAAAAAACCATAGAAATGTATTTCGAACGATATTTTTCAAAGCCAGAAAATATCGATTTAACTAAAGTTGTATACGAAAGAGGTGCTAGCGAGGCTTTGAAACTTCTAGTCAGATCTTATCTTTCCGAGTTACAAATACAGCAGATAAGAGACGAAAGTATCAAAGATGGAAGGAATATAAAGTAAGCAAACACAATAATATATTATGTACATATTAATATGTTGAATCGTTTTTTAGTTGTAATCGAAATATGGAAAAGGAGGTATATGAAGATGAAAACGACGACACCAACAAAGACAGGCATCAAGAAAAATTGGGCTACAATCGGATAAATAAAACCTATTTCGAAGAACAAGTTAAAAAACCCAAAGATTCCTATCTGTTTTCGAGTCTCCGTTACGAATATTTAGATAAAATGCCGCCGTTTCAAATAGAGATTACCTCGAAATTGTATGAGGCTTGCATCGAAGATTACCCCGCCAAAGAACAGGGTGGACCCAATGAAAAAGCTGATATTATTTTAAAAAAATTGCAGGCTTTGCTGTGTAGCCAAGTTGTCCCTAAACAAGTTATAATTGAGGTAAGTTTTGTTTTAAGTTGAATAAAAGTATGTCACACCTTCTAACTGATTTTGTTGCTGCTATAGGTTAATGGTTATCTATCTGTTAATGAAACACTTAGAGGCAACGAAAGTTTGCAGTCAATTACAATGTTGACCAACGATGCTACTTTATTATTAATAGACTCGTGTCCACAGTGTCTTCTTCAATTTGGCAAGGTTGGTTAACTTTCATCAATTGTCATTAACGGTTGTTTCATTATTATTATTATTATTATTATTTTTTTAACTACAGGATAGGTTTACCAGAACCGATGAATGGAAGTTCTTAATAGCCACCGTACAACGAAGAATTTTGAAGTTATCCCAAACAGAAAACGTTAGAAGAGTGTGCTTTTTCCACAAGAAGATTTTAAAAGGTTTGCTTTCATCTCTATTAGTGACTCTAATAGTTGACATCTGTCACCAAAATTGTATAAAGAGGCTCATTAGTTAAAATTAGAGTTACTTTCTATAATTCTGGAACTGTAATTATTAACAAGAACTTTATTATTTTTTTCAGATATTTTGACTTATGTGGCCTCTAACATGACCCTCGACCAATTAATACAAGTATTTCCTCAGCGATTTAGCACAAACCATCGAGATTCTAATCACAAAGAATCTGCCGAGATTTCGCCGAAATTTAAAGATTCGCATGAAAAATCCGAGTTTGCTTATAGCGACGAAGATCTCGATATATTAAGGGAAATACAAAACTACGAACCTTTTGTCACTATTTGCAAGGAAACCATGCACGCTAACCAAATAAATAAACTTATTACCACAACTGGGCAGCAGTTGTTGTGTTCACTTAATTTGTAATAACCTATAACACCGTATTTTGATTCTTTTGGAAAAAGTTTTATTAAATGAATAAAGGTCAACTATTGGTTAATGTTAGTACATAGAAATGCCGCGTTTGAGAATCCACATCGGATGCATTTTTTACATTTCGACGTTTTTTTTATCCACATCGGACACATCTGTCCCATTAGATTTACGTATACTGAATCACGTGATCAAAGATTTACTACATCTCAGATGCATCCGATGTGGATTCTCAAACGCGGCAAAAATGTGTCACGACGAGGGCTATGGTCACGACACTGTTTTGAATATGCATATTTTGACATTTGATATGGGTAAAAATCTGACAGAAGAAAAGTGACATTTAACATCTAATAGGTACCAAGTGTATTTCTGAATTTGGTTAAAAAAGTACCTGTTAAATTAAACATTTTATGTTTTTTAACGACCTGGTTTTCTGATAAATAATTAAATTTTGGTTGTCAAGTGATATTTACTCATATAATAATAATAATTAGCAAATAAGTCATATTGACAACTTAGTACAATATGTGTGGTCGCTTTTTAGACATAAAAATTGCCTTTTATCCAGTTTTTTATTATTGTTTAGGACATTTGAATCGACTGCTTCTTAGGAAAGAGATTATTATGTATAGGTATATATTTTTTTTTATTTAAAAATAGATAAAATTTGACTAGATTTATATCAAAGGAAAAACGGTTTGACAAGAATTCATAATCAAAAACTTCAATATTTAATAAAAAATATATTTAAAGAGAACTATTCGAGTTTCGTTAATTTTTTTAAACTATTTTTGAATCAATTGAAATTTTATTGTTAAGAAAAACAGTTGAATCTTTTTATATGTTTATAGATGCTTTTATGATTGTGATATTACTTTTAAATAAAATATATAATATAAATGTTTTATGTAAATGAATGTTTTATTTTTAGTTTTGATTCCACTCCCAAAAAAAATAAGTAATCAATTTATAGTATATTACATAACTGTAAATCACCGGCGGATCTAAGGGAGGGGCAATGCTTAATAGTTGATGTCGTTGACATCTAATAAAAAAAAATTGCCCATGCTTACGAACCGAGACAATTGACCTCTACCTCCTAGGAAAGGTTCTGGATCCGCCCTTGGTGGAAATTGATATATTTCTCAGGAGTGGATGTTCACAAAATAAATAATTTATACCTATGTAAATAAATGAAGTTTTAATTTATTAAAGGTGCGTTCTTTTTCTTGATTAACAAAAGAAATTGATAAAAAAGGAATTTATGCAATCCGTTTTACAGATACGTCATTTACATACTTACCGAGATACTTTAGGTTCTTTCGTTCGCTGTTGATGCGCCAGTGTCAATTACACCACCTTATTTACCTAGTTTACTTCCTCCTTATTCCTTATACACATGTCGAGTGTAATTCACTCCTACTAAATAGTTGGTGGAGAAAATATCCGCGAGTGGACACCACATCGCCGACAGAAAGGTGTAGTGGATTTTACACCCGGCTAAACGAAAGGTTTAGTGTCCGTTGGTGCCCATACACGATTGCTCCATCACCAGTGTTACCAGATGATCAAAATCAAATTGTACAATGCTGTAGACATTATCGTTTTTTTCATGATTTATTCGTACAAAACTGACCTTATTGTGACGTTATCGGAGGAAGGTTAATTTAAGAGTTTATGGGTTTAGGGTGATTTGTTAATAATTTTATTGAATAAACATAAAAAAATCAAAAGAAAAAATAACACTTATTTAACCTATTCTTGTTCAGCTAAAGTTTAAAAAATAATTTCATCTTGTAATCCTTTCTGATTTTGGTCTTCCAATAATTGTTTCTGTATATACAAATATACATTTTTAAAGATCTCATGAATATTATAATTTCATCTGTAGGTTTAAAACTTACATCCATTTTGCAAAATGGACCCCGCACTTTCCTTATGTAAAGTGGCGACCGGTAACATTTTCTGAAACTTTGGTATATTATTGTACTCAACCTGATAACCAAAAGTGTGTCAATTGGCTCAACTCAATCCTATGACTTGTTCCCGATATAATAATAATACTCTCCCTAATTCACCCCCTTACGAGTGAATTTTAACCCCAAAAGCTGCCCAGACAGCACACCAAATCCCAGAGATATCCACAGAATATCTTTTGTGGATATCCAATATATCCACAGGATATCAGAAATATTCCGTGGATCTAATATGGATATCCAAATGTCCGTCTATATCCAGAATATAGAAGATATCCTAATGGATATTCAGCAAAATATCTAATGGGTATCTTCCAGAAAATACAAGAAATCCCAGAGATATCCACAGAAAATATTTTGTGGATATTCAATATATCCAATATGGATATCCAACCAAATGTCCGTCTCAATGAACTGGAGTGGGGTAGAAAGCCAATGTGCATATTGTATCAATAGAACAATATGCGACTCTATGGGCGCAGCCATTTTTATTTCTCATCTCACTCGGGAGTATTTATAATAACCATTTTCTGTTTCACTTTGTTATTGTTCAATCCACATGCTGGTGGATCAGGCAATAACAAAGTGAAATAGAAAATGGTTGTTATAAATACTCCAGAGTGAGATGAAAAATAACCTGTCTTTGCCCATAGAGTCGCATGTCAAGCCTTTTGACAAGCATTCTACCCCACTCCAGTTCATTGGTCCGTCTATATCCCAGGATATAGAAGATATTCGGATATTCAGCAAAATATTTTATGGGTATCTTTAATAGAGGTTCATAAGTAGCCAATGATTATTGAATAACGTCGAAAGAAAATAGCAGAGATAAAAAATATTTTCAACACTCAAAATATTTTCAACACTCTGCCTTTGATTTTGCCCACTAAGGAGAAAGTCATCCTTATTAGGACTCTTCAGCAATAAATGAAAATTCTCGACTCCAGTCTCTAATGGAGTGATTAGGACACACATTTCGATCGAACTCAATTACGGCGGGTCGAGCATGAGTAGATGTGATAGTGGTATCGCCATCTATACTTAGTAAGCAGAATCAAATAACATCTAGTGGATATCCACGATGGTTTGCGTTCGCGCCTAGACTTTGATATATTTAGTGGATGTTCATGGGATATTGAATACACCTTAAAAAAATTAATTTTAAATATCTGAACGGTACTATTAGCCACAATGGCGTAATTTTTTAATAATTTGCTATATAATTACTATTATTTATGGAAATTTGCATGTCTATAAATTACATTTCATGGATATAAAATAGATATCTACCATGGACTGGACATTCAGTGGATATTGGGATATTCAGTAGATATCCAAAGGATTTGGTGTGCTGTCTGGGTGAGGTTGTCCGGGGAAAGGGACGGTTATTATTATTTGCCGTGGCACTCCGGGGCGACTTAAAGATGATTGATGGTGCTATTTGACTTACAGGTGAGGAAAACCCCACCCACCACCATCGAAAACGGTAACGTATGGCGATTTTTAATAATCTGGATGACAAATCAACAGAAATTAAATTTCTGCTAATACGGCATTCATCAAATCCTATAGAGAACCATGCAAATAAATTCACATGGTCTTTCGTAGTCGACAGAGTGTTAACCCTGGCAGACCGGACTTTTAATTTCTGCACCAACATTTTTTTTAATGCCAAGTTTTAGTTACAGGACCTTTAAGAAGTATTACAATTTTTTTTTAAGTCGTTCCCTTCTGGAGGTAGGCAAATGTACACAATTGTACACATCAGGTTTCAAGTATTATTGTAAAATAATTTTTTTCAAAGATTAAATTTTTCATATTTATTAGCAAAATAAACATCGATGTTGACAAATTAACGAAATGTAAACATAATCATTATTTTGAGTGAAAAGCCATAAAATAGTCTTTACCTTTGGATAAACTAATTCAAATTGTACTTTTGGCATTTTGATTTTGATGTGAATTTGATAAATTTACATCTGCTTGGTTGCTTTGGTCATCATCCCAGACAGCACACCAAATCCTTTGGATATCTACTGGACATCCCAATATCCACTGAATGTTCAGTCCATGGTGGATATCTATTTTATATCTATGAGATGTAATTTATAGACATGCAAATGCCCGTAAATAATAATAATAATTATAAAGCAAATTATTAAAAAATTACGCCATTGTGGCTAATAGTACCGTTCAGATATTTAAAATTATTTTTTTTAAGGTGTATTCAATATCCCATGGACATCCACTAAATATATCAAAGTCTAGGCGCGAACGCAAACCATGGTGGATATCCACTAGATGTAATTTTTGATTTTGCCCACTAAGAAGAAAGTCATTCTTGGACCGGTTTCGTTCTCATTAGGACTAGAATTATTTCCTTTTTTAAGAGTAGCCCGCCTGGCTTTTATTCCACCTAGTCTGGTACTACAGCGACCTTTGATTTTGCTTACTAACTATATATGGCGATACCACTTTCGCTCGTTGAATATCTACTAATACTCAACCCGCCGTAATTGAGTTCGACGATCAAAATTGGTATTGCAATCAGACTCCATTAGAGACTGGAGTCGAGAATTTCTATTTATTGCAGAAGAGTCCTAATAAGGACGAAAACGGCCCAAGAATAACTTTCTCCTTAGTGGGCAAAATCTTATTATTTGATGTATTTTACATCTGTCACATTTGAGTTTGGAATTATTTCCTCTTTTATCTATAGGATATATCCATTGGTTACTTATGAACCTTTACTTAAGATACCCATAAAATATTTTGCTGAATATCCATAGAATATCTTCTATATCCTGGATATAGACGGACATTTGGATATCCATATTAGATCCACTGGATA
This sequence comes from Psylliodes chrysocephalus, assembly GCA_927349885.1. Classification (NCBI taxonomy): domain Eukaryota; kingdom Metazoa; phylum Arthropoda; class Insecta; order Coleoptera; family Chrysomelidae; genus Psylliodes; species Psylliodes chrysocephalus. Next base: position 41,824,238 of record OV651818.1, read on the forward strand.
TCTATAATATCTTGTGGATATATTGGATATCCACAAAATATATTCTGTGGATATCTCTGGGATTTCTTGTATTGTATGGGAGATACCCATTAGAAATTTGGCTGGATATCCATAGGATATCTACTATATTCTGGATATAGACGGACATTTGGATATCCATATTAGATCCACGGGATATTTCTGATATCCTGTGGATATATTGGATATCCACAAAAAAAATTCTGTGGATATCTCTGGGATTTGGTGTGTCTGGGAAGAAGGGGGAGATGATTAAGATCAACACCATTAAATTGAATTTTAGTAAACGAGTTTCCTCACGACATCTGAATGACAGGTTTACATGGTACTATTCAATAATCATTGGCTACTTATGAACCTCTATTAAAGATACCCATAAAATATTTTTCTGATTATCCGAATATCTTCTATATCCTGGGATATAGACGGACATTTGATTGGATATCCATATTGGATATCCACAAAATATATTCTGTGGATATCTCTGGGATTTCTTGTATTGCATGGGAGATACCCATTAGAAATTTTGCTGGATATCCATAGGATATCTACTATATTCTGAATATAGACGGACATTTGGATATCCATATTAGATCCACGGGATATTTCTGATATCCTGTAGATATATTGGATATCCACAAAAAAAATTCTGTGGATATCTCTGGGATTTGGTGTGTCTGGGAAGAAGAGGGAGATGATTAAGATCAACACCATTAAATTGAATTTTAGTAAACGAGTTTCCTCACGACGTCTCTGAATGACAGGTTTACATGGTGAAGCCGAGGTAGAAGGACGTCTTTTGTCCATTTACTTGAGCTTATTAATTTGAGATTATTAATATTTATAGACATTACAATCAATGTACAAGTTTTTATCACAAATTAATGAGCTTTTATTAATTATATACTATCCATACATATCGCACCGACCGAGACTCGTTGTACACTATTGTACCAAAATTCGGATAATTATATGGACATTAGAAAATTTGTTAAGATAATAAAAGACTCAGTGTCTACCTATACACACTGACTGCACAGGAGCAAGGCTTAAATTTTCATAGCTCTCTTGTATGTAAAAATTCCTTATCTGACTTCCCCAATACGTAAAATTGAGGACGCTACAACTTTTAGCCCCACCATACTGCCAAAACATTCTTATAAACATGTTTAAAAGAAACATTCAAGTAACTTCTTCTCAACATAATTATCCTACTAGAGGTAATTACACTTACCTTTCAATGACCTCAAAGACTATTGGTCAACGCTGTACGAATTACTTCGCACCAAGATTATCCAATATGTTACCAGACTACATTAGGGATATTAATAAACTTTCACGTTACAAATATTCTATAAAAACTGGATATCAAGTAAAACAGATGTTATGTTTAATGACCTAATTGATTTAAGATACCTAAAATCATTTAAGTGTAACAAATTTTCCACTTGGACAATTTCAAAAAACCCATATAAAAAAAAAAAACAAAAAATGAAATATGTATGATCCGATCATGACTTAACTACCGACTTAACTCCTGAATATATCCATATCTCCCCAGTACTTATTTCATATTTATATATATTTTTTTCTTTAAATAAACATTATTATTAGTATAACAAAAGGAGATATATGGAAGTTATAAATAGAGATGGATCCAATATTTTTTTATTAAAAATAGTATGGGTAGATAACATAATACATTTTAATTTTATATTTATATAAATTGGTTTTTCATTGCACTGGGCTACAGTCCCACACCTCTACAGCCCTTACAGAAAAATCGCCACTGTTACTGTCAAATATTGTTCGAAAAAGACGAATTTCTGTACTTACGGACAATAAAAAAAAAGAAGTTGATTCAGGTGTTTAGTTTACTTATTTTATTAAAATCTTTTTAAAATTACGATTAATAATAAAATTATTGATATTAAAACATAAAATAAAGGTAAATAAATTTTAATGTACAGAATATTACACTGGTATAAATAATTTAAAATACAATCCTAAGCTAAATTATTATTATAAAGAAAATTTTGAATAAAATATAAAATGCGTACTTGAATGAAAGTGAATTTCATTTAAAGAATATTCCGAATGAATTCTAGATATAATTATTACAAAACTGAATTAGAAATAATTACCACAATATACAATTAATATGGATTATATACAGCGTGTATGTACAATAATATATATCACTGGTGTTACATTGGTCCTAAATATTTCTATGAATATAGGTATGTATATTTTTCCCCAGCATTGCCTATTATAAACAAATTTTTAGGTAAAAATTCTAAAACTAGACAGTTGTAAAAATTTAACTATTATCACATTGTTTAAGGCAAGTTAGAAACATATTTACTTTTATTAGTGTTTCTATTAATTAAATTATTAAATTTTATTTATTTTTGTAATAAAATAGGATGTTTCGCAACATACTTCCTGGATCAAAGGATTGCATATCAATCTGACTTACAATGACATGACATCTGAATCTCAACAAATAGAGATTGATCAAAAAAAGAAAATGTTTCTAAAATAGGCCATGACCAACAAAGACAGATAACAAGTTATAATCGTGATACCTGCGCACGGCTTTGAAGAAGGGGAAATTATTGTTTCTCATCGATTTTTTAAGTAGACAAAATTTGCAAAGAAAACGAATTATGGAAAGAGGAGGGAACAAAAGAGAAATTAGACTCACACAAACTGTAAAAAACTAGTAAACTTGAAACACCAATAAGGCCACATTTTCTAAAGAAAGTACAAACAATAGAAGGCATGTTAAAAGTTTTTCTAAAAGCAAACAGAAGTCAGTACGTTTTGGTCAAAATAATTAGTAGAAAAGTAAATAACGTTGCAGCTAATAATATTTTTCATAAACACTTAATTATTTATGAGATTTTACAAAATTGCGAATCATTTTGACGTTACCTTATAAAACTCAATCTATTTGATCCAGATCTATATTCGGCTAAGATAAGTGAATTAATCATTTTTTGCTCTTAAACACTGGTATAGGTACCCTTTTTTTAATAAACGTTTCCAAATTACATATGATTTATTGTGACTTTAAAGTTTAATGAAATAAAAAAATAGTTTTATCAAAATTATGGTTTTTAAATAACATTCCTTGTTTAACTAAATTCATGAAGGCCACAGTTTTTTAAAGGTTGAGTTAAAAATTGTTTGCGTTAAAGTAGCTAAAATTATTAAAACACTAAAATAGACCAAAGAAAAATTTTGACACTACTTTATTATTAAATTGCACTTTAAAGCTAACACTTTACACATTTTGAAACGTACAATACACTAAATCAGGTATGACGTAATTTATGTTCCAATGACAAATGACAGTGACAGTAGATTTATAAAAATATAATTTCTATTATTTTCAAGATTATTTTTATTTAAATATTAAAAATAATTCATTATATACTACTTTTTTACAGCCTGCAAACAATATTAAAAAAATCTAAAAACGTATATTTCAATGAGAGAACGGTTTGTTTGTTTTTAAAGTCAACTGTCATTGAAACATCAATTACGTCACACTAATATAGTGTATAGATAATTTGTCTGATGCCTAGTACCAACCGTAAAAAGGCTGATGACCGAACGTCTTCGGCGCTTGGTGAGTGTGGTAACCATGTATGCTGTGTTGCATGCCTCCCTGATGCGGGAATGGACCCAAACTTTGGGCCAGCGGCTGTCCCAATTGTCCTAAAGTGCCTGAGATTGATTGGTGGTTTGGTAAAGTAGGGCTGAGGTTTCTGATTTGGTGCGGAGAAGTCATATTCCATTGGGACGAGAGGTGATGGTGGTGGTGGTGGTGATCTGAATTGGATTCTGTACAGGGTGCGTCGTTGCTATTGCTGTTTGCTGAAAACAAGAAAATGTACATTATTACCGATAAGATATATTTAGACGTAATGTAATTTATTGCCCAAGCTATGTAGTGAAAATACATTTAAGAATGTCCAAATACATATACAATTAAAATAATTACAATTTAAAAAAAGCAAATATAAAATGATAAAAATACCAAGGTACTAGAAACCGAATTGATTCTAAAAACTCTCAGTCACATTATAACAGGCAAACATTTGATAGTTACTTTTTTATTTGAATTTTAAATTTAAGTTTGATGATATAAAATTTATTGTAAAGTTTGATTGTAATGTGATTAACAAACGTTGCTGTGGTTTTGTTGGGCGATGGTACGGAATTCAAAGAACTTTTGTTTCTAGTGCTATAATGATAATAATATCTGTTTTTCGTAAAATTTTCATCTTTTTTGGTATAAGAAAATACTGGGAAGTGTTAAAATATTCATTCAATTGAATAATGGTCGGCAATGTTACATAGAACCAGCTGAAGAAAAGGACCAAACTACTTTTTTCGGAATTTTAAAAATATTGTATATTTATTTAAAAAGTTTATTTGTTTTTATTTATATTCACTAAAACACTAATTTATTTATTAACTAGACTTATTTGTACCCAAAACAATTTATATCTCGAACACTAACTTATATTAACAATATTTATCTCAACAAATTGATTTTCAACTACACTCAGATGCAAAAAAAGACACCGCAAAAAATTTGGGTCTACGATAAATTTTTTAGCACACTATATAATTTTATCAAGTTTAATTTGTATATTTAGTATTTTCATAAAAATTAATATTTGACCTATGAACAGGGTTAATCGAAGGGCTGTTTTTTACCCGAATTTTGAAACACCCTGTGGGTTAATGTCGCTAGCGATTTTTCTTAAAACATAATTTTTCTTTTGAAATCATGTCTTCTCGATATTTGAGTTTTTGGTTCATGTCAATACGTGCATTGGTTAATTTTTGAGACCGAAATAAACTTTCCTCGAAATATTTGCGATTTTTTTACTTTTTTTCGTTGGGTTTGGGTGTTTCAAAATTAGGGTAAAAAACAGCCCTTCGATTAACCCTGTATCATAGATCAAATATTAATTTTTATGAAATTACTGAATATACAAATTAAAATTGATAAATTTATATAGTTTGCTAAAAAATTTAACGAAATTGTGACGTTATATCCCCACTTTTACTGCACTTTTCTTTTACTCAGACTATAGTTACAATAACAAATATTTATTAATAAACTAAGTTTCAATAGACTGAACCGTAACCTATTTGAATTTTATCTTTTAAATTTAGATTTTTCAGCCGTTTATTAAAATTAGGACATACATGAAAATGTACATTTATTCTTTCTTTATTCAATATACCTGCTCCCATCAGAACAATAAGAGTCACTCGTATGAAAGCTCCTTGGCTAACAGATACCTTAAAATGATGATGAGGTTACAAGACAATTCTCATAAAAAAATTAAAATCTCTAAAACCAACAGTGATTGGAAATACTATCAAGATCTTAGATACGAAGTAAATTATGCTATTAAAAGAGAAAAAAGGGCTTATCTTGAGTTTCAATTGAATAACAAACGCAACATGTGGCATGAGTTAAAAAATTCAAGTTTTAATGTAAAATAAACTACTGAATTACCTAGTCACTTATGTTAACCTGACGCTATCAATGATTACTTTCAACCTCTGATAGTAATGTAAACAATAGTGATGTTTGTGAATTATTTTTTGAAAATAACCTAAATAACTTTATTTCCCCATTCTCATTGGATTGTACAAATTACTTTTGTCCATCAAATCTAATGCTACTGAAGTAGATCCAATAAATATCAAGATGATATTACATTGTTGTTCACTCATTGTGCCAGTGATTACATATATTTTTAATTTTTGTCTAGAGCATAGCTTATTTCCAAACATCTGGAAAGACGCCATTGTAATTCTGTTACCGAAAAAAGATAAGAGTTTACAGATCTTCGACCTATTAGTATTTTGTGCACACTCTCTAAAGGGTTAGAAAAGATTATAGATTAACAAATTCGAAAGTTTACTACTCTAAATAACATTATCCCAGGAAATCAATCCGGATTTCGTCGAGGTTACAGTTGTTCCACCGCTCTGGCTAATATAACTAATGATATTTATTAAGCCGTAGATGAAAAGAAGTTGTGTGTATTAGTTTCAATTGACTATAGTAGAGCTTTTGATAGGATGCATCATCTTCTACTTGTATCTCTCTTGCACCAGATTGGTTTTTGTTTAAAAGCTTCCTCATTTATAAACAATTATTTAAGCCATTGGTTCCAGAGAGTTTTAGTGGGTAATTTATTTTCCGCTAAAAACTATTAGATAATGGGTTTCCTCAAGGTCTCCTTCTTTTCTCTCTATATACGTTTCAAATTTTACTTCATGTGAAAAAATCTAGGTCTTTATCTTGACACTGAACTCAAATTTAAAGAACATATTTCTCTCTTAATAAAGAAATCTTTTTGCTGTTTAAGAATGATTTATTCTCATCGAAAGATACTAATCTATAACTCAAAAATTACCCTCTGCGACTCTTTAGTCAATATTTAATCATTCCGATATTGTGTATAGCCCAGCTATAAATCAAAACGAATGCACGCGTCTTCAGCTGGTTCAAAACTCGTGCGTTAGGCTTATCTGAGATTCGTAGACAAATAGAATCTCACCAAGTTTAAAACAGATAGGCTGGCTTAATTTAAAACAAAGGTGTTTCCTGCACTGCTGCGTTTTCTATGATGAAATTAATTGTAAAATTCCAATATATCTTTATAAAAAAAGTCAAAATTTTGATATCAACCACACTCACTAAACCACAGATTTACAAAATCATTGTCCATTCCCAAACACAGAACTGCCCTTTTCAAATCCTCCTTCTCCTATAGCATATCACAGCATTATAACACTACCTAATTTTCAATCCATATCCATATCCATAAGTGACATGATGAATTTGATGTGGTACGTGGAGTTGTGAATTTATTTGTGTAGGTATTTGTTTTAGCTTTTTGTTTATGACTATTACTTAATTATTACTCAGTTAGTCAGTTTTATATATTATTTCTTACTGCTAAATTAGTTTATCGGAAAAAAAATCATGTACATTTTTTATTGTAGGTTAAGTATAGAACGCTGTTCTATCTGGTTTTTTTCAGATTGAAGAAAGCGAACTTTGCCTGTTGCTCTACAGGATTCCTTGTATTTATTATCTTTTAAGTGATGTATTTTTAATTGTTTGTAAAGGCCTGTATCAATAAAATCGTTATTATTATTATTATTATTATTATTATTATTATTATTATTATTATTATTATAATATAAAACTTTAAAATATGGTGGTGGACAATAGTTAAAATGGTGAAGGTTTTATTTAAAGCCATAAATTCCATTTGTGCAAATATTGGTGTCAACGTCCTTTTTAGAATTTTGGTGGAGGAACAACAAATGGTGGACAACAAATTACGTAACTATTTCAGTGAGTTGAAACCTTTAAAATCCTATAAGGATTGCAAATAAATTGAGTTGGTTCAATATATATGTATATTTGAAGTCAAAGAGCAGTTGAAACAGTAGAATCGGAGAGACTAAAGTGACACATTGCTCCAAAGTTGTCAATTATGTTAGGGATGGTTTTTTTAAAGATCCATGCTACACCAGATATTTAAAGGTTATACATTATACTAAAGCCAGAGTGTCGCATACTTTTTACGGAGTTTGAAATTAATAAAAATACCTTTAGAAAACATTCTTTAAATTGGGCGCAACAGGTTTTATAGTAATAAATAATGATTTAAATAATTTATCGATTTATACAAAAATTTCATCAGCATTTAATTAGATGTATTTTCTTGATTTCAATACATTTTTTAATATATTTCTTATGTGTGTGATTATTAAAAATTCCCTGTTTGACCATGATGTGCATAAAGAAAAATTAAAGATTGAAATAATAGACAATAAAAAAGTTGTAGGTAAAAAGTTTTGAGTTAAAAATCTAATATATGCATGGAAATAACATAGTCAGTCATTTTTGAATAATTCTTACTCTGTTTTCTTTCAAATCTTGGAGTTAAAAAGTTTTTTGTTGAATTTTGATTTAAAATAATAATATAAAATAAGTTTTATAATAATTTGTACTGCATGAACACTAAATATATCGGTACAATAAGAAATAATAGCGATACAAAAATGGTGTCAGGAAAATTTCTCATAGTGTTACGAATAAATAGAACACCCTGTGAATAGGTATGTTATGATTTGTAAATTTTGTCCAAGGGCATGCACATTAAATACATTTGCAATAAAATAACAAAACGTGTAGTTGGACAAGGTTTTATTAAATCATAATATTAAAGTACAGGGTCAAGAAAGATCAACACGAGCATTCTTGGAAAATTACAAGTGAATTTTCTGGGAGTTCCTTTGGGTTTTTGTTGGCGATCGGTCGTGTCCAGTTTTTGGCACTAAGTAAATTTCGGGTCGGTCACGCGAAATCGCGGTTAGTTTTATTTTGTGTAAAACCACGTAGTGGAAAAAGTAACGTGTGCCTTTAGCCAGTCCTGCTGCCTAACGGATAACAATGTTAATGTAAGTAGATACTTTTAAGGAGTAATATTTAATTGTGTAGTTAGCAAAGATTATTGAAGTGCTATATTTATATACTTGTTAAATAAACCATAGTTATTTGTTTTACGCTTGTTGTTTCAATCTTTCAAGTTAGGGTTCCTTAGGTCTTCCCGTCTGAACTTAACCCCCTAGCCGTGTGTTATCTAGAGGCCAATTTAAATACGAATTGGGCCCCTATATATAACCCGTGGTTACCGCTAAGAGTGGACTTTAGGGCCAGTCAAAAGGACCCATGATCTCACTCTTAACATATGGTGGAGGTGCCTAAGGCTCGATCTAAAGGGCGTTCCTCCTAACACCCTTACAAGGCGATTAAAAGTTTTTTCCTTTGTTTTTAAAACTGAAAAAATTAAGAAATATTTTTTTGTGTGTTGACAATTATACAAGTGTATATTGCAGGTGGAACTATCCTTGCCTTTTCAAAAGTACCCCAAGCATCAGCCCTAATACAGATTTTTTTTTTTTTTTTAATTAATACAAAATTTTAATATTATTTTAACAGTTGTAAAACGAGTATAGTCATAACATATGGTTTATTTAAAAAATAATAATAATAACAAATTGTTGATAATTTAATATTTATAGCAAGATATAAACATGTGGCGATAAAATAATTCATTACTATTATTCAACCAAAAGAATAATTCGTGTTTCGATTTTTTTTTCTTTGGAAGCCTTCTTTAAGCAAAAAATAATTGCAATATTTGGATTTAAAAATAAAAATAATGAATTATATAGCCTCTTTGTTTCAAATGTTTTTTATTGAAATAGTACTCTTTGTTTACTAAAGAAAGTGAAATTTATACACAAATATCTAAACAACAATCGTCAGCGAAAGTACGATTACTACTAGGTCATTATAGTCTTGACCACACTCAATATTTTAATATTAGACTAGGGCTCATTTAATTAAAGAAATGAGATAATCATAAACATTTTTCATTTTAACGAATGTAAATTATTTCTGTTTTGCTAAATATTTATACACTATTTTGTGACATGAACTTTGTTAAATAAATAGGGCGTTTTTGAGGATAAAAAATTTGGGTCAAAAAAAAAATCGCTTATACCAGTGTGAGCTAAAATACATATTTTTGTACTTATTCTACTTCCTCTTAATTTAATTTAACCCAAAATTTTGCATCGTCAAAAAACTTTAATTATAAACTTTGAATTACAGTCGATTATCCTGTTAATCGATCATTAAAATTATTTTAATTAGAATAATCAAAATCGAGTATAGATAAAACGCGATATTAAATAGTATTTCAAAGAAACGCTGTCTTTGGCAAAACTACAGGGAACTCTCAATGATTATTCCTCATTTAAATAAATAATTAAATTGCTACTTTTTCTACTGCTTTGAGTAAAGGGTTACACAATATACACGTAGGTATATACCTAAGTGATTTAATGAAAGGATAATAGTTAAAATTTCAGCGGTAATACTCTCCCCTTTCTTTTTATTGTGTTGTGTATGGTAATGAAATGAGTTCTACTAAGGTAAATAGGTACTAATGTCTGGGGGGAAAAGGTTTACAAGAAGTGACAAGAAAAACGCGCAGGAATTTGATCTGGTTTTCAAGCCACTAGCGAGGAGTAGCGAAATTAATTCGCACGAAGACCCATTTGCCACTTCAATTGTAATAAAGCATTCCCCAGTCAAAAACTTTAGCCGCATCGAATCTGCTTCCGAGGACGACGAAGCAGTAGAAGAAGTAGTACTAGAAGAAAAAGAAGAAGATAAGAAAGAAGAAACCAAGGAAACAGTCTACGGTAGTGACAAAGAGGAGGAGAGCCAAGAAGGAACCGAGACTGGTGACGTAACTGGAGCAAGCACAACCTACTGGGAGGACACTATTACCTCACTTAATATAGAAGAGACAGTTAGTGGGCTAAACTTGACGGAGGATCTGGAAAAACTCTACGAAGAAACCCAGAAGACAAACGTGGACAGTCCCAATCAGGAGAATCTTATAGAGCCTGAGTCAGAAAAGAATCAAAAGAAAGTAAAAATGGCGGATCAAACATTAATAGAGGCCATCAATGAAGCCAACAAACCGGCCGCACCGCAATTTATTCCTCCGCCTACATTTAACCCTTGTACAGGGAATCCCCACTCTTTTATTGACATATACGAGCGGACAGCCATCGCAAATGGATGGACCAATGGTCGGAAGATCAATTACTTAGCGTCATACTTAGAGGGGGCCGCAAACGTATGGTTTCGTCGATACATAACAAAAGTCGAAAACCATACCAAAAAATGGGAGACGGTAAGAAAAGAGTTCTTGGCAGAATTCGAGGAGGGGGACATGAAACGTAACTTGGAAACACGGCTTTTGGCGAGGAAACAGAGACAGGGAGAGTCAGTGAAAGCGTATTATTACGACCTAACGACATTATTTTACGAATATGACCCAGATATGGATCCAGAGGAGTTTCGCAAGTTCTTTGAGAACGGTCTCAGTCCCGAACTGTTCGGCACTTATAGGATCCTTCGGGAAACCCCAATGACGATGGAAAAGTTTAAAGGGATTGTGTTTAGTCTAGAAGACATAGCCGTCCATGCCGCCGCTATATCAGCTCAGAATGCATTGACTTCTAGTTTTAGGGACCTGACCCTTTATACGAGGGAACAGGGAGCGTCCCCGCCTGGTCACTCAAACTATAGTCCCACACCACCTGATGGTAGGAACGGTGCTAACAGAGGACAACCCTCTGGCAGAGCTCGGTGGTCAAATTCAAGACCCCCGAAAAAGGAGTACAGGCAGCCTGAACCAAGTAATCCCAGAGGAGGAAATAGGCATAGAGGTGCGTCCTCATATGCCCCGGCTACAAGAACCCATGATGGCAGACCTCGGTGTTACAATTGTAACAGACCAGGTCACTTTGCAGCCACTTGTTTTCAAAAACCGGTTGGACCACGACGGAGTCACCCAAACGGGAACAGGCGAGGCGAGTAACCCCTCGTCTCGCCTTGACTACGCGACAGGGGCAGTCGTCAGGCCACAGTGGCGTTCTTACCATACAACTACTGGTAAATGGAACCCTGTCACGCGCTATTGTGGACACAGGCTCAGCCTGTAACATCATCAAAGCAGGTTCAGAAAACAACATCGACACAAGGGGTAGCCGCCCTTTGCTGGCGGTGGGCAACACTCGGGTTTTCACTAAGGGTGAAAGCGACGTAGTAGTTGTCATTGGAGGTATAACAACCACGGTAAAGGCCTTAGTGGTTGAAAAACTACCGATATCCCTTATCTTGGGAATGGACTTCCTGAGGAAGCACCAATCCATAATAGATATAGTAAGGAACCATGTCACCTTTAAGGTGAATGGATCGGAAGTAAAGGTGCCTATTTTAGGAAATAAGCCATCTACAGAGAACCTCAGTTGTCAAGTCGTACCATTATCAAAAGAAAAAGGAAGGGACTACAAGCAACTGTACATAGACGAGTGCCTGATGGGCATTAAAACAACGCTCCAGGCACTAGTGAGTGCCAACAAGGATGAGAAAACGGATAGGAAAAGAAACAGTACCGGAAAAGAAGATAGAAAAGTGAAGGAGATGAGAGACATGGGAAACAGCGTGGTAAATGGAAACAACGATGGACAAAAAGGACAGAATACCGAAGAGGAGATTAAGGAAATACAATTTCAAAGAATAGATGAAGATGGGAAGGATTCGGATGACGAAACTGGTGTTCCGAGTCAGATAACCGTGGAAGCTATGGTTCATCGAGAAGCTGAGGACGTGATGGTATATAGAAACTCAGAGGAAGAGACTCAGATGATAATGTTGGCAAAGGAAGACAAAAGCAACGGTGAAACCGATCCTTATGTTAAAAAGGAGATTATGGTGATGAAAGAAACCTTTCCTTTTGGAGATACGGAACCATTTATTGAGAACAAGCCAGAAAAAGTGGATTTAAAGGAAGATATGGTACTGAAACCCTGGGAAGATGTGGTCATAAACCTACATCCGAGAAAGCAGGGAAAATTTGTGATTAAGGAGCAATTTTTTATTAAACGAGGTCTCGTTTGTCGTCAAGTAATGGAAGAAAAAGAAATGTTACAGATAATGGTCACAAATTTCAACAATGTGGATAAGAAATTGCACAAGGGTACCACAATGGGTTGGTACGAAAACTCCGAAGATATGGAAGAAGTTTTAATACTTTATACGGAAACCGATGAGGAAGACGTGACATTAGCGGACCAAAACATAGATCACACGAGCATTCTTGGAAAATTACAAGTGAATTTTCTGGGAGTTCCTTTGGGGTTTTTGTTGGCGATCGGTCGTGTCCAGTTTTTGGCACTAAGTAAATTTCGGGTCGGTCACACGAAATCGCGGTTAGTTTTATTTTGTGTAAAACCACGTAGTGGAAAAAGTAACGTGTGCCTTTAGCCAGTCCTGCTGCCCAACGGATAACAATGTTAATGTAAGTAGATACTTTTAAGGAGTAATATTTAATTGTGTAGTTAGCAAAGATTATTGAAGTGCTATATTTATATATTTGTTAAATAAACCATAGTTATTTGTTTTACGCTTGTTGTTTCAATCTTTCAAGTTAGGGTTCCTTAGGTCTTCCCGTCTGAACTTAACCCCCTAGCCGTGTGTTATCTAGAGGCCAATTTAAATACGAATTGGGCCCCTATATATAACCCGTGGTTACCGCTAAGAGTGGACTTTAGGGCCAGTCAAAAGGACCCATAATCTCACTCTTAACATATTCATAATTAACTATCTTTATCTTCTTTGTATTTCTTTATATCTTTAGCTAAAATATGGCTAAAATATGACTAAGTCAGATGAGCCTATGAGAAAAAGAAAATAAACTACTCACGTCGATACACTTAATTTTATCATCATTTAATTTGTAGAAGACTGTATCTGGGATAACGCCTTATCTGATTTTTAAAAATGACCATTCTGAAAGTTTATTTTTTCTTGTATTAATGGCTTTATGTGATCTTCAGTAAAAAGTCACTTTTGAGGGTTATACAGGGTATGAAAGACTACAATGTAAAAATGTGAAATTTTAACTGTCTGCACCTGTTGTAATTCTAGAACTTTCATCGTAATCACATTTAGAAGTTTTGGTCGATATCTCGGAATGTATTTGACAGTTTTGTATTTTTTCGTTTAGAAAAAAAGTTACAGGGGTATTTTCAAAAAGTTCGAATTATAATATAAATAAAACTCAAAGCCATATGTCACACAAAATACGAGCGATCCTTTTCATTCAGAAAAAACTACTCATTTGGCTAATACCGCAACGGGTATTGAATTAAATTTAAAGAAAAACACCAGTGATAGAAAGTTAATTTCAACACTATACATTTGATTTTGCTTACTATAAAGAGAACGTCATTCTTTGACCGTTTCGTCCTTATTAGGACTCTTCAGCAAGAAATAGATAAGTTCCACATAGTTTTCTAATTAGGTACTGCCTTTGATTTTGCTTACTAGGAACAGATCTCGTTATTAATTGTACTTCTTGAATACTTATTCTCTTCGTAACATTTATTGTATATTGGTGAATTTGGTGTCTGTTAATTTCATTAGAGACTGGAATTGAGAATCTATCTATTTCTTGTTGAGACGAGTCCTAATAAGGACGAAACCTGTCCAAGAATGACGTTTTTCCTAGTAAGCAAAATCAAAGATATATGGTTGAAATTAAATTTATATCTCTGCTGTCTTTTCTTTCGATATAATTCAATACCTGTTGTTACGAGATATCGAAGAAAACTTCTAAATGTGATTACGTTAAAAGTTCTGGAATTACTATTACAACAGTTGAAATTAGGTGTATCGACTAATTCCGTGAACAGTTTATAAATATCGGTGGGCCACTCTTCTTTAATTTAACCCATTGTAACTTTTAGAATGTTACCAAATCAGTAACAATAACAATAGTTTAAAAGAAAGCACAAGATGAGTGAATTTAGTTACTTACAAAGATGGTACCAGGGGAGGGGGCATTGCCATTAGCTATTTCCACTTTAGCATATTTTTTTTAATAAAAGGCTCATGGATTGTAAGAATTTTTTAATCACGGGGGATACAGGGGGCCTGGAACCGTGCTTGGGTAATTATACTTCATTAGGTATTTTCAAGTCTTTAATTTTGCTTCAAAGGTAAGTTGTACATAAATATTCCTGTTTTTCGGTAAGAATTTTTTCCAAAATATCACTTTCCCAATTTTGCAAAAAAATGTTAACTCTTATTTTCATCAAAACCGAAAATCCGCTAAAATAGGTACGGTTTGTAAGTGAAAGTCTACTTTAAGGATGTTGCAATACCAATAAGAAAAATCCTTATTTTAATTATATGTTACGGTCTGGTGGCCATGGTTCTCGGCTGGATGGACAGACCTTTTTTTATTACTCAGCTGCCCATTCATGATGGACGTAACTCAGACGTTGTATAATGTTTTCAATTTTTTTTTGTTTTTTTTTTGTTTCGAGAAATCAACTGCTTCATTGAATGTGGTTGCCCTAGTATCAGTTTTAGTCATTTTTGACTTAATTAGATGTTATCTAATGGCCTGCTAATGAAAATGAACTCAATTTGAAACCATTGGCGTCTCATTATAGACAGACAATAAGACCACAAAATGAAATATAATTTGTCGATCAACAAGTTACTGGGGATTTGTTTTCTCTCATAAACTACCTACCATTATTGATTTTAGTAGTACTAATATTGTCTTTATTCCTATAAAACAATTTGTCTTTATATTTTGTGGCAATAAAATATTCTTTAATAATGGTGTAATCTCTTGGAAAGAAAAAGATTATTTTGCAAGTTATTTTGGAGAAGAAATCAATTATTAAAACACATACACAAATATTACGTATTATAAAATCATAAAAAAAGATAAATATCTTTTTAAAACTTACCACTATTCGGTCCCAACATAGTAACGATCCCGGCCGAATTCGGCGCCATATTAGCATATTGCTGACTCAAACTAGGACTGGATGAATGATGCACGTTATTATTATCACTTCCATCCTTATAATCCTTGTATTCGCCCATTTCGGTCTGTTGGGGTAAACTCTGGAGCGTATTGGTGGCCATACTAGGTGATGTGCTAGGTTGAACGTTGGAAGGCAAACTTATGGACGGGGTTAGAGTTTGGGAAATGGGCATCAAGTTAGAAGACGAATAGATAGGATGGGAGGAGCTGTAGGGGTTGTGGTGGTGCGGGATTGAATGTTCCCATTTGACCTCTGAGATTGGGAGATTCGGCGATGTCGAGTGACCCGAGTGGTTGGGGTAGAGATCAGTCACTGCAACAAACAGGATTTTTAGTCTACCATTCTTTTATATAATTGGGAGGTATATTGTGTATTTGCGAATCGATTTTTTCTTAGATAGTGTTAAATAATTACTTACTTTGGTTAGAACTGGAAGCCGTAGCAGCAGAACTAGGGAAGGTGCCGTCTCCTAAGCCTTGTCCATACGGAGTAGTGGGGGCACTGTAAGGCCCACCTACAACACCTAGGGGTGTGTAAGACGATGAAGATGACGATGATAACTGTTTTCTTAATCTTGCTCTTCTATTACTAAACCAAACCTGTAAAAAAATAACATCTAGATGGTAATTCGGAATTAATTTTTCAATTAGAAAACTGTCTTCGATAAATGCCGTATAATTTCAACTAACGACCAGTTACTATATAAGTAACTTGGGCAAAAAAAATCCTAAAAAAATCATTCACATCCCAAAATGATAAGTATTTACTATTGGGACCGGTTTCGAAGTCAAAATTACTTCATCTCTGACGCACCTAGTGGATAAGGAGAAACATGTGGTGAAATGTCTTGAAAAATTTAATAAATTTACTAAAATATTTTTACTAAAAAATTTCACTAAAAGTTAACAACATTAACTAAAATATGAACTGAAGGGCGATTTTGCGTGTATTGACAGTATCATTTTTTATAGAATTCGTAATTAAAAGAAATGTATTTTTTAGTTTTAATAAAAGTGTATTGATCCGTTTTAGTGTATGATCATAAAACCAACAAAAATTTAAATAATAATAACGGACGTGACTAAGATTACATATAGGAAAAATAAAAAAAAATGTTTTAGTTTATTTTAAAAGAGAGTTCCCAATTCTGTACAAAAATAATTCGTATAGCGTTAACTTTTATAAAAAAACAATGTTTAATTAAAAGAAGAAAAAAAAATGCTTAATAAAAACTACTAAAGAAGGCACTGATCAGTGCCGAAAGCTATAACTAACATATTTTATCTACAGGCACCTAAAACCCAAGAACTACAGAAAAACTATAAATTAAGGTGCAAGAATTATAACTTCCTTTAGTAACTAATGTTAAAAAGGTTAATATCAAACGTGGATTCAAAATTTATTTACAAACAAAATAGTTGTAGTATTTTCGAATGTAATTTATACTTGTTTTCTTCATTTTTAGTTTGAAAAAAAAAACATGAATGAATTATTAAATAACTGTTTTCCAATCAATCAGTCTCAAAATTGCATTACAGACACAGATTAACCGCAAACAGACAATAATTAAAGACAGATATATGTACGAGTATATCCTTTCTGAACATGTACTTAAGGAATTTTGAAGAACATCGTAAAATAATAATACCTAATTTAAGTATATAAAACCTTTCAGTTTTCTGATGTCTACTATTGTCAATAGGTACTAGATAGTTACAAAAATTAAGGTTTGTAATTCCTTAAATTTATAAAACTTACACTATTTTTTGCTAGTATTTACAACACAGCAACACTGGTTGCTCATTGTATTGCTTTTAACTATTTTAAAAATAAGTAAAATATACATTTAAACTTCATACGCCAAAATTACAAAATATCGCATAACATTTCTTGAATAGTTTGATACAATACTAACATTCACAATTATTCGTGGCGTTGAGGTTAGGGCAACAAAACCTTTTCGTTTCTTTTGTGAATTTATGTAATTTCTGTCGCAATTATACTTTTCTTTTTTAATTATGACGGTCTATTATATAGGTTGATTTTTAAATTACCTGTTAAAAAAATTAATGTTTAACAGAACTTGTTAAAAACAAACCGACCCTCACGCGTTTAAGATAAATGGAGAAAAAAAAGGACATCCATTTTATTTACAAAAAAAGATACCTACTTTGGATAATCTTTTAGTAGATATTAATGGAGACAAAACTTTGCCAAACGTTAAAAGAGACAAATTGTGGAAAACTTTACATGAATTAGACTTCGTTTGCGAGAAGAACGATAGAAAACCTGCGCTCATAGAGAAAGATTAAATTATTTGTTGGAAGAGACAAATAAAAATTAAGAAGAGAAAACAAAAATATTTTTTTTTGGATGAAACATGGATAAATGAAGGACATTTTGTGAAAAAAGTTTAGCAAGATAAACAGGTTACAAAAGCTCATCAGGCATTTATTCGCTCCGTGCGCGACAGCAGCGCCAATTTGTTTTGGTATTAAAGGACTATTTCTATAAAAAGTATATATGTTAGTTTTAATAAAAGTATATGGATTTGTAAAATAAGCAAAACATAAATTTATTATTATTATATATTTTTCCCGCTTAAATTAAAGAAAATTATGTATAATCGATAAAAATCAATAATAAAATATAGGCAGGCAACAGTATTTACTGGAAAATGTATGAGAAGTTGCCTAAGTCTAATAAGTTGTCATTGAAGAATTAGCCTAATCTGTCAAAATAAAAAAATACCATTTAATAATAGCGTGAAGTTAAAAAGTATAGAAAAGGATCATTATTTATATTTTCAATTTTGTTCGAAAGAAAACGTAGAATGAATGATTAAAACTGGTTTCCCATCAGTAAGTCACAAAATTGCATTCCAGCCACATCTTAATCAAAGGCAGTAATCTTGAAATCTAGTCCTTGCTGAATGAACATTTAAGAATAAAGGGATATTAAAGAACATCGTAAAATGATAATTTATTGTTTATTTAAAACCTTTCAAGTTTCTGATGTCTACTATTTTTAGCATTACTGTTATTATCACAAAAATAAAGGTAATTTTTCTTCCTTTTGAACATCTATCCATTTATTTCTTTGATTTAATTTCCACTTTGCTAGTGAAATTTTTTATATAAGTTTCACTGTTTTTTTTTTGCTAGTATTTGTACAATTTTCAATACAGCAACTCCGATTGCTTATTGTGTTATTTTTACCTACTTTTTTGAAAAAAAGTAAAATGTATACGTGTATTTGATATGCGAAAATTACAAAATATCGCTTTAAAATGCACGAATTATCCGCAGCTAGCGCTAGTATCGCTTTTGCTTCCCTTTCCATGACTTCGCACGGAGCGAATAGAAGGTTTGTCTACTGGCTTAAAATTTCCAAATGGTAAAGGTCGCCGTTTAATTATCACTCATATTGGTGAAGATAAAGGATTTGTTGATAGAGGCTTATTAGAATTTGTTTCAAATTCTACGAAAGACTACCATGAAGAAATGACTGCTGATATTTTTGGGAAATATTTCAATCAAATGATAGATTTATTACCGACCAATTCTGTAATAGTTACCATTTAAGATTAATGGAACCGTTACCTAACACTAAATGGAAAAAGCAAGAACTCTGCGATTGGCTAATAACCAAAAAAATAGTGGCAGAAGGGGGATTACTCAAAATAGAGCTATTGCAGTTATGTAAACAACATTCACCAAAATTTAAGAAGTATAGTGTATATGAAATAGTAAAAGAACATGGAGTTAAAGTGTTACTACCTTATCACTGTGAACTTAACCTCATTGAACTAATCTGGGCTCAAATTAAGGAATATGTCGCGAGAAACAATACAACATTTAAACTTCAAGATGTTCGTCAACTATTATGTGACTCCATATCAAAAATTTCACCGGACAATTGGTAAAACGCTATAAGACATGTCATAGCAAAGGAAGAGAAATTCTGGAAACTTGATATGTTAATAAAGAAAACAATAGAACCAATTATTATTTCTGTGGGAAGTGAGGAAACTGATGATGATGACTCCGTATCGGGAGAAAACTACTTATTTATTTAGGTATGTAACTCTATATTAACATTAACTATAATAAGTTTATATGACGCTAGTACCCGAAATACAAACAAATTTATATGGATTCGCTCCGTATTTCTAAAAACGAAATTATACACAATTCTATAATTTTTCACATGATAATTTCAACACATTACGTTATAAAAGCAAAGGGAGGATATATTTCCTATTAAAACAATTTAACTTTATTTTCTTTCTTTTTGTTTTTTGTGACCAATAAATTATTTCTTTAAATCATCACTTGTATTTACATTAATACGCGCAAGACTATACAATAAAACTAATCAGTACGTCTATAGTATGTAAAATGTCACATCTGGGACATAATCATAATATTATTCAGTAAATTCAGTTTTTACCTGTATTCTGGCTTCGGTAAGCTTGGTCCTTTGAGCCAATTCTTCTCTGGTGTAAATATCCGGATATTGCGTTCTTTCGAAAGCTTTTTCCAGTTCGTCAAGCTGGTGTGCCGTAAAAGTGGTTCTGGAGCGACGCTGTTTTCTCTTCAAGGGAATCCCCGGTTCACTTTCACAGTCCGAACCACCTTCGTTGTCGGTTGATTTATCTGAAACAAATTGAATTGATCGTAGAGATTTTTTTCTTTCTTTTATGGGTGGATGGCGTCAGACATGCAGGTCTATTTACCACAGATAGTTTAAACTTGTTAATATTCACGCATATTGTTTTAAATATATATTTTAGTACTTCGAGTACGTTTATTAAACTAAAAGTCTAAAAGTGAAGATATATTGAGCGGAAGTAGGACTAGTGGGGGGAAAGTTTATTTAAATCCTCGTTTAAATCTAAATATGCGATATTTATATTGAATTCTAAGAATAAATGAGATTAATATCTGCTGTAGCGTTTACATTGCAGTGTAGACACATGAGAGAATCCAAAATTCCAATTTTATATAAATGTACAGAGAATAGGCTACGGTTAAGTTTTAAACGATTAATTATGGATGACTGATATTTATTATAACTAGTGTTCGCCCAATGGTCGAAATTCGACAATAATCGTTATTGAAAATTTGAGGAAAACATGCATATGCATTTGTATGTTTCTAACATAATCTTTTTTATTCTTAAACATTCGTTCATTGCATATCTGAAATCATAAACTTTTATATGTACCTACAATACAATATAGTTCAGTACCGTTATAATTAAATAAAAAATAATTTCAATAAAATAACAGTAACTCACAATTTAAAAACACTCATTTATTGATATGAAACACATTTTTGTCACAGATTTTTGCTAAACCGATTCTTATTAATGAGCACTTTCATCTTCTTGACATTTCTTCTTCTTATATTATATTTACGATATAATGGTCCCTCCCAAAGAACGTCCAGATAATATAATGTCCAATCATTAATATCCGTTTTAAAATCAATTGTCAACTTTTTTGTGGGAGAGGAAGGTAGTAACGAAAATCGGATTACGCATCTTACAGTTTGGTCCTCTATGCAATCGTGGGTGGAGGGAGTAGAGGTGGGGGGGGGGTTGATCGAAAATCTACAGGACCCAAAAGTGTGCTACTATCTGGTCTAATTTCAAAAAATAATTGGTTCACAAACAGAAGAGAAAATGGTACTGAACCATTTTGTCTTTGCCTATTTATATATAGATTCTATGAGTTGATATGTGGAATATCGTTAGGGAGATTTGGATGTTTATTCAAGACTTTTTGATGCCTTCGCATGCTCAATGTATTTAATTTTCCAAATGTTGCTATTTGTTCTAAACTACGTGTATTTTTAACAGCTCTGTCCATAGATTAATCTCCTGCAATATCGCAATGTGACTTAACCCAAACCAAGGAAACTTTAGTACTACACACAATAGATAATATTATAGTGATTATTGACTTATAAAATGGCTAACAATAGCCTGCAGAACTGCGATTAGGAATCAGCCACTATAACTACATTCTGAAATGAAGCTTGCTTTGCAGACTTTTAGAATCGCAACTGCTTCAACTGTGAATATAGAACAAAAGCAGGGCAATTTAAATGTTTCTAGTGTCTAAAACAAGAAATGCACAGCCATTATCTAAACCATTCTTTGATCCATCAGTATAAATGGTAGTTAAATTATCTCCCAATTTACTGAATGTTCGTCGTTACTGAATACAGATTTAATAATTTTGGAATAATAATAATGGCTGGTTTAGACATCAGAATATCAGAACAATAATTTGCATTGTAACGAGTCTTCAACAATACCTGTTGCCCACGTGATTTAGTACAACAAGAAATTTAATAAAAATGGCTGTTCTTAAGTGACTTTCATGAAAACTTAAGTATCAGTTATTTCAAATAGATCAGTGACATTATTTTAGGGTTACTACTGAAGTTATTAATGTTACTTTTAGTCAACTGATGGCATCAATTTAGCGACGTGGGATACGGGTACCTACTGTTGAAGACATTGTAGAACTACATATTTAAATAGGTACCTATAGGCTAGTATTATTTTCGAAAAAGATAGGTACCAATTTTATATAACCTTTAAACACGGAAACTAAAGATTAAGTAATTATTATTGAATAGATTTAAAGGTTAAAATGCATTATTTATACATATTACGCAGTTTACGCCATTGCGTCGGCCATTTTGGCCTCTACCTATTAAACTCGTAATGCGGAACCGCAAATAATCATTCTTCCTTCACACTCGAGGTGATCGAAAAAAGAGAGCGACCAACAAAACAAACAAAGCAATTAAACTGATCTAGTCTAGCCAATGATCATTTGGACGAACTAGGTATAATAAATAGGTAGATATATACGCGAGCAATGAAATTGTTGGTGGTCTACCGGCTCGGGTACTCGTTAAAAAGAGAAACCTGTAATATAAATACTTATTGGTTCAGTAAGTTATTCAATAGCTAATATTTTAATCGTAAAATAAATTTTATGGGCGCATGCCTTGTTTCTTTTTGGTTTCGATTTTCATATTTCCTTACTTAAATGCAATCTGATTTTTATTAGGAGTAGAACGCAAGTGTGCAGGTATATGTCGATTGTCGAGTGAACTCTTTTAGAAATTATTATAGGTACATAGGTATAGGTACCTAAATATAGCTATGTGAGCATAGTAGGAATATGGCTCGATTTTACAAATAATGTCACAGCAAAATTGTCGTTTTCCGCGAACTGACATTGCGTGACAGCTTTGCTACTCAAGCGCGATAAAATTTTAAAAACGGTCCCCCAATTTTAATTAGGTATTATTATGTATTATAACTAAACGAACAGTGTACATACATAAATGAATGGTAACCTTACATACCCACTGAATTTCTTTTCAGAAAATATTCGAACACAGATTAAAAATAGTATTACGGCTTTCTTATGGCGAAAAGCATAACAAATGAGATCTCATTTAACTCAAAATCGGCTGATTTTAGAGAAAAAATTCATTGATGCTTTTTTGTAGAGCGGACATTTTTCCATTGAAATTTACATTTGGCAAGCCGAGAAAATGTAAAATGCGCAAGTTACAAGCAAAAAAGTAAAAAAAAAGGTCACTTTTTCATTAAAAATCGAGTTTTCTCAAAAACGGCGGCTGAAACCGATTTTAAAACATATATTGCGCCAATCTATAGCCCTTCAGAAATACTTTGACCGAAAAAAAAGTCTAGTAAATAAACTTTTCATTTTAAGTTGGTTCCCAAGCACCGTGAATTACATTGAAAATATCAAATATTAAATGTCATTCTGTGAAAGTGGCTAAAGTACCAACACAAAACATTTAAATTTCATAGGAAATTCCTATTAGGATTTTTCTCGATGGTTCGTTAGTAATGCTAATTAATATACTTATTATCTAAAACAATTTAAAAAGCGAAAAATACCCAAGCCTTACCCAAGCTAACACAATTCGCCTACGTATTGTGACAAATGACAAGCGCGCGAAATTTTATTTGAATTCGAATAAGTTACCTTTAACAGTTGTGTTTTTTGTCATGCACACAAGTTTTCTCTTAGTTTTATAAATTCCAAACGTAATCTTTTTGTAATGTTAATTTTATAACTATTATAATAATAAATAATATCCTTGTATTATATTTATACCATGATATAAGTATATTATGCATTACTTTTTTGCTTAGACTGGACAAGACCAAATGTAATTTTTCAAACTTAAAGCTGTCATTTTTTGTCAATAATATTTATATAGTCTGACTAACGATATCATATTAGTTTTACTTTAAATGTTGACGTTTGAGAAAAAAATAGTATGTGTTACTCGGAGTAGGAGGCTCTTTATGTGTTGAATTCCTTGTAGAATTGGTATTAGTAAGAAGTATTTTTGAACTTTTGCACTTTTTGTAAAATTTCTCGAATCCGGACCATTTTAAGGAAATCATGAATATGATAAAAATTATAGAGAATAATATAACAAGCAACTTTTATTCAAACAATCT
Organism: Psylliodes chrysocephalus; assembly: GCA_927349885.1. Classification (NCBI taxonomy): domain Eukaryota; kingdom Metazoa; phylum Arthropoda; class Insecta; order Coleoptera; family Chrysomelidae; genus Psylliodes; species Psylliodes chrysocephalus. The sequence continues at coordinate 41,848,343 of OV651818.1, forward strand.
TCTTTGGCAAGCGTAAATTACAGATACATTTCTTAAACTAAAAAAATAACTCTATAAACTCATACAGCACAAAAACATTTAGAACATATTTCAAAAATGCAATACTGAAATATTTGTAATGTTGTATAAATATTACGAAACGTCCCAGAAACATTTCTGAAATGTTCCTAAAATGTAAATTTATCCTGTAAATGTAATATTTTATAGTAATATTTCAGAAATAATAATTTAAAACCCATATAACATACTAATATTTCAGAAATCTAGAATAAAGGATTATGTCTGGATATAGGCTGAAATAAAATTATATTATTTAAAATAAAACGACTACTTACGTAACCCGTCTTCTTCCTTTTTTTACAAGTGAGAAATTTTTCAAATCTTGGCCATTTACAACATAACCCATTTTGTAACCTTTTGTGTAACATTTATGAAACATTTATAAAACATTTTCAGTGAAATATTTAACTAAAATATTTTAAAAACTTGTGCTTTAAACGTTTGGAAAACGTCTGAAACATTTTTGAAATAATGTATGCTGTATGGGAAGTACCCCCCAGATGCTCCAACTAATCTAATCAACCCATTATAATATGGATTAAAGTTAAAAAAGTTATTCTATATAAAAGTTTTCATGACCTAAAACCTAAAATTCAAATATCTGATTTCAAATTTTATTAGTCGTATACAAGGTTTGTTAAAAATAAAGGTACTTTATTCTTGAGAAAAATTTTTATTTTTTGACGAAATTCATATACGGCTCAAAAATGTGATATCTGATGGTTGCATTTTAGGTTTTAGACCAATGCACAACTTTTTATGCTGAACACATTTTTTTTGATAAAACTAATAATAAAAAGTTTTCCATGTGTAGCCAACTTACGTAGAAACATTCTACATAAAAAATGTATTAACATAATATAATAAGAAATTATTCTTTATAAAAATTTGGGCCCAAAACATAGGAACTACCCTGAGATGAAGATAATTCTCATTGCTCTAAAAATGGATAAATTAAATAAATTAAAAATTAATTATCTAGCCGAGGTAAGTTCACTATTATTTATCAATTTAATAAATTATAAAATAAAAAATAAATTGTCCTTTTCTAAATAAAAACGACAATTTTAAATGTCAACAATATAATGTAAAGACTCTTTTAGCGGAAAAAGATAAATAAAAAATCTTGTTTTATGAAAGTGAATCATAATATTTAAAAACTGGCAAGCTCCTCTTGTACAGCACTCAGTATATAATTTTTATTTTAAGCCGAAAGGACCTTCTCAGGTAAAACTAAAGAGGTGACATTCATTATAATACTATATTATTGGTACTGATTCTTGAACGCCCGAGTTGCGAAGGGTATTTAACCTACCTGGGTAGCTATTCTTGAATTCGAGGGAATAGAAAACCGGTTTTCCTCTCTATCTGCAACTCACAAAATTTGTATTATTTTCTTCTTCTTTCCTCAAAATTTCTACTCCCTAAGATTCAAGAATAGATACTCTGTGTAGCCTTACGCCCCAAATGCGAAAAATGAAGTATTCCGCTCGAGTTGCGACGCACGATATGCGCATAAATCCGAGATCCAACCGCACAGTTGACGTTTTCCGTGAACTGACATTAAGTGACAGCTTAGCGACAAATTTGACAGCTTTGTTGCTCGCCTAATTTAAATTAGCTATAATACAATAATATCTCCCCCCCGAAATTTTAATAAATTAATAGCAATTTATTTGAAATATCTTATTACTCATTTTATGTTGTACAAAACGTCGTACTAAAAATACCCCCTAAATAAAACAGCTGGGTGCGCCGTTGAGCGGAAGCATCTGTTAAGGGCTTGAAGTAATCTATTTTTTTACAAAAAAAAAACATACATTTTATGTAATTTTTTCATAAAAAAATTAAGAAATCTAAAATTACTGTTTTTTCCCAAATTTGTAGAAAATTTTAAATAAACCGTACAAAGCAAAGAATTATGAATGATAGATATATTGGAACAATTTGAAACCAAATTTATTATCATTCAATTTTCTTTTTGTTTTATCAAACTGTTTTTTCTTTTATACATCAGAATAATTTTTTTTAAAAATACATGCCTAAAAATTAATTTAGAATATTTCTATCTACGAAAAATAAATGTATCTACTTAATAAAAAATGTTAAAAGACTTATCGCTTCTGAATTTAATGTAAAAATAACAAATATATTATTTATATTGTCTCGCAAAAGCCAACCCTGTGCTTTGTTTACTCCTTGCTCGCGGTATGAAGTCTAGCGCTAACAATATATAAACAAACGCACCGCTTCTCGAAACTACCAGAAAAAGCAGTACGTGGCCATTGAGTCATCGAGATGGAATTTTCGGGCATTCGAGATCGTTCAAAAACTACTAGTACAGAGCTGGCTTTATATAAATAGCGCGAATTGTCGATGGATGGCAGATTGAGTTTAAATGTTGGACAGAAAAGATAAATTGTAATAAATAAATTAGAATTTTTATATTTGTGGAAAACTTAAATTAATGATTAAACAAAATCGTAATCAGCCTTTGGGGCAAGGTAACAACTTTTAAAACTGAATTTTGTGATCTAGAAAAATATTTTTATTTCGTAGATAATGAGAGATCCTGAGACTGGAAACTCCAAAGAATTTGCTTCAATTTTTAGTATCATCTGTATTACATTAATATTTTCACTGAGAAAAAAGTTTAAATGAAGTTTTCAAACTTTTAATTAGACCAGTTAAAAAGTTTAAGTACTTAAATAGCACTCAGAAACACTATGCTACTGTAACATTTATTGATTTAAATAGTTTATTTATTTAATTTATTTACACTGACACTAATTTATGTATACTATAATACTGCTATACTAATTTATATGGACATTTACCTATCCATTAATTTATTTGGACAATATGTATAAACTCTCAACTTAAAACGACTATAACAGCAATTCACGTATTTACCAGAACATGCTACAACTAGGGGTGGGAGGATTTGAGAGGTTTACTCACAGGCCGCTAATGGCCCAAATAAGGCAGAGAGGGACTTGAAGAATTAGAGTAGTGCCGTACTGGTCAAAAATGGCTCGCACGCACTACTATTATAAAAATAAATTTTAGAAACTGTGCCGCTGCTACGTTTAAACTTTTGTACTGGAATTTGTATTTCTGAAAAGTTAAAACATTCAGTTATTATAATTATCTAGTATAAATATGTAATTGTTTACCTAAAATTGCTACCCTGCGTTTATACCCTTGTCATCTTTTCGTGTAGACTAGCTGACACTATAATCAATTTAATTCATTTGTTTATTTATTTCAAGTACTTTTAAATAAACTTTTAAATAAACGTTTTTCTTATTTCAGTTAATTTATTTAACTATTCTAGAAAATTTCTACAATATCCACTTATGGTTTAATTAAAAGTTTCTATGTTCTCATTATTATTGTTCACGTTAGCGAAGTAAAATAGCAAAGCGTATAGATCACCGGAAGCGCCTGTCAAGGGTTTGAAGTGATCTAGACCATTTTTTACAACAAAAAAAAACATCATAAATTTGATAAAGCAATAAGAATCCCGCGTTCTTGTATAGCGGTAACAGCCGACGAATAATTATTCACGGTGTTATTATCTAGATCAGTTTCAGCGTTGTCCGCAACCGAACGCATGACATTTTGACATTTATTAATAACTTTTTGTGGAATTTTTAGGTTTTTCGAATTAAAACGGCATAATTCAATAGAAAATGCATTTCGTGTTGTGTTGTTAACGTAATTATACATAAGTAGAGCCTCGGTAGGTGCAAAGAAAATGATTTATTAGGTCTTTTATGGTGTTGCGGGCCGACAGGTAGGCCGCAGGTGGGGTCCATTCTTTTTCTAGACCTCCGATAATAACACTTTTGTTCGGAATTGTTTTGACTAATTTAAAATAAATATAAGCTGAAGTGGAAATATGATTTTGGTTAAGTTTGTCTCCATGCCGATTCTGATTCGATTTATGAAGGTCTTTCTGAATAGCAAATATATTAAAACTAAAATATTACCTACAATATGAATCCAGCAAAGTGAAATAATAGCTATTTATGTCGTTAGTATGATAATGCATTAATGGATGCGTCTACGATTATGACCGAGCGATCTTGCGAGCGAAGCTAATAAAGCGTATTATGTACGTCCTGGTTATGATGAGCTATATCTTAATAATACCTACTATTCAGTAGATCTTTTCATATTTACATAACTAGTGGATGACTAAGTTAGTGTTCTCATCTGTACTAGATTTTTATGTTTTTAGCCGTAAAATCGTAAGTTATAAATTTTTTTAAATTTTTTAAAAATTTACCGAACTTTCATAATTAATAAACAATTGTGTAGCTAATGTCATCAATATTCGAGAAATGACGTAATCACGAGTTTTTGAGAGTCCCTACGGGTCCCTACCAATTAGGAGAACACATTTTTTATACGTATGGTCGTCATATTTAGTGGTATGTTACATTACAATATTTTCAAGAAAAAAAAATTCTTGCAAAATGCTAATCGACATTTGTAACAATATAAATAAATGCTAAAAAATCCTATACCACAAAATTTAGCGTCTAAAGAGCACATTATTTTGCGTACAGATGCTAAATTTTGTGTTATAATTACAACCAAAAATTTTCAGTATAAACAATTTTTTAGATATTACATTATGAATACCTCCTAAAAAAGGTTTACCTCAGAAATATTGTTATATCTTATAACGAAATTAGGCATGGCACTACTATGCAAACTCCTTTAATTATACTAGCAAAAATGGTGTTGTCATTTAAAATAACTGGTGATGATCTAATATCTCCAATAGTAATGACTGTAGTGCCTTGCATGCACTAAATACTAACTCTTTCTATCAACATATACATGTCAACCTTACTAGGAGGCAAAGGTTAAGCTCATCCCACCTACCTATATCTAACTGACAACCTCGGTTGCCAGGATTGCTTATTAATATATTTATGTAACATAATAAGTATAAACTTAAATTACGAAAATCAAAAAATCCCTGGATTGTGTATTTTCAATTTTCCATTTAAATGGTTTTTGAATTGTTTGCATCTAGTGAAAAATAATTTAAAATATCAGCGAAAAGTTTTAATCTTTCTATTCATTATCCGAGAACCCCATTAAACAGTTCAGTCGGTTTTTCTGTTTTCGATTCAATACCAACAAAATCCTTAACTATATACTTTTAAAAAATTAATTGCATTATTACCACAAATAAATCAGGCATCTTTCTCTTACACACCATAAATCAAACAAAATGCGTGTCTCCAACGATTTTTCAACAAACGTCAAAGTTGCAGATGCAATAATAGAAAAACTATTTAGTTTTTTAATTACCGATGGATATTGAACGAAAGTAGTGTTGTATCGGTGTGACTCAAAAAAAAGGTGTCAGATTACACAGCGCGGCAACTTTAAAAGAACTCTCTTAATAGTCCCGGAATGACGTAACAAATTGCTACGAACTTTTTTTGGCTACCTATTTTTAGAACAGCATTGGTACTGGATCGATCATAGTCATATCGAGGGACCGACCTTCGAGTAAAAATTAATAAGTTTTTGTTGATATAAAAGCTAACGAAAGAATGATTTTGAATGAGTTTAACAATCACATTATGTAAAGTCTGTTCGCTATACTTACTCGGGCTTCGGATTAAAAATTTTATGAGTATTTCCAGGTAAGTACCCGAAAGTTTGACCTGTTTTTTGGGGAAATATCAACTGGTTAAAGGAAATGAAAAATAATGTACAACTTTTTAATTAAATAATAATGGAGAATCTTTTGTATAATTGAGAGCAGAATTAAACTTCTTCATTAATGGAGTCTAATGTGGCTATTATAAACCTAATAATAATTTTATATTACACTTCACACAGAAAATATGGTCTATGTATAATAAGAGGGTTATTTAGCTCAAATAAAAATTTGTTCCATGTAGAGAATTTCAAATGAAAAATAAAAAAATTGAACTTGCCAACAAAAATGAAAATCAGTCATTATATCATCTTATCATCCAAAATATCACAATCGTCATCATCATCACTGTCATCAGCATTAATTGTTATTATGATTGGACTTATTTCGTTTATTTTATTTTCACGAGTCCACCAATCTTCTATTAGTTTCTCGCACTTGGATATACAGTTCCGCCACACTTCTGGAGTTGCAATTGAAAGTGCTTTTCGCCAAGTTTCTCGAACTGCGTCGTCATTATAACCATTAGGCCCAATATGGTTGTCATAATATTGTTTTGCTATTCCCCATATATATTCGATGGGATTAAACTGGCAATGATACGGTGGCAGACGTAAAACTTGATAACCGTAACTTTCAATAATCTGATCCACAACAAAGGTTTTAATATATTGAGGAAATGGTATATGTTCCTTTGTCAACCATTCTTTAATTTTATCAACAGTCCAAGAATTCGTTGGACTTTTGTTTAATACTTCAGAATGGTAAGGTGCATTGTCTAAAATAATTACGCTGGGCTCACTTAAACCTGGAGAAATTTTTTATGCAACCATTTTAAATCAGCACCTTCTATAAAACCCGATTTCCCTCCTGCATGTAAAATTATGTGTCGCTTCCCTTCTCCATCGGTTTGTTTTATGGACTTTACGTTATCATCTTGCCATATTCTCTTGGTTGCACCCCTAGAAAATATCCATGTTTCGTCTAAATATATAAAATTCGCCCCTTATTCTTTAAATTTAGAATATTTTCTTAGAAAGTAAATTATCTTGTGCACGACAGAACTTCTATCACAAAGGGCCTTTTTGTTAACCTCCTTTTGAAATTTGAAACCCAAGTTATGTATCACTTGCCATAGACTTGTTCTGCCAATGTCGTCAAATTTTCTATCTATCTATTTAAGGCCACATGTTCCTTGTTGGCCCTCATTCGATAAATGGTATCACGAATTTCAAATTTCTTTCCATCTGGAATATCTTTCGTTTTCAATGATGGGCGAGTTTTGAGGTGATCTTCTTTCGGCAGTTCACTATTGTGATTTTGTAATACTCTTCTTAATTTCACTAATTCCTAGAGCATCGCATACGCGTTGTTGTACAGAAATTACTGATTTTAAAGGACCGCCATTTTCTTTTTAATCCGTAAAATACTTATGTACACTACAAATTAGACTATCTACATCTATCACACGTCTAGGCATTATTAAAATTTCCACTAAATTTACAATATACATACAATGTCAACACTTGCAAAGAATCAATTCAACTGCAATATTTGTAACAAATTTAGTACCTACCCTAATGTTATTTTAATTTAAATCTGTCCATTAGGACAATTTTACCTAATTTCTTGGGAAGAGGCTTATTGGAACTGGTTGTCAATGACTAATTTGCATAATTTTGTTAATCCGAAACCCGCGTAAGTATAGCGAATAGACTGTAGTAATTGTTGAGTAAAGAGGATAGGTTTTAAGTATTGGAGTGATACGGTTTATAAATTGAATATCAGCGTAGATTATCCTGCTATTCATTCTAAGAACTTCTGCATCATCTAAGAATGGGGACAATTTCAACAGAGAAGAACCAATCTTTTCTTTCTTTTTGAGACACTCTATTTCTTAACCCAAGGTTTTATTTTGAATGTATTTACATATTATTACCTCTTCCATTTTCTGATACACTTTTGCTCATAATTCTGCATCATTTTTCCGTTCTCTTAAATACATCAAAAATCTAAGTATCTACGCAAGTAGTAGAACGTAGAAAAAGATACCACTTATTGGAGGATCAGGACGTAAGCAACTCTTCAGAGAAATATTATTTTCCAATATGACTATTACATTTACAGAAAACTTACATAGTTTTTCTTCTATGCAGCATTTCTTATTTTTACAAAACCACGGACCGTGAATCCATATACATATTTGATTCTAAGGTTTTATCGCGTCATCTATCTTTTGTAGCCAAATCTACGGGATTTTCTTTCGACGAATTTCAATAATTCCCTATTTCCGTTAATTCTAACATTTCTTTGAATCCTGTTAAGCTCAAATGACTTCAGACGATGATTTGAAGAATATATTCAGTTTAAAACAATTTCTGAGTCTGTCCAAAAGTATATGTCCAATATTTTATACCTAGTTTCAATATTAACTTAATTGCCGTCCAACTTTTAACTAAATAAGGTTGGGCTAGGGGCTAAACGCACTAAATGTATTTATTAAAGAACGTAATAATTGTAAAAATAATTATTAATTATACTTGAATTTGACAGATTTAAGTATACATTAAAATAAAATATGATTTGCATTTGATTCTCAAATCCTATGGAAGACATGTTATTGTGTTAAAACTACAAAACCATCTTTTTGAAATTAATATAAAAATGAATCTTATCATAAACTAACTTACCATCTCCATCGTATTCTCCTCCTTTGCCTCTGAGAAGTCTAGAAATGGCGGATACACTGGGAGCACTGCTTCGATCGCAAATACCTTCCTTGATTAATCTGTCTCTAATTTCCCAACTGAAAATCGACGGATTGTCTCTCTTGTATTGTTCAATCCGAGTTTCAACTTCAGGCGTTGCTACGCGCGGTTTGGAACCACCGATGACCCCGGGTCGAATAGATCCAGTTTCCTGAAAAAAGAAGAAGGATAATGTCAAAAATTGTTTTCTGTTTTATTCCTAGACTCATGCTTAGGAGTTATGCATAGATAACTTGACGCCCATAATTTTTAATATAGTATTACTGGACCAAAAAGAATAATTTGGATTGAAAACCCCAATTCCCCTTACGAAATTTAGGAATTCATCCCCACAATCTCAAAGTGAAAACAAACAAAAGAAATATTGAAAAAGCTGAAGAGAAAAGAGAAAATGTGTCTAAGCCAGGGATCGAATCTGGATATCTTAGTTTATTCCTCGTTACATTTTCCAGTAGAAGTTGGTGCAAAAACCGACCAAGTTCTAAAATTAAAATTTGTGGGAAATCAAACGAAAACCTTTCCAAATTTGGAAATAAATTTACATATTTAACAAATTTTGATTTAAATGTAGATATTATTGGTATTTGTTATATGGTTGTTTATATAAATTGAAGCATGAAAATCAATATTTAATTCTTAAATAAACGATGACAGAACTACATAAACGAAGAGTCTGATTCATAAGCGTCTTCTAAAGGATCCTATCAAGCTTCTACCTTTTACCGTTTCTGTTGGTGATTGTGGTCCTGGTTCTTCTCTAACTTCAGCGAATATGCTAATTCTACGTTAAAAAACGCGTACAAGAAGAACACAGATTGCTAAGACCTTTCAAACAAGATGTAGGGAAGGTCTTAGACAACGTGATGTTACCAACATTAAGATAAGTTTTACCTGGCAATTTTACATTTCATCATGTAAGAAATTCTTCAGTCCATAGGTTCGAATAATAAAGATACTTTGGCAACAAGAAAAACATAAATGTTTTGCCATGACCAGTCCCGACTTGAACCTCATTGAAAATGTATGGAGCAAACCTCGATCAACTATGAGATGTTATTGAAATTGCAGCTTGGGAAGAGATTGTAGATTCCTACGATATGCGATATTTAATTTTGTCCATACAAAGAAGATTGGAAAGTGTTATGGCAGCCAATGGTTCTACAATAAAATATTAATAATGCTATTCTTGCTCTAGCTGTTAAACTTTGAGGATAGCATTGTCTTCATGTTCATAGATACCTTCCCCACACCTGGTCTGAAAAGTCTTCGCAATATTTTACAGCACCCATTTCACTTAAAGACTAATTTTCGTGCTATAGCCCATCATTTTCTCTTGTAATAAATGATTTTTAGAGTTTTATATGTTCAAATGTTAATTTAATTTTTCTACATCCTTTCATTTTCTATTTTAATGAACGCTTTTTTTAGTTTTATATGCATACATGTTAATTTATTATTGCACATCTAGTGGAGATAAGACCGCTTCAAAAAAACGACACTAATAAAAGTAATAAATTTTTGTTCTCTTATGTTGGAGGTTCGCTAATCAATGTGTCTACGGATGAATACATTAAAAACACTATGATTTATTCAACGCAAACTGGGCTGCCAGAATGAAAATGACATATTCTGCTAACAAAAATCTTAAAACGTACCGAATTTAAAAAAAAAATGTACCGAATAACCAGCTGTTAAAAGATTTTATAAAAATATACTAACACCTAATTTGAAAAATCCCAAATTATGGCGAGACATTTAAATTTATAAACTATAAAATGTTTCTGTAAAAAAATGTTTAAACATTTACAAAAATGTTATCCTATATAGAAACAAATATGAAAAATAATGCTAAAGTGAAATAAAAATAATGATCTTGTGGTTTTACACTTAAATAACCATAAAACTTTTATATATAACAAAAAAATCCATTTTACTCTTTTCTCTTCCCAAACCATCAACGGTTACCAATCTTTGCATTTTACCGATTATGTGACGTCTCATTGGCAAGTGTTGAATACATTTACAAATATTTCAGGAGTACCCCAGGAATCCATACTAGGACCTCTATGTTTCACAGTTTATAAATGATATCATCAAAGGCCTTTCTTCACTTTTTTCAATTTATCTTTTAAATCACAATGGATAGTTGTATATTCGTCATATTATTATTTAAATACATTTATATCCTTCTTTTAACCCTATTTGTGACAATTTTACGACTTTTCCTAGCAATTTCTTATTAAAATTCCCGATCTCCCCTTACTGCAATTTTCTCCCGTAAGGACCGAGAATTCCATTTTGAGATTTCGAGGAATTGTCATAATTCCATTTCCGATTTTAATGGGCATCACAACCCAAGGGTCCCATGACGGGCTCCGTAAATTTTCCTAATTATTATTTTATCAACAACTACAGTCGTAAAAATTCTGATGTGGTATTGATACTTATCGCATATACCTACAAGTGTTCGTTTGTAACGCCACATAAAAATGCGTTTTATGATTTTAATCTTTTTTTTATACCATTGAAAAAACACCTGTGCATTTGGCAACTGAGAATAGCGTACGTAGGAGTTGCACGATTTTTAATTTTTATTTGACATCGATTTTTCAATTTATTTTCGCGATCAAAAAGGTTTTTATCTACATCGAGACTTTATGCAATATTCGCGTATTTTTTTGTAACTTATTTGCTTAGGTTTCGTGGCGATACTAGAGTTTCCTCAATCGATCAGAAGAAGCAGCAATATACAGATTCCGCGAATAAGAGGAAACATCAATCTATATTCTGTGTCAAGACTTCCAAGTCTAGTGAAAATCCAAAGCTAGATAGATAATGTAATCTAGAAACAATTGATAACCGCTTGTAAATTGATGTAAGACTTTTTTAAGGTTTTCGACAGACTTGACCATAGAATATTGCTTGGAAACGTTTGTCTCCTATCTTCAAAAGAGGAAGCAATGCGTGTTTATCAAAGAGTTTAACTATGGCGAATACTCTGCATCATCAGAGATCCCTCAAGGGCCATTCCTTGGCCCCTTGTATGAAAACGCAGGAATAATTTGGAGTCCATACAACACTACACATAGTAACAAAGGGCCATCATAATTTGCAGATTATCTCTCAAAATTTGATAAAGCAATTGGAGGAGGCACTTATGGGCCTAACTGTATGATATCCAAAGTTCTTTCTGTCACTTTTCAAGTCGAAATCCAAGCAATAAACCTTTATAGCCTGAAAAATCTAAAAAATATATGTATACGGTATCAAACGGCCATCGGCATAAGTGCCCATAAAGATGGTCCTGAAGCGCTATTTATAGGAAAAATCAGTAGATTTGGGATTTATATTTACGAGTGATATCAAAACTATTTAAGAAGCTGCTATTAAAGAAGCTTACAGTGATCCTAATTCAAATTCATAATACAAAACATTCCACAATAGATCAAGCCTGCAGAATTACAGATTTAATAGAAAACGTCTATTAAGAGAAAGAAGTCTTGCTTTACCTTGTTCCTTGAAATTGCGCAGACGTTTGCTAACACACAGGCTTTTTAAAAGCAATGTGTAGAAGATGGCACAGTACATAAAACATTGCTCTTATTCAAGCAATTCTTAAAACCAGTATGGACATTCGGAATACAGCTTTACACAGAAACCTCAAGATAGAAAACGTTAAAGAAGAAATCCAAAGATATGCAAAAAAACATGTCATACAAATATCAAGACTGAAGAGGACAAAACCCTCAGATTTTGTGTGAGTTAAAAGTAAAATTGTTTGAAAAGCAGAGTACAGTGAAATACTATGAGTTGGCACAAATAATGAATAAAGCAAACCAAGAAAACAGTACCTGAGAAAAGCTAATGGGTTATTTCTTAGGTTAAAAAATTATGTTTGATCAATTTAGATTAGCTGTAATATAATACATATTAAAAAACTACTTATAATATTAGCAGGTTACAAATAGAAATTTTATTTCAAACAGTAATTTACCTGATATCTGTTCAAGATCTTGCTAACGCAACCATGTGACACCCTTAGCTGCCTTGATATGACACAGGGACGTACCCCTGCAGCTGCCATCTCTACGATTTTCAGTCTTATGTGGTTTGGAAGAGGCCTACCATTTATAAAGACGCCTCCAAGTTGATTGACACGTCCTTGTCCTGTAAGGAAATAACGTTAAGTATGTATCTTATCTCATTATATTACATTTTAGTTAATACAACAATTACAAAACCTAACAAAGTGTTAAATTTGAACGAAAATAATGAAAAACTAGTTAAATATCATAAAATGTGAAACCCATAAAAGTGCCGTGCAGAACTGAGTCACTAACTGTAAACTTTTTACTCTCAAGGATATTCCTGAAGACACTTTCGTTAATTTTCCAAGCTCAGTATGACAGAGTGAAGGTTTACATTATAATATATTATAATTGTAACGGTCGGAACCGTTTTTCGTTATTTCAACACAATCACCTCTACTCAAATGTCATTTGTCGTTTATGCCTTGTGTTAAAACTTCGTATTTCATTAGATTTGAATTTGTCAACGAATCAAGTTGATTTGAATTTTAATATATCTTGGTCGTCTGATGTACTAAATAATTTTTATCTATCGTAAATTCCGTCTGATTTTATAAGGTAAGTTTTAATACCGATATATTGTTGAAAATATATATTTTGTACAAGAATTTCTTATATAAAATGTCAAATTTTGAACATAACATCAACAATGGATAACACGTTGTATATAATTTTATATATTATTTTGTTTGGAATGAAATATTATGCTTTACTATGTTTAAATATGTTAAATAAGAATTTTCCTTCTCATATTAATTTTAGTCTCTGTGAAATTATTCATTTAATAGTTTTAAATTGTCCATTTAATCGTTAAAGCATTTTATCTAAATCCTGTTCAAATTTCCTATTTCCTTTCTTAACATTTTTACCTTTTCTTTTTAGCATGGCTATATCTAGACGGTTTATTTGGATCTATATCTAGACAGTTTATGTCGATTTATATCTAGAAGTTTTGAATTCCTTTTAAGACAGTTTATGTGAATTTATATCTAGAAGTTTTATGGTTTTTATACCTAGAAGTTTGGTACAATCTGAAGACCGTGGTTTGGTTCATCTTTAGAAGATCTACACGTTTCGAGTTAAGTTAGAATACCAAATACCAAGAGATCGTTCAAGTCGCAGAATTACGAATAAGGATCCCGAAGAAGGCCTGAAGAATACCATGCAATAACATTCCTTATATTACTACCTCCTGTTAACAAAAGATAAGTGCTTTCAAATAAATCATCTTAAATTTGAATTTAGTAAAACTATGTGAATTAGAATTTGCTACTACCTTATCTAAAACTTGGTTTAAATATAATTTGTTAGTGGTTAGTGATTTTCTATATTTTTATCACTAATCTAAAGTCAAGTATAGTAAGTTTTAAATATAGTGGTGCCCAACTTCTTTTTTAAAGTTATTCGAGTTATTTAATAACCTAACCCACGACCAATCAATTGAGCTTAAACACATTATAACAAATAGTATATCAAGTATCACGTTACAGTCTATGGTATAAAACAAAATTCCAATCCTATACCCATCTGACGTTTTAGCATATTATATTTCCTTGATGTAGGTTTATAAATTCTTTAGCGAATTTGTCCATGCATATTTCTAACTTTCTTTGTCATTAAGAATAGCTTGGTTATTACTCTCTTCTCTAGATATACTTACCACATAAATAGCGTTCGTTAATTTGAATCTAGCAGTATGGAAATATATTTGTCTCTAGTGTATTTAAATTTTCTAGTTTTCAAATATATACCCTTTGTTGTGTTTTTTTTACATTGTCCTTATTAGATTTATACACTTCTTATTTCAACTGATATTATACATTAATTTTCTCTACTGTCTGTAAGGACTGTGGGGTGGGGCTATAGGCCCCCAGCACAAGGGGTAACCAATTTATACAAATATAAAATGAAAATATATTATGTTATCTACCCATACTATTTATAATTTGGCGTTCAGTATCTTTTGCCTTTAGCTGATGTAGCTGGCTGGTTGGGCTAAAAGTTGTAGCGCCCTCAATTCACATATTCGAGCGGTCAAACCGGGAGACTTCGCTCGTGCTCGTAGGTCTCAGATATGAAATTTTTAAATGCAAGAGGGCTACGAAAATTTCCCCGCTTTGCTTCTGTGTAGACCTTGTGTATAGTGTAGACATTATATTGTCAGTATTGCCAATGTCCAGATCATTATCCGATTTTCGGATAATTTCGTGTATAATCGGATAATTTTCGGCTTATTCAGTATTCTGCAAAATGGACATATATCTTATAATACTATTACCTAATGCATGAAAGTATTAAATAATTTAAAATTAAATAAATTTTCTATATTAAAAAAAAATTATTGTATTTACGGCAATATTATACTACTATTAAAACACCTATGTATATAGAATTGCCTAACAACACGGCAATCTTTATGTGTAGCATAATCG
This sequence comes from Psylliodes chrysocephalus, assembly GCA_927349885.1. Classification (NCBI taxonomy): domain Eukaryota; kingdom Metazoa; phylum Arthropoda; class Insecta; order Coleoptera; family Chrysomelidae; genus Psylliodes; species Psylliodes chrysocephalus. Next base: position 41,863,383 of record OV651818.1, read on the forward strand.
AGTTAAGGGATTTCCCGAAAGCAATATGGACTTCCCCGATAGTAGAGCATATAAATAAACGCTCTGCCTGCAGCCGTATAGCGTTATAAAATATTTTGAAAAATGTCATAATGAATCTTTGGAAAGGCCTATCTAAAACGTACTCATGCAGATAAAAGTTCAACAGGTGTATACACAAGAAAATTTTCAAGGCAAGTAATAATAATAATAACATCACTTAAAAAGCAAAATATACAAAAACAATCATTTATGCGAGGAAAAACGTATTTAAAAATGATGAAAAGGCGAAGTTTAGTTTTCACTGTGTAGGTATAATAAGAATAAGAGGATATGTGTTTTAATGAATTAGACAAATATTTTATTGAATTATAAGATAAATGTAACAAAACTATTAGGTAGGTACAGAACATCGACAAGTTTGGAAAACGTGGTAGAACACAAGTACTTGGGTTGGGATAAATAAAAAGTGTGCTAAATTAGAGGAATACTACCTATCGACTCACCTAAAGTGTTTTGGTAAGTCTTGATATATTTTATAAATCTTAAGTGCCTTTCAAAAGTAGTTCTCCCGCAGACTAGGCCACAAGCCGCCACTGGTGTTATCACATGTCATGTTCTTCATTTATAATTAAACATCCTTGAGACGGGCCGCTAATAAATAACCTCGTCAATCTGGGTTACTCTATTCCACCCTAAGTCAAAATCCTCTGATTAATGAACTAATTTTTATTAAATTTAATTAGTGTTTGATACCAAGCTTAAAAACCATTTTATATCTTAAAAATCGTATGAGTGTCAGTTGTTTTGTTAACCGGTATACAGAGTGTTCCGTACTGATGTTTTCAATATTTTAACAGGGTGTACTATCAACAATTTAAGGGGGGTTTTGCAATTTAGGTCTCTGTGTTGAGACTTAAATAAGTCTTCTGTTGAGTCCCAACATGACTAAAAAATCAATTTTAACTTTTTTCTTTTTGAAAACAGTTAGACTTGTAATTTTCAATAATACGCACAATTTAGAAACTTTTTTACTTCTTTAATTTTATCTTATGTTCAATAGTTTGCGTACAAAAAAATAAAAATAATTGCTCTTAACATTTTTATAAACTATTTGGGTACTGCAATACTTGAATACGTATCTCGACAAAGAAGACCCAAATGCTAAATTTTATAAGAACCCCCCCCCCCATTAAATGAATGGTATAGCACCCTGTTAAAATATTGGAACATCATTACGGAACACCCTGTATAAATGATATGATTTGTATTAAAATAAAAAAACAATTTTTCAAACATCTTGTCAAACTCTCAAATAAACGTTTATTCAGTTATCTTTTACAGAGCTACAGAATAAATCAAAAATTCAAATAACCATACAATTGAAGCACGGCATTATAATTTTTGTTACATTCCTCGATGTTTCTCAAAAGTGTCACAACATAATAGAAAACGTCAAGTCAGGAAAGTAAAGCAACAAATTGCAAGTGACCGATGTGGCTATACAAAAAACGTCTCTCGGGATCAATCGATTTATGTTTAACTCTTGTACGATTTGAAGTGGATTGTTGACTTCTTTTAGGAACTGTTGGTGTTGGTATCAAAGAAAAGGAGCTACCGGGTATGATGAATTCAAATTCATGAACTGCTTCCGTTTAGAACTGAGAAATGCAGTGAATAATGGCGTACGTAAACCACCAAACTGAGGACACATGGGAGGGTATATAATAAAATGTAAACATTTGTAAAAATCTGTTTTTTTGACTAAAATAAACGATGTAGAATATTAAATAGTGTAGGTACTTAATAATAGTTATACCTTTAAAAACCTCAGAAATAAATATTTCGAATCGAAATAAGTAGGGTAGGTACCCATGTAGTTTCAACTGTCATACTATTTTATAGATTTTTAATAGCTTTAGGAGAAACAAGAGAAGCATAGACTATTGTCAAATAGAAATAACAAACATTGATTCACCAAAGTGAGGACCCAGTAGAGGAGTGAAAACAAAGGAATGAAAAAACTTGACCGGGTAGGTATAAATGACGCAAACTGCTTAAACATTATAATGCCTATACCTAAGCAAACATATAGAATTGGAAATATATATAGTATTAGAATTAGAGTTAACAAAGAGAACAAAAGTCAAATAAATTAGAGAAATAATCAAACCAGAAGCAAGAAATGAACAACATAACAGAAAGACAAATAAATTGATGTGGACACCTAATGAGAAATCAAAGCGAGTAACAAGAAAAATACACGAAGAAAAAATAAAACAAAAGAAAAATATTAATACAAGTAGCAGAAGAGGGAAGAAGAAGCAGAACACCTTACAAGATATAAAAATGATGACGGAACATAGAAAAAAAATAAATTGATGGGTGAAAGAAACTACTAAAATTAACCCAAATCCGACACGTTTACGGTTTACTCGAACACTGGTGAACAAATTTAGTCTAATAAAATCACACAAATTGTCGTCCATCTACACGATGTCATAAGCTCATAAGGGTGGCTTTAAGAAGAATTGCGAGAGCTAGGATGGGATTAGAATGTGTGTGCGTCGATGAGAATCTGATTGACTTTGCAAGTTCACTTTACGAGTTCAAATGTCGAAGCCGTGTTGGGTATAAAAATTCGGTATCTGCGACCTCCGAGTTCGACCGACGTCGCTCGATCTGCCGCCAAAACACCTGAATTGAGGGCTACACAAGTTTTAGCCCTTCTTTATTTGCAGTCAACCAGCAGCGTCCGTAAATAGGTCACCAGTAACAAAACATATATTTAACGCCAGGGACGGAAAGCCAAATTATGATTGCAACAACCGAAACAAAAGGTGCCGTATGAAAAATATAAATAGACTTGGAATATATTTTGTTTTATTAAAAATAGTATTGCTAGATAACAAAATATTTTCATTTTATATAAATTGGTTTTCTCTTGTATTGTGACCCTACACCCATTAAAGACAACTCTTCACTAATAATAATGGATATCTTTCGATTTCTAAAATCAAAATCACATGAATATCTCTTTCCGCTACCATTTCGAGCCCAACACGATGCTGACAACGCTTGGTAAGCTAGACAAATCCCGCGCCTATACTGCTTGTTTGTACCGAGATGCGGTATACCAATTCATTCCTGCGCCGCTCACGCCCAAAATGCACAAATCTGTACCGCACAAATCTGTACCGATTCGGTACAGAGAGTATACCGAGAAGAAGGATACCGCACCGACAAAAGTCAGGGAGCGGCCTTATGTCAGTATAAGTTGAAACACGCAACTGGCAAGAACAATAAAGAAGATAACTAATGAAAATGAAGACAATGGGTGATATGAATAAAAATTAAGTTTATACTCTGAGTATATACTCAAGAGCATCAGCTTAGTAGGAGTTTATACTTGAATCTATATGAATAAAATGTATCGCAGCTTTAGCGATAAGTTGCTCCTATTTACTGGCTACGCTTAATAAAGCTTGACTGTTTTGAGCAACCTTGAAAATTTGTGAATTGCACCATATTCCGGCATCATAAACAGATCTGGGCCATGATGCCTCTATGCTTGTAAACCATGAATTTGAATTGCATGTGGCTTGTACAATAATGCTAGGATATCCTTTTCGATTTATATATTCATTTCTATGACCACGGAGCTTCTTTAGACTTATGAGAGTACAATCAATGATACATACTGCACAGGAAAAATTATATCTTGTTTGCCACTTTTCTTTTTCCATATGTATATCGGAAGCAATCTGAGGAAATTTTATTTAAGAGCTAGTTTTTTCGATAATTTTATTCATAACCTGCGTCACAACTTTTTAAATAGAAGATGGTGGATTTACAAATCTTCTCCTACCCCAGATTGAAAATCTGGGTCTGCTACATACCTCAAGAATATTTTTAGTTTGCCAACTTTACATATCGCACCGCTTCTTGCAGTGGACTCTTCGCCCAAAAATGGTTCGATATTAACTCTATTTTTTCTTTTGTAAAACGATATAACACTTTACAGTCATCGTCTCAGGTCGTTCTTGTTGATTTACAATATATCTTTGCTCGCAGATTCATAAACTCAGCACTCAGCCATCACTTCTTTGCGGTCAAACTGAAACTGAGTCTCATTCGAAGGAGACTCTACTAAAATGGAGTAGAACTCAGATTTTTGGGCACAAATTTATTTTTATTCATATGAAAATTAAGTTTGTACTCACTTTACATAAAAATACCTACTCATGATGAGCAAGTCCCTTTAATTTTATTCATACAAATTGGTGTATTTACTTCAGAATTATTAGCAAGAAGTACATGCTTCACTTTATTCATACCAGCCAATAATGCTCTCGTCGAATTTTAACATCTGTAGCAAGAATAATGTTATTAATATTTTATTGCAGAGCCATTGGCTGTCACAACACTTTTCAATCTTCTTGGCAAGGATAAAATTAAATGTCGCATATATTTTTTTCATTTCCAATGGGTTTCAAGTCAGATTTTTTTGTTGGATATGGCAAAACATGTATGTTGTTTTTGACCCACTCTCTTACTATTCGAGCCGTATGAACTGGATCTTGCGATAAAAATTAATTATTATAAACATTTACTGATTTCTTACATTTTGAAAGGTAAACTGGTTAGGAAAAACGTCTTTTACTGATAGTAACATCACGGTGTCTATAATGTGTATGTATTTCTCGGCTGATAATCTCCCATCAATTTGCCAGCACATTCCAGGATTTTTTCCCGCATACCCTCGCCCAAACATTGATGGAAAAGCGCCCACTATTCGTACTACCAAACGTATAATTCTCTTTGAATCGTGATTTTCTAGGACGATTGGAAGTCTTTTCATCGGAGTATAGGTACCACGTTGGTCCAAAATTCCTCCTCGTGAATTAAAAATTCATTTGCAAACTGGACTTTCCTGCGCTTATTTTCTGCAGTTAAAAATACTTTGCAGGCGGCGGCGCAGTTTTTTTAAACCAGCTTGTTTTAAGCGCATTTGAGCTGTTCTGAGAGATCCCTGGAATAATGTTTTCGTGATTTCATTGCGATTCCAAAAGAATTTTGACGGTTATATTATATACGTACACCTTGTGTAAAAGGTCTTTGCAATATTTGTTCTTGTCAGCCACTTCATAGCCCTTGACTTTTAAGCCTCAGTTAAATGCTGTGGCACTTTTTGAAAATTTATTTGACAATAATTTTTTAAAAATGTAAAATTAAATGCGACGATCGACTATGATGTAAAGCCTTAAATCATACAATTAAATTTTGGCGTTCACATTTTGGCTTCGGCAACTGTAACCTACTTTTTTTATTGTGGGTTTTATTTTGTCTATCATACAATGAATTAAAATAGATATTAACGAATTTAAATAAACCACCAAAAGAAAAAAAAACGCGACAGGATTATTACTAATAAAGAGAAATCATTACATACTTTAATAACTATGCTATGTAGTTTAATTTCAACAAAATGTTTTTTGATAATCGTTACAATGTAGAAAGTCAATTGTAAATGAGTTTTCGAACAAGAAACAGAAAAATATAGTGAAAAATCAAAATAGTTACATCTTATTGTAAAGAAGAAATGCAGATACATAAAAATAAGGACAATACTTTCTATACTAATTCTCAGAAAATTATCATGAAATCTAATTAAATTGTTAATTCTAATTACTAATAAGAATCGATGTTTCTTAGAACAATTAAAATCATAGATTTCATCATTTGAAAACCTAATTATTTTATTTCAATTAAAATGGGTTCCGATTGAATAAAAGATTAGGTAATTTTGTCGGTAGGTATATACTATTATCTATGTCCTAATTTTATTATTATTTTTTTATTTCTACACCACCCAACAGTGAACCATTTACACAGCGTAGCTTAACCCGGGTGTTAAAATTTACGTAGATGTGTACTATGCACCGCATAAAGACGCACACAAACATTTTCTGCAGATACAACGCACGCTATCCACAGCCTCGGTGTTGGTAATGACATCAAAGAGATTTGTGTGGAACGCTTCTGTGAATATGGACTTGATCTCTGAATTTTGAAATATAATCTGAAGAATAAATTGAATAGGTATTAGCTACTTGAGGTCACACCATAACAATATTAAAAAAATATATTAAAAGGAGGCGTTTATTGGATAACACGACAGAAAATGGTGAAGAATATTTACTAAAAACTTTAATAATTATGGAGAGAAAATTTCCTTTGGATGTCACAAGTTGTTTGTAAAAAACTCAATAATTTGGCCACAGTGAAAATGGATTCACAACATACAAAATATAACCCATAATTTTTTTGTCGAAAAACGCGGTAAAGAAAACAAAACAAAACAAAATTTTCGCCTCAAATTTTTTTTGAAATCAAAATAGATACAACGCACAAATCACAAGTGTATTGATGTGGACGCGCCTTTGCACAGTTTACAAATAAATATAGGTACATAATAGTGTCATACATATGTAATTTTTGTGTTTCTTCAAAAATGGCCAATCGTGTGACATTTTGTAAAAGTCAATATTGACATTTTTCCCCCAAAAATTGCAAAAATTACATCAAGAAAGTTGCTTATTTTTTAATGTTTTACCCATATACAAAGTTTCAAGTTCTTCGCGCAACTTTTGTTTTTTTATTTGGTTATTTTTTCTACTAATTCAGTTTTAGATTACTGGAACTTAGGCGTTTCTCGAAATTTGTAATAATAATACCATTTTTTGGATTTTTTATGAAAAAATGTCAGTTTTGGAATTTACAAAACCAGAAACGTTTCGTTAACGGTAGCTTTTCGGACAATATCTCTATAGAATGTGGTGCACCTCAAGGATCAATTTAGAGTCCTAAACTATTTGCTATTTGGTAAAGATTGTACGGGTCATTTTTATATTGATGATACTCAACTATATTATAATTTTCATCCAAATGCTTCTAACAATATCAATAATGGATCCAAACTGTTTTAAAAAGATGCAAGTGATCACTGTCTTCTTCTTAATTTATCTAAATCTAATGTACTGATTTTCGGTTCTAAACTAAGAAGAAATATAGTTGCCGAAATCTAATATTTGAAAAACATGTGAATAACTTAATTTAACGAGCTTATTCATCCCTAAAATTTATCTATGGAGTCAAAAAAATTTTATTTTCCTACGACCACTTAGGAAAGTGACACATATCACACTATATAGTCCTATGGAAAGTGCCCTATATCACACGCGTATGAATAAGAATTTACTTTCCACCCGAGTGAGAATATGTTACTTTCCGCAGTAGTTGTCACAAAATGTCAAACACCTAATTTCTATTTTGATCTATGTAATGTCCATATTAATACTAAAATCGATATGATTGTTAAATTATTGAAATTGTTGTAAATTAGATCCTAGATATTTATTTTTAACAATTATTATTAAAATAATTTTAAAATAATGTTTGCTCTTTATTCTGGTTAACTACATAACCGATTAGATCATTCAATTGACACAAGGGCTATTAGCTCAGGTGGTTAGGACGTCGAACTTGTCAACTTTGCCATTTTTCGACCGCGTTCAAATCCTGGCGGGGCAGAATTTTTTTTTTGTTTTTTTTTAATTTTTTTTTTAGTTTTTTTTGTTTAGAAAATATGAAAATTGAATAAATACGATTATTGTTAATTATTTTTTTAAATACTTTTTAATTATTATAGTAATAATAACCTTGGTTTTACATTTTTTTCATGACATTATTTTGTGGTCGTAGGAAAAATATTGTACATCACTTGTGTGAAAAGTGATTTTCCACACTCGTAATGTAATATACTATTCCCAAAAAAATTAAATTACTTCTTTGTGCCACAGTTGTGTTTCGGTTTATTGTCCAAATTTAACAAAATATGTACTATCAATATCAAAGTCAACCAGTTCATGTTTGAGATTAATTTATGAAATAAGAAGACGTCAAAGATAATATAAATTAAGAAAAGCAGGGTGGTTTAATATGAAGAATAGAAGAGGTTATCACAAGTTAAAGACCATCTTATTTGCACAGAGAAACTATATTTCGAACGGATGTTCATAATATTAATATTAGGTATAAGAGAATACTTACTCCACCTCTGTTTTGTACAGAATATTTTAGATGTTTTAGTTTTCAAATTTCCTTCATCTATAGGTAATGTCATCCCGTAAGAGAATAAAATTATATTAGTTATAACTCCTTCACGCGGCGGCTCATGGCCTAGTCTACGGGCGGGGGTCTACTTTTGAAAGGCACAAGATACATAAAATTCATGAAAACTTACCAAAGCACTTTAGGTGATCTAATCATATTCTCGAAGTCACTTTTACGTTTTAAATAAAAATCAACACAATAAAATATATATACCTTAACCGACACACTCCCGCTGCTTCAAGCGAACATGGACTTCATCTCACCGAGATATATCTTCCATAAGCCATAGATATAAAGTTATAACGGAACAAATAGAAGAGCCGAAAGTGGCAGGTACGATTCATATCTACACTGACGGTTCTAAAACAAAGCAAGGCTCAGGATGTGGAATATACTCCAGATCCTTAAACCTAAACATAAAATGGGCTGTAAGCGATAATGGTGCCAGTATAGTTCAAACAGAGCTAACGGGGATTCTCATAGCAGCAAAAGAAATCACCAGAAACAATATCACTAAAAGGAGCATGCTCATCTATACAGATAGCACACAATCACTAATCACCCTGAACATATCACGAATTTACTCACGGTTTTAGTATTAGAATGTCACGAAGCTAAGGTCGAAGTATCCATCAACAATGTGGTCACCTTATAATGGATCAAAGGTAACCATCTTGCTGATTCACTGGCCAAGAAAGCAGCCAACCAAATGCTATTTGGACCTTCTATTGGTCTGACAAAATCGGTAGTGACAGACCTAATTAAAAAACATTCCCTTGTGAAATTCAAGGAAAGATGTGATGAAACAAGAAACTGCAGAGTTGCCAAGGAGCTTTTAAGTTATCCTGACAACACTGCAGCAAACAAATACTTGGCTGTGACTAGATAGAATCTGCGCCTAGTTACAGGCATTCCGACTGGTCATTTCCAATTACGGAAACATCTCCATATCATGGGACTGTCCGAATCCGCACTCTGCAGGGGGTGAAAACAAGAAGATGAGACCATCGAGCATATCTTCTGCGATTGCTCGACATTGTCATTTATTATCGGCGAACACCGGGCGATATTAAAGAAGCACCTCTTGGCGACGTTGTCAACTACATTAAATCTGTAGGCTGGCTCACGAGCTAGGAGGTGCCTATCATCTTAGGAGGTTGTACAATGAGCCTAGTTAGGCCAAATACACTTAGAAATAATTAAAGTTTGTCTCTGTGAGAAATCGTCTGATAAATTGTACCCATTTATGGCGTCATTTGTTTTTGAAACTTCATTTGTATGCACAAAATGCAGTTCACTATATAGGTATCTAACAACATCACGATCTCTACAGATTCCACACTTTACTACATGACAAGTGGTTGGCATGTTTTTAAAACAATATTTTTACCAACAAGCTAACGACTTTAACAACGAAATACGACGAGAAAACTGTTGAATATAAATATATGATTCAATAAAAGTAACTAACATAAAACTGGTTTTTCAGATAACTTTATATTGTTCCAAAATACTGAACAATTCACGGCTGTCACATATAAAACAATGATGGTAAAAAGTTTGTGACTGTCTAAACAGGAGCATGGCGGAAATTTTTTTAGTCCTCTTGTATATAAAAATTCCGTATCTGAGACATACGATCGCGAGCGACATTGTCCGATTTAACAGCCCGAATACGTGGATTGATAAAAAATGTTTTACTTAAAAATAGGTATAGGTAGGATAACGTATTTTAGTTTATATTTATATAAATTGGTTTCCCGTTGTACTGGAAGGATGTAGCCCTACAGCCCTTACAGACAAGTTGCCACTCATTCCTTGAGAGTAAAACTTAAAACTTTGTGCTGAACACTCGCCACTACATTTTTTTTTGTTTTCTTGGAAGTTATTTTTGTTATTTACTCATTCTGTTGAATTATGTACTTTTAATGTACTTTGCTTCGTATCATAGGGATATTTTCTTGAGGGTCATGTGGTAAAACAACTTAGTGACTAAGTTTCAAGATTAGCCGATATATTGTTTAGGTTATCTTTGTTTTTATTTTAATGTAAATCTCTTTAAAGCAATAACGACATTATTATTAATATATATTAAGGTAATAATAATTTTGAATTACACTCAGAGTATAATAGGAGATCGAGAAATTTAATAAAAATTTCATTTTATCGACTGACGAGGACCCAACCTGTATATTACTTATGTTTTAAACTTTTTATTCATATGTCCCAGCAAACATCAAACAAAAAACTGCAGAAATTAGCCATTTCCCCTAAAATATCCTAAAGCCAAAAGCCTTTTATTCTTGTCAAGAATTTTTGATACGAAATTTTTAGTGTGTTCCCCTATTTTTTTTTTTAATAGCAAATATTGTCAATAAGTAACACTGAATATGAATTTTATATGACAATTCGACAACATTCCTTTATTTCGTGAGTTTCTGGAGGGCCAAGTTATAGTTGTTACACACTATATATTAGTAGGTACATTAAACTTTTCAATCTTCTCTAGGTAGATATAGTTATAATTATTTATTTTTTGTTTCTCAATACGATTTCAACATCGCTTGTTCGGTTGAATGTATAATTACAATCCTTATTTAGCTAGGCCTTTAAAATGTAAAACAGTAGCTAGCCAATTTTTAAATAACACCTTTAGGCGAGCTCCGTAGATAAATTAAGTCGTTTAAATCATATAGGGAACACCAATGATGGCGGTCTAATTGCTAGGTAATATAGAAATCTGAAACAATTAATTTTTTTGTGATCACCGAACCATTACCGAATACCTTAATATAAATCGATTAAAAAATTAATAGAATCGGAGGTGATCAAAGTTTAAAATATGTGTATAGGTAAAATGCACGCATGTGGAGAAGAATTACGAGAGCTCTCGGAAAAGTCCGAGCAAAAATAAAGAAATCATCAGAAACAATAATTTTAGTTCTCGACATACTTAGGTAGTACCTAGTCATTATATTTGTCTTCCATCATATAATAATAAAATAAACGTAATAGGTATATGTAGATATTTTGGTTATTGTTGTTTTCCCTTAAAGATAATTTCACTTTTGAGGTAAAAGGCTATGAACTGGAATAATGTTCTAAGTGGTACATGGACTGCATGGTGCATATTGTCTGATTGGTAATAAAATTCGCCATCTAATAACAGGTTTTTGAAATGTATTTTTTTATCTGAAGGATTTATTTTTAATTCAATTGGTAAAATAGCTTTTGTTTTGAGGTACTCGAGGCTACTAAAACGTTATTTTCCATCAAAAAAATTAAAAAAAAATTTACAAAAATGTTAATTTGGCACTATTGGCATGTACAATTTTAACCTTGATCCAAAAAACATAAAATGCACGTGTGATTCAAATCAAACCTAATGGTATTTCCAGTAAAACATAGTCGTCCATTTTGTTTAAGTATAAGTGTTAATTCGAAATTATGTCTAGTTCGTTCGTCCCAAATTTTATCTAAATCGTTTTTTATAACTAAAAGATTTAGTAATGTCTCCCTGTTCGAATAAATTAAAAAACATCACAAATAATGACTTTTCAAAGTTTTTACTATAAACCCTACTATATAATAAGAACCATTTATTCATAATCCATTTCAAATAACTGTTATTATGAACTTAAATATTTATTTTATTTATTTCACTTTTAAAATAATTTTCATAAGAAAACTTAACTTTATCCATTGGCTTATAATTGCAGTTATTTAACCGTGCATAAAACATCCTTTTACATCTTTACAGCACTCGTAATTTATTTGCTGCAATAGTGCTAATTCAGGCCTGTTCTCGATTTCTAAAATTTGAGCGAAGAACACTTTGAGCCCTGGAATATTCCACATCTCCATCTGGTGCTACCCTTTTGATGCCTTATCAAAAGATTATGGAGCAAATCACAATAATAAAACTTGCACCTGAAAGTTTCCGAGTTTAAGATGTCACAAGTAAGTGTCGTTCCTCTCTGTGGTTTTGTTTTTGCTTGTTCTTTAAAACTTGAATCTACTAATACTTTTACTTTTTTAATAAGTGGTTTATAAATGAAAATCTTAATGTAGATGTTTCTTAATAATAATTCTCAAATATTTGATGTATTGCTAATATGATTTAAGTATTTTTTCATCTAACGTACTTAAATCCTGTAGTACGAATAGTATTGGTATTTACTAACTAACGACAAATATAGTCAATATTGTCATTATTAATTAGAATCCCCAGCTTCTGTTCAAAATGACCACAAACAGCTGAACCCGTTCAACCATTTCGATTAATCTACCACTCTGATATTTATTTTGCTAGAAAATTCTCGAGGTTCTTTAAAATTGAATTTTATTCATAATTCGAAGAAGAACGACAGGCAGGTCCCGTTAAGCAAAAAAAGGGAAAGTTTTATATAGGTAGTGCAATAAAAGACACCAATAATACATTTTAGGTATAAGTTACTACTATTATGATTATTATGAAGTTAGTAAATAAAAAAATAAGTGTAGATATTAGTTATAAAAAGTTGTCAATATAAATTTTGAATTTTAATCTGTGGATCAAGATTCTTATGTTGAGAAAAAATATCTGTAGAAAGCTTGTAAAAATTATTTTTGGTCGTTATAATTTTCTTTTTTCAGGCATCTAAAAATGTTTATCACTTACTGTGCGTCTAATAGGTATCAAGTGTAGTTGTGAAAACACATACCTACTTATTTTCTCTACTTCAATAGGATTTCGCTCATTGGACACTGATGATTCGATCTTAGTTGTGATCTCTCGTTTGTCCTCTTCATTCATTTTCCGAATATCACGAAAGAGGGAAAGAACAAGAATCAAAGGGGGAGGGTGAGAGTTGCTCTAAATGTGTAAAAAAGTGGTGTTCATCTTAACCAGTATCTAGTCCGATCAGGGATTTTTGTAATATCGTTCCTAAACAAGCTATATCTAGGTAGGTAGGTATTCAAAACAGTAAAACGAAAAAATATTTGCCCTGTCTTACCTAATTCAAATCCACCTTTAAGTATTCACCGCGGATATTAAAACACAATATTGGGGTAGGTATATTGGTTTTAATTTCATAAAAATTGAGCATTATAGATAGTAATTTAAAAATCATAGCATGAGTAGCTATCTACTATTTTTCAATTTTTGTAGAAATAATTCTACGTAAGACTTATTAAAAAAAATCAATAATTCAGATTAATTAATATAGATTCTTTAAAACACTGTTTTTTTTTTAATTTAGATATCTGTAGATTTTAAAAACTCATAGACAATTTGTTAGAAAATCAAATTTATTTTTCTGCTTGTTTTTACCTAATTTTTAATCTTAAACCTGGAGATTACCTACTTAGCTCTAAATTGCACATTTGAACTTCATTTAAGAAAATATACTTAATTAAGACTATCTTATGCAAAATCAACATTTTTAGTATTTTTCAGTTAGGTATATATTTTACCATTTCAATCCCTGCAAAATTACAAAATTTTTTGAATGGTCTTTGGAGTAAAACACACCACAGGTATTGTTAACCATATTTCAGACACTTTGTCAATACTCTTATGAATAATCCAGTTAATACTTCCATATACAAAATTTAAGTACGTTTTAATTCACATACACCTGTTTATTTAAATTTTACTCATGCGACGGAAAATCATTTTTAAAAAAATTGCTAAATTATTTTATTGAGGAAAAAACTTAAATAGGTAACCTAAATGAAAAATGTGGATTTTTATTTCAACCTAAGTGTTCACATAGGTAGGTTACTTTCCTAGTTAGATATGTATTACCTATATACCTAAATGTTTTGGGGAACTTCTTGAAAATAAAATTACTTCATTAGGTAAATGTTTAAATTTACTTGCGGAATTTTAATGTCTTCTTCAGTAGAAAGGTATGTATCTATCTAGATAATAATTAATTTAATTTGTTTTTAAAATAAAGCTAGGCTACTTAATGGAAAGTTTTTGCTAAATATATTAGTTGGATTTACAAACTCTGAAACAAATTTCTAGATGTTTCTAATTAGGTAAATCATCAAATTATAATATGTAAATTAGGTATAGGTACCATACTTATTTAGTTATTAGGTAATTATTTGTTTCATTTTTTTCCTAATTTTTTTGCAATGTTAAACGATTTCTTACCTTGAAAAGGATACCCAGAGAAACATGGTCTATGCATAATTCCAAAATTACCCGTAACAGTCATTTTTTAACCAACCAAAAAGTCACTTCATAAAAAACCACCAATAAACTTAAAGACGTACCACAAAAAATAAAGAGTCAATAGTCTAAACAACACCCGGTATATTAGTCACAAAGTCCGTGAGATGTTTCGTAAAAATCTGAACTAATCCTTCCAGCATCACTACTTAACAAGTGTTAACTTTAGTAAAGGATCTTGGGCACTAATTCAAAATATTGTGACTCTAACCTGTGGTGCTAGATGCACTCAGCTCCTCCTACTTTTGGCCACGCCTAGCTTGAGGCTTGCTTTGCGTCGGTAGGCGAAAAAGTTGAAAGTTTGATTATAGGGATTATGGTAGATGATGGGTTATGGGTGTTATTTGTCATAAATTTTGTACTGGGTAATTGGTTGTAATAATAATGTTTTTTTAGTGGCTTCCAAGATGAAGATGTTCTGAATGAATAAGACGTTAATGAAGAATGTTTTGCTACTGTGTTAATTTTTTTGTTGTGAGGCAGTTACTAGAAGGAAGATATTTTTTAATATACGTAACTGTTAAATGAGGAGGCTTTTTAACATATATTTTTTCACAAAAAAGTTATTTGAGCTTACTATTAAAAATTTCAGAAATAGCATATTCTAAATTCAAAAGTAATACCTACATTTTCCTGCTTTATACAAAAAATTCTAATAAAATATCAACAAAAATAACCAATTTAAATTTCCCAGAAATCATCATCAGGACTCAAGCTTTCAACATTAAAATATTTAGGTCGTCCCAATCTTTCAGTTGTATCTGTACCATTCGTTATATTAAGAAATACTTATATTACCCATTAGGTAGATTTTTTCTATATCTAGATTCATCTTAGGTATATAGGTACAGCTGAACATTTAAATTTGCATTTCCTTTGTTGTATACAGGGGTAGATTTACAAATATGCTGCCTATAGGCTAAACCAAATCGCCGCCTTTGCTATATTTTTTTCAAAACTAAAAATAGGTTCTAAAATGAGGAATACGAAAATTTTACGAACGATTATTAGAATCGCGTAAAAATAACCAAAAACTTAATTCTAACAGAATATAAAAACAAAAACTCTAGATCCATATTCTAGAGTAAATAAAAATAGCCTTTTTTTCGTAGTCACAATACACTTTTCGTCTGAATTTATTCTCAATGAAAATTTTAATCACCTCTTCAAATAAAATCGAATTCAGTGTCAGATTCAATTCATAAAATTGCTAAATTGTTCAAGCCCCATTGGGCATACTCAAGGTGTAAGCATGTTTTAAGCATCAGAACGAACATTCTGAAGAAAAATTGTCTACTGACATTCATTTGTAAATTCTTAAAACTATATCGATGGGTATTAGGAAAAATATCAAGCATATTACGATCTCTAATCCAGTTGCACATATTGTTGATATTTATGTTTTTTAGTCTTCTAATGTCAAATACTCTTTGTTCTTTGCTCGAGATCTCTTCAACTAGATCGCCTAACATATACTGTGAATAAACTTCACATAATGTAAACGCTACGCTTCTTACTTCTCGAACAGATAAGAGTGACAAATTTAAAGGGAAGCTGTAAAATCTCGACCAATATTATACGCACATTTTGGACGAATCAATTCCTAGAACTTCTTTATATTATCGTTCATTTTATCGAAATGGTTCTTTCTCTTTTTGGTATAAGCGAATAGTACGAGGGCCACTGCTAAAGTTCGCGGAATCAAGTATTCCATGTATTGCTAGCGTTCTGCGATTGTCTACCTATTCGTAAAATTTGACTTTTTTCACCTATCATTCAGTTACAGTTCGATTTCAAACTGCTCGGTTTCGTTTTAACAAAATTTAACGAGAGTACCTAATATTTATGTGAAAAATGGAAATTTCGAATTGTGACTTCCGAGTGATGATTTTTTATGATTTTCGATACGGTTTAACACCGCAGCAATGTGTGGAAAAACTTAGTTCATTATTTGGTGATGAAGCACCATCCAAAACTATTGTTTACAAATGGTTCGCAGAATTCAAGCGTGGAAGACCAACGTTTGATGACGATCTTCGCGAAGGTCGTCCATGTACCTCTGTTGTCGCGAAAAATATTGATGCTGTGCGTGAAATGATTTTGTCAGATCGGCATGTGACCTATTGTGAGATAGAGGCATCCTTAGGCATTGCAGCGAAACAAATACATACGATTTTGCACGATCATTTGCATGTCAGGAAGCTTTGCAGTCGTTGGATCCCACACAATTTGAAAGAAGAACAAAAACAGGCACGTGTCAAGTGGTGCAAGGAAATGCTAAACAAATTCGAAGGGGGTCGTTCAAATTCGGTATATATAACATCGTAACAGGTAACGAATCTTGGATATATTCATATGAGCCTGAAACTAAACAGCAATCGACTGTATGGGTGTTCCAAAAGCGTTTCGAAAAGAATGATTGCTTCACGGAAAAAAATGTGACTAGAAAATTTTACTACAATGTTGTAGTAGTAGACTTGTAGAAAAATACTTAACAATTTGTAGAAAATTTTACTACAATTTATAGTTAAAAACTATTAATTATTGTAGCAATTGAATTGTCGAATAAAATGCTACAACAATAGGAAAGAAGTCCACAATGTTTAGTATATTTTACTATTGTTTGTAAAAGTAGAAATTTATTACAATTATCGTAATTACTACTACTAACTTCTGTAAAAATTTGTACAAATATTAATAATTATCTCTACAAAAATAGTAATTTTCTCAACAAAAAATAGTAATACTTTACATCCCTTCTTCAAAAATATTCTATAATATTGTAGAAATTCTAAGTCATGTGAACAAAACAGAATTCTGCTATTGGCCAACGTTTTCTGACGTCGATCATAAACGGCCAGACAGCAGTAGCCGTTTGCCATGTTCACATAACAAAGCATGGTACATATACGAGTACCTATAACACATTATTATATTATAAGCACCGATGCGTTTGAGAAAATTTTAATAATAAATTCTATTGGTGGTAAGTACATTTATTATTGTTTCTGAATAATTTACCTTTAGATAACTAATTTAAATAACCTTAGTAGATTATTTTAAAAAAATAGTTGTGGCCAACGATCGAATGTTGTGTTCAATGATCGAATTTTGTGCCAAGTTGAATGATGTTTTTTGTCTTAATTGTGACATACCCACTTTCTCATTTTTGTTAGTTATCTGACTTAGTCATTTAATATCCAAATCAGTGTAAAGGTGATAAATATCCCCGTTTTAAGGGTATGAACAATTCAATTGGTATTAATTTTTATTTCATATTTTTCAGGTGCAGAAAAGCCAACTGAGACTGAGGGCGCTATTATTACTATTATTTATTACATAATGTAATTAAGAATTTGTATCTTTTATATTAAAACAATAAATTGAATATTTTATTAAGGAACATTTTTTTCTAGGTTATAATTATAATAATTATGGAATACTACTACAAATTTTATTAAAAATTACTACAATTTGTATGAATTTTTACTATTTATTGTGTAAAATTTTCGTATTTATTTTCATAAAACGCAATACATTTTTAATATAAATTCATACAATGAATAGCAAAAATTATAACAATTTGTAGAACAATTCTTATGATGCATTTGGATCTTTTTACTAAATATTGTAGATAATACTCTACAATACATTCTCCACAAATATTTGGAAATTTTTACTACAAATTGTCCCTGTCCCTATATGTACTATTTATTGTAGAGAAAAAATCTACAATTGTAGAAATTTGTTCTACAATTTTTTTTCCGTGTTGTTTCTTCGGAAAAACGGGTCATGTTGCAACTATTGCATTAGAGGATCGAAGGACAGTTAATTCTAAATGGTATACTTCAATTTGTTTGTCGGAAGTTATCGCTGAAATCAGAAGGAACAACATAAACCGGCGAATCATTCTTCATCATGACAATGCAAGCGCTCACACAGCACGACGAACTGTAGAGATTTTGACCAGTAACAACATTCAATTAGTGACTCATTGCCCATATTCGCCTGATTTATCACCCAATGACTTCTTCCTATTTCGACATATCAAAAATAAAATGCGTGGCGAGCGTTTTTCATCGCCTGAAGAGGCTGTTGAAGCATTTAAATCACTTGTTTTGAAGGTACCTCGCTGAGAATGGCAAAATTGTTTTGAAGATTGCTTTCATCGGATGCAAAAGTGTATAGATTTTAGAGGAGAATATTTTGAGAAGCAATAAAGCGATTTACATAACGTAATTTGTGTTTTGCTTTACATTTTCTGCGAACTTTGGCAGTGTCCCTCGTATTGATAGTTTAAATCCAGAATTAGATAGATATGTAATAATAGTTTTTTTATGGTGGTAGGTGGTAGCAGTTCTATTGAAAGGGTTTTTATTAATTTAAAAATAATTATGCGGATTATATACCAAGTTTGAATAGGTAAATTTAGAAAAAATAAAACCGTAATCAGGAATGCTTAATTTTTTAATTAAAAATAGTTTTTTTTAATAAAAATGTGATCCATAGAATGCTTGATAGAAATAGAATCCAATACATCACCTGGGGTATGTATTGTATATATCTACAATAAATAAATAAATTATCAACTATTAACTTATTTAAAAATGATATACGTGACTAAAGATATTTTCTATTTGTTCAATAATTGCTTTAGTGTATATAGGTATGTATTATGATTGATCCCCAAACTAAAAATATATTTTTTTTAAATATTATATGATTCAAATTTTAAAAACTCATCTTAGATGAATATCTTAAGTCAGGGTCTTCGCGAGGACTGAAGCTGCCAGCGTAGCTCCCTATTTTGGCGCCCCTTAGTTAGGATTAGTAGCTAAAAACAAACACATTTTTTTTGGAGTTTCCAGCAATTTAATAAAAGATTTTTATTGAAAAATATCTGTAGATATAGGTACGAGTATAACAAATAGGTATAATATCAAAAAATGAAACGGAAGGAATCACAATTTCTTAATTCTCAAAAATCTTCGGAAGTAACTGATTAATACATTAATTGAATACACTTAAGTATAGAAAAATAATTTTTTACACAAAATATTTAACAATAGTATCTCTTACATATAGATTTTAATTATTAAAAATAACGATTTTTCATTATAACAAGTTTAGTTTAGTAAAGTAACGCAGTGGCTCAGTGGTTAGAGAGAGGATGGACTTGCAAATCCAAGAATCCGCAGTTCGAATGCCACCGTTGTCCGAGATTTTTTTATTTTATTTGTTTATATTTATAAATAATTCTCATGTATAAATAGGTAGGATTTCCCAGATACAATCGCGAAGTATTCTCAGTGACGCGCATATATATACAATTTTATGTTAGAACACATTTTTGCTCTTAACATTTGGTCAATTATATTAAAAAAAATTCATTTTAAAATATTGTTTAGGTTCTACAAATGTTTAATTTACATGTTCATAATTAAAAAGTTTTTCTTCGAATCCTTCGGCAAATATTTTGCATCGGTTGAAAAGTACATTCCAACTCTAAATTTGATGCTACATACCTGTAGCTTTATTTGAAAAATAACTAATCGATATTTTAATATTAAAATTAGGATTTTGTAACATTTTGCTTAAGTCAGTTTTAGATAAAACATCGTGCCAAATAAAGATGGACGTTATAAATGTATAAAGTTGTTACGCGCCATTGCGTACCAATGTTGCTGTTTTTACATTAAATTTCTTAGGAATTAAGTGGTTAGCGTGGATTTTAGCTTTAAAAACGAAAATGCCTAGTCCTAAAAAATGGGGATAACCTAAACGTCTTGACTTTTAAAATTGTATAAAATTAACTTTTGCTGAAATTTGTTTTGAAAGAAAACAATAGGCGATGCCGCCCCTAGACCACGCCGCACCCTCGTGCGCCTTTGCTCTCCTTTTCGCTCCTTTGCTCAAGTATCTGTTTTTTAGAGAGGGATGGGAAGTTTTTGCATGTGTGGTGGAGGCATTCCATGACCATCGTCCTTAAAACTTTTAAAAAATTGGTGGAGGTGTAGGTAATACCACCGAAATACGTGTTTGTTTTTGTTGAAATACCAGAAAAGCCGTCATTTAACTACTAATTCCATGATGTTAAGCCAGATGAAACAAATGAGATTACGTATTGGTAGCTGTTAATACATGAGCCTAAAGTAAAGCCGAGCCGTATGCGACTTTCGTATACTTCATGCGAGTGTATTTACAGCCCTTTACATAGTTTTGCATACCTACATTATTTTTTATACAATCGTTTATTAAATAAATTTAATGCCTTGAAACTAATAATTTTTCGCAAATTCATGAACTGTCCATATTATGTTTCGTTGTAAAATTTTCTAGATTTCTTTGGCATTAGAGTTTCATGTACATTTTTCGCTTTTTCTAAGATTTCAGGTTGTGTACAAGGAAATTAATTGAATATTGCATTAATATTAAAGTCAGGAATTTCTAAATCTAACTCGAATTATAAGAAATTTATGATAGGTATTTATATTCAATAGAGGTTTCAAAATAATAATTATTGTAGATTAAATTTAATTGGAGGATTTCTAAATCAAACTTTATGTTAGATATTAATTAAAACGAGAATATCAAAAAATTTTAAGGTAAAGAATACTTTGGCTACTATATTATTGTTATTAATTTCTTAGGAAAAACAAAATTCAAGTCAACCACAAATATCCTCTTCCTCTTGGTCTTTTTCTTTGTCTTTTTCTTCGTCTTCTTCTTCGCCGTCTTTTTCTTCTTCGTCTTCTTTTTCGTCTTCCCTTTTGTCTTCTTGTTCGTCATCGTCTTCTTCTTCTTCGTCTTCTTTTTCGTCGTCTTCTTCTTCGTCTTATTCTTCTTCTTCTTCTCCTTCTTCTTCGTCTTCTTCTTCTTCGTCGTCGTCTTCTTCGTCTTCCTTTTTCGTCTTCTGCTTCGTCTTCTTCTTCGTTTTATTTTTCGTCTTCTTCTTCGTTTTATTTTTCATCTTCTTCGTCTTCTGCTTCGTCTTCTTCTTCGTCTTCTGCTTCGTCTTCTTCGTCTTCTTCTTCGTCTTCTTCTTCGTCTTCTTCTTCGTCTTCTTCTTCGTCTTCTTCTTCGTCTTCTTCTTTGTCTTCTTCTTCGTCTTCTTCTTCATCTTCTTCTTCGTCTTCTTCTTTGTCTTCTTCTTCTTCTTCTTCTTCTTCTTCTTCCTTCTTCTTCTTCTTCTTCTTCTTCTTCTTCTTCTTCTTCTTCTTCTTCTTCTTCTTCTTCTTCTTCTTGTTCTTGTTCTTCTTCTTCTTCTTGTTCTTCTTCTTGTTCTTGTTCTTGTTCTTCTTCTTGTTCTTCTTCTTCTTCTTCTTGTTCTTCTTCTTCTTCTTCTTCTTCTTCTTCTTCTTCTTCTTCTTATTCCTTTTATGGGTTATATCCTTGGTACGATTTATTAACAAAACACTCTCCAATAAGGTAGTATTCCTTTGATTCAACACACTTTTGATTTATGCTAAACTAAATACTTGTGTTCTATCACTTTTTTGTCAAAAATTGTCGTACGTACATATAATACTTTTGTCACTTTACCTTCTAATTCAATAAAATACTTGTCTAATTCGTCTTGTACATGAACCTTCTGCAC
Organism: Psylliodes chrysocephalus; assembly: GCA_927349885.1. Classification (NCBI taxonomy): domain Eukaryota; kingdom Metazoa; phylum Arthropoda; class Insecta; order Coleoptera; family Chrysomelidae; genus Psylliodes; species Psylliodes chrysocephalus. The sequence continues at coordinate 41,885,378 of OV651818.1, forward strand.
TTTTGTCTGTCTGAGTAAGTTTTAAATTGGGAGTAGGCCTTCTCAAAAATTTAATATGACATTTTTCAGCAATCGAAAGTCTAAAAAAATTAGTTTCTAAAATATTTTGTACAACTGCAGGCAGAGCGTTTATTTATGTACTCTTCTGTCGAGGAATCCATTGAATTCGGGAAATGACCTAATATGATTATGTTACACATAAAGGTCGCCATATTGTTAAGCAAATCTATGTACACAAGTGCTTTAATAGTAGTACAACACTGCCGTAAATAATAACTATTCATGAAACCAGTTACGAATTGTCTAATTTTATATAACTCGTTACATAAAAAGTCATTTCGTAACGTGTTACATACAATATTTTTTCTAATTTTAAATAATTATTTATAAAATTGTGTTTTGGTAAAAAATATTGACATCTAGGCAACCAATGTTATTACTTTTTTGTATTGTTAGTTGCATATGATTAACTTCATTCTTTTAGTGACAAATAGAAGATCATTCTCAACGACTTGTTATTGTAGTGTGTTTGTATTGCTTGTTATATAAAGTTATTTAGATTTCAAGAAATTGGGTTCTTTTATCGTGTTTGTGTTTTAATTATTTTGTGCTGATTTAGAATGGAAAATAAGGACCAAAACAATATTACTAGGTTGTAAGTTTAACTAAATTCTATTTTTAAATATTGATGTAAACTTTCAATAATAACGTATATTATTGATTTTAAAACAGGAAAAAAGGTTTATTTTTATTTGTTTTCTTTTCGCAGTTGGTTACATAATTAATTTTTCGAAACCTGTTTCATTATGCAACTAGTTGCGTAAAGTCAATCATTTTGATCTTGCAGCGATTACAAAAAAAGTCACTTTATATATCAAAATTATAAAAAATAATTTTTTATATGGAAAATATATTTATTTGAATTTTAATTTCATATATTTATAGTACTATAAGAAATACGTCCATTTTTCTATCCACTGAATTATCCGAAAAATTATTTAATTCAAAAATTATTCGCCGATGGTACACGAAATTATTCGAAAATTGGATAATTATCCGGACATTGGCAACACTGGCTAAAATTATAAACAGATTTACTGTCTAAACTCTATACACTGTCTACCCAGGAGTAAGGCGAACATTTTTGTAGTCCCTTTGCATGTAAAAATTCCGTATGTGAACCAAAAGAGTGAGCGAGGTCGCCCGATCTGACCTCTCGAATACGTGAATTCAGAGTGCTACAACTTTTAGCACCGCCAGCCAGCAACATCAGCAAACGGAAAATATGTTAAACGCCAGGTTATTTTTGGACGACGTAAAACGGAAGAAGCTGTATCAAACTTATAAATAGACGTAGAATATATTGTTTTATTAAAAATAGTATTGGTAGATAACATAATAATTTTCATTTTATATTTATGCAGTACGTTAACCGACACATCAGGCAAAATAAAGATGAGGCGCTTAATTATATTTGGACGTTAGAGTGAGATAGTAATTGGTTTAACCACGGCAACATGGCAACATGAGATATTGCGGTCCGCACTTGGTGACATGTTATTCTGTTTCTCTTTATTCAATAGCATTGTGATCCTATACCGTTCTCCTAGGGTCAGGATTGAAAAGTTAACCTATTGTATAAATTGGTTTCCTCTTGTACTGGGGTATGTAGTTGCATGGTTTTTACAGACAAGACCGCCTCTGACTGTCATGTCATAGCTAATCACTTTAAAATGAGATTCGCTTTTCGATGATTGATCTTGTAGATTTTTGCGAAAATGTGACTCCCTATTCTGAGATCGCCATTTCAATGTTGACACAACGGTGTCAAAATCAGAAGTCTAACCACATATTTTTATTTCCAAATAGGCATTCCAAACAAATGAATTGCCAGTGGGAAGGTTTGGTATATCTAGGGTTTGATAGGTCGTTGGAATGCCTAATAGGTTTATTGTAAGAGGGAAAATGAATACACACACTTTGTTTTTCCTCTCGGTTTCTTTTTTTCAATGTGTGTTCATTTTTAATGCTCTATTATTTTTGGTTGTTGTTGCCTTTTCTTTATTTTTATAGTGACTACCTATCCCGTTAGATATTGTAAAAATAGGATTAAAAAAAATAAAACATTAGATACCTACTTGCGATCTAGAATGGGTCAGGAGCGATTAGAAAATCTTGCTATCAGTTTCTGTGATCTATTTTCTTTTCTTCTATCGTCTTTATTTAATCTGAACATTCATTTTTATAATAATTTGGAATGTTTAGGTATAATTTTCAAAATTGCTTTGGGTTTTGTTACTATTGTATCATTGTATCATTGATCACTGTTTTTGTATAACTACTTCAAATGATAACGAATCTGTGAAAACAAGTTATTAGGGCTTAATGTCCGTAAAGGCATATAATGTTTATACTTTAAAAAAAAATCAAATCGATTATTAAAAAAAATATATATATTAGAATTATATTAAAATTATATTAGAATTATAATAGGATTGTATTAAAATTCAATTAGAATATAATGAAAAGAATATAAATGCACGCGGTAAAGCTATAAAATAATTTTGGAAAAATACGTTCCGCTACAGTTAAATCTCATCCAAGTACGAATTCTCATTGAAATGACTTTACAACGTCTAATAAACGTATAAAAATTGAAATTTTTTGTTCGCGTGGTACCACTGTAAAACCAAACGGTCCCCATCATGCCATAATTTTCGATTTCATCCTCAATAAGTAGACTTTCTGTAAGGCACTGCAATTCCAAGTGACTTTCTAGCAATAAAATCTATCATAAAACTATAAATCTGAATAGGGATTCATTTTTGGAAAATTATATTTATTTATTGCACATCATGGTTTTGTGCATGCCCAAAAATCTTACCGTACGGACACCAAAGTTTATGATGTCGTAGTCGGAAACGAACAATAGCGGTTGTAAATTTTAGTAAAGATGTTGAGATTGGGACGTAGTGGTCCAGCTGTCAAGGAGTACTTCTTGAAAATTCGAGTCTGTTTTAGATTTATAATATATCAAACAATATTATATTATAATTTTTTCAGATCTTAATAATAGAACACATTGTTAGTATTTAGGGAATATCTCATCAAAAACTTGTAAAATGCTTTAATTGAAGTGCTAATTGAAGTGAAATATAAGTTACTTATTTTATAAATAAATATGATTTTATTGGTATATGAACATTATAAAATATACAGAAAGACAAATTGTTAGAAATGATTAGCCAAGAGGCAGAGTTCAGTTTTCAGATTAATGGAAAAACTAGTACCTACTAAAATTGAAATTAAAATACGTAAGAAATAATTAACTAACTAGGGTGTTACAAACTAGAGCAAAAACAAAAATCTTAAAAGATTATTCTATTATTGGGTGAAAAATTGTTGATAGAAATAAAGAAAAAATATTTTTTTTAATTATGCTATCGTGTTACTTAAAGATATTGCGAATGGTGTTATTTAAAAAGTATTCTTTTAATGTATGTTTCAATTTACCAGTGGCGACGCGTGACTTTTTCTAAAGAGTTACCAAAACCAGATGTGAAAAATCTTATTTAAAAAAAAAAGTTAATTTTGAACCTCCCTTATATAAGTTTTTGGCTATTTTAAGTATTTTATTTAAACTTTTTTAAAATTATTTAAAGTAAAAATTGCTTGACTGGGGCACTTGATATAGCTCATTGTCTTATGCTATGACTAATCCAAGCCTGTGGGATAAAATAAAACAAATCACTACTCCCAAAAAATATATAAGACAACAAACAAACAATAAAAAAAACCAAACATAACACAACCGGGAAAAACATATTTTGAAAACTATTGTTTATATTTTAATTCGGCGATTTTCTTTGTTTGCAAAAATAAGAGAATCGTAGAAAGAGGGTTTTGTCATTAATCCATTTATTTTAAAAAACGTTTCTCAATGGAAATTAAAGAAAGTGATGACATGTCTTAATCCGCTTCATTGCTGAAAAACTTCTTTCATAGCAGAAGTAGAAGTTGGAAAGGCTTTTGCCAGTTCTTCGACTTTATACACATAAATTGACAGGTTTGCGGCGGATCTCACCGAAGTGGACGCGATACATTGGCGTACAAAATTATTTTATAGATGTTAATAACAATTTCGTGTAAATAGTTTAATGAATTGTGAATAGCTGTTGAAATTTTGTAAAATTATGATTTGAATATTATAATACATGTTTAATAATTATTTATAGTCCATAAATACATGCGATTTTTCGGTTCCGCCGATAACAATTTAAAATTACTTATTCTATAAAACGACACTGGCAGGTAAACATTACTGCGAAATTCTCGAAGCCGTCCGACGTGGTTTGGCGTTTACCCCCTCTCTACCTACCAAAAGCCTTTCCAACTTTTACTTTCGCTATAGCTGAAATTGTTAAAAATAAGTTTACCAATTTAAAAGCTTCCGGAAATACGTTATCAAGCTCTGAAGATTTTAAATATTAATAAAATTTTTGCAAATTTTTTGAACATAATCTGGAATTCTGGATCAGTATAACGAACTGTCAATTCTGTTTTTAGCTTTACCATGTCAAATTTTTGTCCATATAGCTTTAAATGTTGATGAAAGGCGCTATCTGGAAATTTTTTTGCATAATTTTTGAAATTGTCAAAATCATAATATAGTGCCAGACATGATGCTTTAAGTCAGAAAATCTGTTCTTAAGTTGAATAATCATTGTGTCAAAAATTTCCCAAAAAAATCGTCGATAAGACATCTCTTTATCATTGTTAATATTTGTAATTCGTTGCCTCCTATTGGGTTTGGATACATCGTCATTATAAAGTTCTCTTGTTTTGACCACAGACTTTCAAAATTACTCCGCTCTAATTGCAAAAATTCATTAACTTTTCTTGTGCAAAATCCAATGTCATACATTTTTTTGTGTAAAATATCAAACAAAATTTCTGATTTTGGTAGAATAATCTCAAATAAGTTTAAAAAGAAATTAAAATCAAATTCTTGCAATGTAATGTAAAAGCCTTTCGAACAAATTTGTGTCTCTCCATCCCATGTTACTGTGTCAGTATGCATCTCTTTAAATAATTCTAGAAGCTCTAAACGAATACAAGAAACAACCTCAACGAGTCTATACCAACATAAATCCACCTGGTTAATGCTACTTTGGGTAAACGTTTTTGTACTAATTTATTCAAAGCAGCAGCCCTTTTGGACGATTTTGAAAAATGCAGCAAGTCCTGATAACATTTGAAAACAAATTTTACACTCTTTAATATGTTCCACTGATTGCTGTAAAACCAAATTGAGTCTATGGGCATAACAATGAACAAAAATTATTGCATCTTAATATTTATATTTAACCAGTTTTTGTAGGCCGTTGTGTTGCCCGCTCATTACTGCTGCTAGGATGCCGCGAGGCGAGGCGAGATTTGGAATTAATCTCGCCTCGAGAAAAAAAAGTGACTATCGCCTCGCGCGAGACGCAGGGTTTTTGCGAGAAATCTCCCTCGCCTCGCCTCGCCTTGCTTTTAGCCATTCCTTTTTAGCATATTTTTTTTGAATAAAAGGCCCATAAATCATAAGAATTTTTATCTCGGGGGGAGGGAGGGCATGGCCCCCATAGCCCCCCCTGGAGCCGCCCTTGATTTGTACGTAGTTTCATGTTATTTTGTTATATTATCCAAGTTATGTGGACTTTGAATATCAACTGTTTTTTTTCATTATTAACGTAGGTATAGGGAACACATTATACTTACGACAAATTTTCAGTTTTTATAACTATTTCTTAAAAAAGTTCGATCGTAGAAAAAATCTTGTGTTTATTTTGAGCGAAAAGTTTGTTGCCGCTTTCAACAGATTTACACGCTCTCAAAGATAAGGAAGATAAAGATAGGAAACGCTCATAAGAAGCCAATGCTTACAAGGACCAGCTTTAACGCAGTTAACATCTGACTCACTATGTGGCGCTTTCATCTATATCAAACAACGCAGCGGGAAATTTAAAAACCTGATAATAAAGGTTGTATAAATATAGACTGCACTCTCATGTTCTTGTAAATAAATTTAATCAATGTAATTACGCTAAATTATTTATTAAAAAGAATATGGAGTTTATTCTTTAAGAATTCCTTTATATTTTAACGGCCTTTAAAATATTGGCGGCCTTTAAAATTTTTTTTTCGAATTCACTAACTTACTTCTGTCATTATTTAAACGGGTTCCTTTAAAATAGTCCTAAATTGGGGTCTATTCTGCAACAATTCCTTTATATTTAACGGCCTTTAAAAATATTTTCTTCTTTACTTCTGTCATTATTTAAACGGATCTTTAAAATACAATAAAGAACTATCTTAAAGAAATCTGTTTAAGTAATGACAGAAGTAAATTAACGAATACGAAAATATTTTAAAGGCCGCCAATATTTTTAAAGGCCGTTAAATATAAAGGAATTGTTACAGAATAGACCCCATTAACAATCATTTTTAAAGGGATGTTAAAATTCGCCTTTAATTTTTAACGGTTTTGAATTGAAAATTGAGGATTTGTATGGTTATCCCAGGCAGCAGACTGACGTCATTATGACATCTTATTTTCGTCATACAGGACGTCATTTATCCTTTGAAAACTAACGGTAAAATGACGTGAATATGTCACAGCCCAAATGACGTGTTGTTCTAATGTCACCTTTGTCGTTATTTGAGACGTCACCATGACGTTATATTTGATATTGTTACTCCTTTGTAACTTTTCTATAGGAACTGTGGGCTGTGGGTCACTTAATAAAACAAAATTAGAAAATGAAATAATTATAATTAAAAAGAAAAAACAGTTTAAATACATGAAATGTTATTGGCAAAAAACATTAATTTACATAAAACCAACTGCTCCAAATGTGACCAACTTGTCCGTTATTATTTTGTCTTTGGCACAATTATGAAGACTTATGAGTGCCGCCATTTTATACCTACTATTTCACGAACAGGGGAACATTTTAGGAAATAGCCTATGAATGTACTAGATATAAAATCATTAAAGAATAAGGAAAATATAGATGTAAAAATACTAAGTCACATACCTCATGCTGGGTTAATATTGATATAACTTTTTCACTGACCTCTTAATTTTTAACGACAATCCTGAATGTCTACGGGCCACGATCCACGATGCACACGCACCATTAAGGGCCCCACTCACCTCGTTCTTCTCCGCCGTTTTTAACCGACGGTTAAAAACGTCAAGGTAAAAATGTCACAAAAACGAGCTGTATGGGCAAGAACGTCGTTTATAAACGTCGTTCCAAAATTTCAGGCGAGTCTTGATTTTTGACGGTTATCGTGCCAACCGTTCGAGTAAACACGAGGTGTATGTTCTCAACAGTTTGACTGGTCGGGCATTTATTAGTAGCAGTGACGTTCAGCATGTTTTTGTTGTTTATTATTATTTACAATAAAAATGTCGGATATTAAGCAGTGGAACAGAGATTTTTTATTAGAGTTTATGGAGCTTGGTAGGTTTCGGGTATTATGCGCCCTAGTGCCTGCGGTGAAATAATAACAGAAAACTTCAGATCCTCGTAGCTGCGGCCAGTGGCCAGAAACCGCAGAGTAGCAGTTAGGCGTTCGTGAGGACTGATGCATTCCCGTAAATGGGTATTATGTCTCTCAATTAACGGTGTTAATAGTTTTAACAGTTTCCGATACGTATCCTCGTCCATCCTCAAGTAATGGTGCCAATCACCAGGCTCCAATCTTAGCTCCTCCAGTAACTTTGTTTGTGACAGTGTACTGCGTTTAAGTAGCCAGTCTTTAGTCCATTTTCTTCGAGATTTTATTTTTTCACGATTTTTTTCACTGCCAAAACCGCTGCCACTGCAAACAAGCACGTAGGGTCCATCGTGATAAACTGGCGCGAAAAAAACTGTTGTGTGTGGACATATCAGTCAACGTTTTTCCTTCCAACGTTTTTAACCGTCGGTTAAAAACAGCAACGAAGAACGAGGTGAGTGGGGCCCTTTACACATGGAGGAAGGATTATTAAGAGTTGCCGTTTCTTTGTAGAAATTTGGCAACATGTTTGCTTGCAACGACCTGGATAGCTATTCACTAAGTCATGGGAGCGCTCCCATGGGAGTGCTCCCATATATTTTGCTCTCTTACTCTTAGGTGGGTATATCGTGCTTACTCACTTTTAGCCCAGGTACATGCGTAGTAAGGTCAGATTTTATACTATGGGAGGGAGAATTGCGGGCTTGCCAGATTAGGTCCGTATTTATCACAAAGCAAATTTGAATTACTAAGGGCTGATTCCACCGTTGAGTTAAACGGAGATTAAAATGACATTGTTAATGTAAAAATGTCATTTTAAACTTCGTTTAACACAACGGTGGATCGGTCCTTAAATAGTAGATCAAAGTTATTCTGTCGACTTGGCAACGTTGGCATGGGAGTATGGGAGCATGGGAGTGTGGGAGTGCTCCCATGAGTTAGAGAATAGGTATCCTGTGAGGAGTAGAACTAACCTTACTCTGTCGGTAATGTAGTTACCAGCAGTATTACCATCAACTCTTACTCTGTCGGTAATGCAGTTACCCGTAATTTTATATTTAATTTGAAAATTGGCGGGTTTTTTTAAAGGAGAATTTACTTTTGCAATTATTTTCTAACTAATACGAAATATAGCCATACAAAATTTTGATAGTAATTTTTTTAATTTTTAGTGAAATAAAAAACATGTACGTGTAGCTAAAATATGTTCCTCTGGAGCCACTTTTTCAAAATTTAATCAAATTTTGATGGCAATAAATCGCAAAATTTTGTTTTTATAAAGATTTCAAAAATTGAGAAAATAATTAAATCAAATTTCGGAATAGTGGCTCTAGAAAAACAGACATTTCACTTTTACCTGAAGGTATATATTTTTCATTCACTAAAAAGTAAAATTAAACTATAGAAATATTTGTGGCTCTATTTCGTATTGTTTAGAAAAAGATAATTGCTTAGTAAATTTTCCTCTTAATTATAATTAAAATTTTCCTTTTTTATTAGCTGTTTGTAACAATTATGAAATGCCCAATAAAAATGTAAAATTCTATGACAAATAATTATGAGGGATAAAATAAATATCATACAAAGTTTTATATAATTATATTTACTAAAAATTCCCAAGAAAAATAAATAAAAAATATATCAAAGAGATGGCAATACAAAAAATATTTTTCATGCACTTCACCCCCATACAAGCGAGCTTATGCGAAGCACGAATGTCTATTATTATTATTATTTACTATGGCGCTCCCGGACGTCTTATAAATGATTCTTTAAGAAAGTTACTCTAATATCACAAACATTATTACTATTTCGGTACGTTAACTATCTTTGGCTAACAAAAATCAGAAATTGCATAACAAATAATTAATTTACTTGATATGAAAACTAATGCCTAAGTAAATACATTTTTAAAATAAACAAAAACAAAACAACAAATTCTTCTTGAATCTTAGGAAATCAGACAAAAGCAACCATCCATATAAACTGAAACAGAAAAAAATTAAATGCAGTAACTTCAAATAATTTTGTTTGTCTTTTAGACATTGCAGCAGCCCTCATACTATCATTATAATACTTTCTTATTATTAATAGTAGACAAGTTTCAACTAAATGAGAAAAGACGTCTGTTTTATGTTCTTTATATGTAAACCAGAGACGGCTTGTGGCCTAGTCTGTGAGGAAGCTGGCTCATCCTATATACTTTATACAAATATATATTTCTATTAGAATACAACGTAATATTTCTGCTTTTTGAATTCTTATAGACATATATTTTTATTAAGTATATAGGGTGTGCCTTTTAAAAGTAGTCTCCTCATAGACTAGGCCACGAGTCGCCTCTGATGTAAACCATTTAAAATCAACATGGTCTGGCAAAAAAGTTTAATTTTTTGAATTATGTTGTCAATATGACCCAAAAGTTGTGAAACTATTTCAAGAATTTTTGAAAGAAATTCAATAACATTTCTTTTTACATAAATAAAACGTCTTTTATTATAATTTTTTTTAAAATAAGTAAAAGTATCGATGGTCTTCTAACATGTCTGTAAATTAACTTTACACTCTTTGCAGTCAAAACTATTAAGTTTCTTAATAAACCCTGCAACATAACTAGTGGCTAGACTCAAATTCTGCTTCATTTATTAATTTTGTATATATTATTAGAATGAACTTTATCCTCACAGGACTCTGTTTGGAGGTGTGATAACAATATTACTAAGTACTACTATCTTTGGTGTATCTGGTTTTGAGGATGCTAAAGCAAGGTAAAGCAAATCTTTTAGCAGTCTTGAACGATTTGTGTTTGTAAACAATTTTGTATCAAAATATTCTAATTTTCACATAATGTATAATGATTGGGGTTGTAAGTGGAATGTTTAAAATACGACACCATTCCGTTCTTTGATCAATATCAGAAGGAAATTTAAAAATGTTTGTTCTTAAAATTTACGTTTGGAATGGGCCTTATAAAATGTACTATAACAATTAGAAATTATGCGTTTATACTGAATTCTGCCTGGTAAAGACATGTTAAAGCATCAAAATACCTTTACTTGATTTTAAATAATCCTAAATAACTTAGATCTAAAAAAATAAAAGTAGTTCCACTCACATGTTTTTGTCGACAACCAAAAACCAAATCATAACATAACCACACATTTGTTTGATTTTGATGTTATGTTATTTGTTGACAGCGCGCGCGGGGCCCGCTATAGCGGGCAGCCAGCAGTCATGCAGCGGACAGAAAGACATCTTCACATAGTACAAATAACTAAGTGAAGGTATGTTTTTTTTTAGTTTGTTGTAATATATGAATTAAAATTTTTGAAACAACACTTTTTGTGTGTTACTGAACGAGATGTTATTAAATTAATCAATGTGCTTTACATTTTAATACAATTTTGCTATTGTAAAACGGACTTCAGAGCACCCAAGCGCGGAGGAGTATGCGCAGAAACGTGTTTACGTATTGTGCATATGATATAAACCCCCGTTCCATTACACATGGCCGATGCAACAATCCACGATACCGTTCTCGTGCTTGCTCGAACGGCTCGAACACACACGAGCCATACTCCACAGACCGATGACCACAGACAAACGCAGTCAAGTGTCACGAGGTGTCTTACAATCTTTATGCATTTTAAGCGCCATATTTAAACGTTAATAGGCTTAAGAGTTTTAAAAAATAATTATTTAGGCCATATCATTTTACATAAATAAAATGTATTGAAATCACGTTTAATATAAACCTTAATTTAACAGTGACAATAAATTGACGTCACATTGACGTCGAATTTGTGACGTCAAAAAGACGTTAAAGAAGTGACGTCATAATCACCTCATTTTTTGGTAACATGACGTCGATGACCAAGAATTACCAAAAAATGTCGTCAAAATATCGTCAGTCTGCTGCCTGGGATGTTTTCAAACTAGTTCAAATAAATCTTAAATGCGATGTTTTCAAGTGTTCTTCTGCCATTTTTAAAGGAATCCGTTAAAATAAATAATTTTTAACGGGCCTCTAAAATTTGTGTATACAGAATACCATTTTTGGTTAAAAAAATTAACGGGCCGCTAAAAGTTTAATTTTTAAAGGCCTTTAAATTTTAACGGATGCGTTACAGAATCGACCCCTATATCGATTAATAATTACAAATCTATTCATAACAAATATTTTTTAATTTTCGATCGATATTTGTAACATTACATTTTTGTTCTTATTTTCCAAACCAATGGCCAATGGTGTCTTATTTGAAAATGTTGAATCCAAAATCAATAATGGGAATTTAGATATTTTTCTTCCTATATCAAATCATCTTCCTAACGTTTTGAATCCATTTTCTTGTTCTAAAAAAATTAATAATAAATACCTACTTTGTGACAAAAGTTGGTTAGTATTTGTGTTACTTACATGACTAGATTTTACTTTGGTTAATTAAAGAACGCCACATTGGGGTTGTTAAATTTATTCATGTGTTACTAATGCAATACGTTCTCCGACTTATTGTAATATTACAAAATATAATTATTGTCCTCAAATTTCACACAAAAACAGCCACAACCATTTCGCTTAGTTCATCTAGAATCTAGAGGATAACACAATCATTAACTCAAAATTTAAAATTTAAATTCAGGATTTTTCGATATACTAACTGGCATTTATTTTTACAAACTGTCCACTGCTGTCCACGTCTACTGTCTGTGTCAGTGTTGCCAACCGTACGATTTAAATCATATTTTTACGATTTTTTTAACTCTCTGTACGATGGCATCAGTGAGATCGTACGTAAAAATACGATCTTCGGATCTTCCCTTTTTTTATTTAAATATCTGCAACAACTTCGGAACATGAAACAATAAAAATCAAAAATTACTTGCAAAGATTCATAGGCTGTTCGTAATTTCTGAGGGCAGCTATTTTCGTTCTCACTTATCATGATTTTGACCATAGTGATTTTATACCAACACCGACTATCACGGCATAACAAAGGCTTGCATGCAAAATTTCAATCACTTTCAAGTGACAGTCATTGATTACTTTAAATGTGTTAATAGAGAGTTATTGCAAGTTCACTTAAGGTCAGTCACTATTAGTGCCGCTCTTATTTTGACATCTGAGCATGCGCAGATCACTAACTTTAATAAAGATTGTGTCTGTCCTTAATAAGAGAGTTATTGCAAGTTTACTTAAGGTCAGTCACTATTAGTGCCGCTCTTATTTTGACATCTGAGCATGCGCAAATGTTTACGTTCTAAAACTGACTTTATTAAGGATTGTGCCTGTCCTTAATTGTGGATGTTTAAGGGCAGCAGGTAGTGGCGACTTTATAGTTTTCGGATGCGCTTGCCGTTAGAAGTTTTTTAATATTAAATATTTAATATAATCGTCATTTAAACCTTCTAAAATTATAATTTCTAATGCCTCTTTAATATTATAGACAACAAAAAAGATGAACTATAATTTAAAGTTTAGTGGCTGGCTTTATAGAAATTTGCAATATCTCTCTATTAATGACAGGCACAATCTTTATTAAAGTTAGTGATCTGCCCATGCTCAGATGTCAAAATAAGAGCGGCACTAATAGTGACTGACCTTAAGTGAACTTGCAATAACTCTCTAATTAAAAGTTTCATGAATTATCTTTAGTTTTTTTTTTTTTCGTTGTAAACATTTTCAATTTATATTATGCTATACAAGTACCTATTGTACGATTTTTTTTTGCGAAATGTCATTTTTTACTTTACTTATACGATCTCTCAAAAAAAATATTTGGCAATACTGGTCTGTCTACAAATGACGTATACCTTAAGTTAACATCTGAGACGCATAGATGCCGCCATCGTTGCTGCGGTCGTTGCGTTTCCTATCTTTATGTACCTAATCTCTGCACACTCCGTTACGCGTCGCGCGGACAACTTTCTATCTCAAGGGACAAAGTATCACTTTTTGCTCTTAATCCACAAATAGCTAATTTTAGCTTAATATATCCGAAAAGGAATATATAATGTAAGTACTTAATAGTCGGTTACATCATTATTATTTGATCCCAACAATAAGCGACTAGGCGATATTCTTTAAATACTTAACAAACTGATTCGAACTCTATTAGAATCACTAAAAAAACGAAATAGAAACATAATATGACCTATCAGAGTGCGGAAAAATGCGCCATTGTTGGTAAGAACGTTGTATAATGGCTTCGGCTTTTCACATGCAATCAATGCGCTTCAATAGAAATTTCTCGCAAGTAATGGTCTCTATTTATTCTTTTATTATGGGCACTAAATAACTTAAAACGACTTGAAATAGAAAATACAGCGATTGAAAATTCCTCGAAAGTAAAAACAGTAATCAATCGTTTAGTTAAATATATTCATAAATTAGTCAATGCATTTATTTAATGTCCCATTCAATTATTTTTATTATTTGGGTACTAAAGAAAATTTATTAAAATAAAATGTCACAATCGATTGAATTGAAAATGTTACCTTAAAACCTAATTGCATCAAATTTTTGTCAATTTTCGAATATAATATCTTTTTCTTCTGTTTTGTCATTCTGTCAACTACTGAGATGGTCACCATACCATTGCTACTTAAGTTTCATACAGAAATATTAGTTTGAATTACCTAATATTCCACGGAGATCCCATTCAGGTCACTTATTATTTATAATTTACATAAATAATTTGGGATGAATGAAAGTTATGCGCCAAAGATGATCTCAAAATATTGTAACACAATTCGAGAGACGGCAAATTATAGAGAAATACGTAGCATAAAAGAAACGATTTGATTTTAAACGAAATACCGAAAGACGTTCACAGTACACCACAGAGCTAGGTATACGGTGAATAGTTACGTTTTCTCAGAGTATCTTTATGGTGGAACTAGCCTTATGTTTCTTTTCTGTATTGTACCTCTCTTCTGTGCCAAAAGTGCCTATTAGAAAAGCCGAATTCACGACTGAGAAAACCATATGGTCAATGTGCTCAAACTCATTTCTTTTTTTTAATTTGATTAAAGGTAAGTAATGTTTGGTGTTAAATATCTAAGAGCTAGTCAAAATTTCTTATAAGTTTTTCAAAATTAACAAATTTTATTGCAAATTAACGCCGATTTATTACACATTTTGATTAAAATATGATGCTCTTTCTGATACTGACTGAAAATTTTGTCCTCCGGTACCTAATACGAAAAATCATTTTTTCCGCCTACCTCTATCCAAAGTATACATTTTCTGGCCTCATTGCAGGGAGCAAAGTCGTACTTTTCCTCCCTAGGGAGAAAAAGTAAAAGTGACGTCATGGTATGCCATAAATGAAATAGCTTATACGGCATTGACGACCTAAACTATATATATTCTATTATATAAGTATAAATTTTACCGTTTATTTATAGAACACCCTGTATTTTGCAAAATAGTAAAAACCAGTAAATTGTTATTTTAATTTAACGATTTTTACATTAATAATTTGACTTCAATTCATAGATTCATCCGATTTTCGAATTTAGGACAGAAATATTATAGCATGCTATGGTCGATTGACAGATCAGTTTCAAAGTGTGTTACGCTATAATATATCTACAAAATATAAAATAATATTTAAAAAATGAGTGATTTAGGCGAATTTGAAGATATAATTAATACACCACCGGATATTTTGGAACAGGTTAATGCAACAGTACAATCTCTATTACCCCAAAAATCTAAAGAAAAATACGAAAAACAGTATTTACATTTCAAGCAATGCGCCGAAGAAAATTATTTAAAAATGACTTGTTATTTGAGGGAGGCGGAAAAATCATATGTATTACTTGGGAGTAAAGTGCCTTTTCCTCCCTTGGATGTTTACTGCCCTCCGCTTCGCGTCGGGCGGGAGGAAAAGTGGCACTTTCCTCCCTAGTAATACAAATAGCTATTTTATGTAGAGTCTTCCCACTAAACATGAAATATTACCAGTCTTTTTTGTAACGTTTCTCATAGATACTTTTCTTGATAAATTTTTAAAACAATGCTAAAATATTCCATAGATGTTCAAATTTTAACATCATATTCATTAACATTCCTCGCATGTATCTACAAATGAAGTTTTAGGTACGCTAGAATACTTCAATTAGCAGTTATATAAACATCTTTTGTACTTCTTTTTAGTTACTTCCTGTGACAAATATTTATACGATGTTAATTTGTATAACTCACAATAATATCGCATACAGATCAGCACAGTAATGTCACAGTTTAAAGAATATATATTCTTTAAACTGTGGTAATGTGTACAAGTTACACATCTTTAGTCTTTACATCGCAGACCTGGCAGTCGTAACAGTTCGTCCCGCGTTCAGAGATGGAGATACCAATGATCGCTTGCTACTTACGTAACTGGTAGTACTTTATTATGGAGGAGTCTAAAAAGGCTCAGTGTTTAGTATTTCATCAAAGTTCTTACTTTTACACTTTTACCTTTGATATTGATTTAGACCATTGTATTATTATACTTTTTATGTAAAATTTCCTGGGAGTGGGATTAGAATAGAAGTTTTAACTTGTTTTCTAAGCTTTCAACTTCAAGTTTATTTACTTCTACTGTTTTATATAGATTAAATATACAAAATATTTTATAGTCCATATAAAATTTAGTAAAAATCAGGGGCGGCTGGTGACCAAAATTTTGGGGGTTCACAGTAGCAGAATATAGATCCCGGTATAGATATGGGAAAAAAACTGTCAGTGTTTTAGAACGGTATATTATAAACTTTCTAAAACACTGAAAGTTTTTTTCATACATCTGTACTGATACGTATATTCTGTCACTGTGAACCCCCCCCCCCCACGATTCGCCACTAGTAAAAATAAAAAGGTATTTAGTTCATTAATATGATTTTATTTTATAACATCTATAAGAAGTAAAAATACTTTCTTGGATATAACAGGAATGTCACATCTGGTTTGTTAAAAATACATCATTTTTGGAAACTTCCAGTAACGTTGAATAACGTAACAAAGTAGCGCTATAATATCACCGCAACTTCTACATTGTTTCATCACAAAAGTAAACGTCCCTACTCTGGGTTTAGAAGGTTATGAGTCCATCCTATAGATGAAAACAAGAGTAAAAATGAAAATTACAAAGTAACAATGTGATGTAAAGTTCTCATTAATTTAACGTTTTTATGCATAGTGGGTTTTGGTATCAAAATGGCTACGATAGTTTTCCTAAATAAAAAACCTTTAATATCTCTTGCTTTTTTATTCCATTCGAATTAAAACGGTTGTTAATACTTTGAATTCATAATATTAACATCTTTATAGATATTCAAGTGAATTCGAGAGAAATTGAATTTCGACCCACATAGTTTAAGAAGAACCTTTCTTTTCCTTAACAAAACTGGTTATCCTTCTCATTGATTATTTGTTCCCATATTTTTTTTTTAAATTATTTCGTTGAAAATAAAGTGTTTTAGCAAGGCAATCAATCTTTTTTATTGAATCTGCAATGTTTATGTCAACTTTTTGAATATTTGTGTTTAAAAAAAAAATTAAATTCAAGTGAATGAATTTTTTCAAAAAAAAAAGCCTTTACCTCCGCTTCAATGCTTTGATTTGAGATAAATTCACACACTTCTTTATAATTGTCAAACAAAGATTTTAAAGATTCTACATCTAGTGGAACAAAAAGGCCTTTAGGACGATGAACCAGCGTCTTCACTCTTGTTGGTTTTAATATTGTTAAAACTGTTTAAACGTTTTTCTGAGTCTCGAATATAATTTTGGCAAATACTAAAAAATCAGAAAATTATTTTTATGTTTCATTATTTATTTTTTGTGAAGTTGTACTTCACGTAATACACCTGAATAGCCGCCACTGATTTAAATAATATTGTAACGGGCGAATAACTCACAAATTCGTATGGGTACTCTGCACCCATAATATATTCAGTATGGGTGATTGTGCACCCATAGCGCCCATGGAGTTGGTGCCTATGGATATGAACAAAGACTTGAAGATTACAACGTTTTGTTTAGATTTTATAAAAATTACAATTAAAAGGAACATTACAAATACCCAAAATTGGAAATCCTAATAGGGGTAACAACCATTCGGATCCCTAGGGAACCTTATAAAGCTTGCGCTTTTTCCGTTCTTTTAATCTACTTCTGACAGTGTTCGAGCAAAAGTCGCAATAATCACAATTATTGACTGAACTTAGTATTTTTATGTCACTTTTGTTTTCTTTTCACTTATTTTTTAATAGTAGATAATAGCAATGTTATGTTGTACTTATAAATAAACTTTATCGCCAACCGTCAATAAAACCATACATTACCATAGCGATTTGCGGAAATAAACAAACACTTTATCTCAAATATTTTATCTGTCGCTAATATTTATCAACATAGCCATGACCGTCTGACATAAATAGTTTGTAACTAATTTGTTTTGTATTCGCTGTTATTTTTCTGTTTGTTTACTTTGTCATACTAAAATATGATGTTATAATATTTCCTTTTTTGTTAATTATAATCAGTTACGGTTGGCGATAAAAGTTTGTATGAACCACGTCAGTAAAGTAACTTTATTGAACTCGCCTGTTGTTCGCCTCGCTCGCATCTCTCGCTCGGCTCATAATCTCATTGTCAGACTAGTTCGATAAAAAATCACTTTGCTGACTTTTTTTTGACCAAGTAATGTTTTACTATCATAAACTAAATGAATCAAAGAAGATTGGTCAGTTTACATACTAACCGACGATGTATTACTACGAATATTAACTTTAGGTACACTTTTTCCAAATAAAGTGAAAACACTCGTTAACAGGGCTGCCGAGAGCCAGGTCTAGCCCCGGGACAATTTTCCAGGTCGGGCCCCGCGACAACTTTATAAAAAATATTTTAATATCACATTTCTAAAAAAAAAAAAAAAATTCTTCAAGCAAAAACTTCTCCTCCTCCTCTTCAGTGAATTGTCAAAAAAAAACAGGTCCTCAAGCAAAAACTTCTATGAGTGACAAAAGCCCTCTTGTGCTTCTCTTGTGATAAACTTCTAAACAAAAAAAGTCCTCATCTACAGCTGTCGGGCTCCCCTTATGCCGCTGCCGGGCCCCCACTTGAGCCCGGGCCCCGGGAATTAGTCCCGGCTACCCCTCCCTCTTTGCGGCCCTGCCCGTTAATTTGTGTTCTTTGCAAGCCTCAGTTTGTGTCTGATTTTGGTTCATATGTGTTCTATGCAGGCTTTGTTACTGTTTCCTAACGCCACTTCAGGAACAGCACTGTTAATTAGAACCCAACAGTGAATGGTAGGAGTGGAGAATCCTACCTAGGCATCAGAATTATTTTAATAATTTGAACCGCGGACCCTTGGATTCGCAAACCTTCACTCTATCACTGAGCCACCCACCCCCTATGTTTCGTACTTTGGCGGTAAATCTTATATAGTTTGTGAAATGGTTTTTCATCGAAATACCCAGACATTTAGATAGTTTGTATACTATCCACTCAGTATAGTAGTGTACCTATAAATTAGCCAAGTAAACACTTTAATCGTAACACATAATAATATAAAAATTATAAGTGTTTATCAGAAAATGTATTAAATGGTAGGCATAGAAACTTTAGGTACAAATAGTTCCATTACTACTCCTGTATATATCTTCTATTTTTTAAAAATTATTCGGGCATTTACCGGAAAAATAAAAAATCACATTTGATTTGACTACAAAATCAACAGATCGTTCTCCAAAAAGTAAAAGAAATGTCACAACTTTTCTATTTTTGTGGTAATCTTCATCAACAATTCACACGTTGTGAACCGTTAAAACAACTGAAATCTATCCAGCACCACCAGTGACGTAGGTACAATACAGAAATGAAAATAAATACAAAATAGAATAGTAGAAAACGAAAAACGTTATTACCAAGGATCCACTTCTGAAGTTAAGGAAATCTTTCCACCAGAGAGCGTATTGTTTTGCTTGAATTGCCAATGTCTTTTGTAGAATAACGTTTCTTATGTCCATTCACATTGCTAGTCGTTAAGAAATATTCCAAGTTTAAAGTCACATTTTTCTATCATTTTCGTGGAAGCCTCACTTATTTTTATCACTTTTCCATAATTTTATGGCCACAAATTTGATTTGAAAAGGTGAATTTTAACTGCAAACAATAATGAATAAAAAGTAAAATAATAGATAATAATAAATGTAAAGTATAATAAATAAATAAATAACATAAATTGGTACCTTCATTTGGTGCTTGTAAAAACCAGCCGTGTTCTGCTTCCTCTATATATTTGCTATATATTTTTATTATTGTTTCTTTTATTATTTGGGTGTGCTTGGGGGCGGATGAGGAGGGCTTGAAACTGCAATATGTAGAAACAAAGTGAAAAAATTGTGAAAAAAAAAGGAACAAAAACCATAATTTATATTCAGTTTTTTTTTTCAATTTATGGGACAAATCCCCCTCAAATCCCATTCAATATGTAGTTCAATTTTTTCTGTAAGAGACAGCAACAGAGAGAAAGTGAGGGTAAGTTTATTATGATACAATTTGATTGAGCTGATTTGATTGACCAAAGTAGTCCAACCTTCCAGCGCACCGCCTTGGCCAGTCTTTTTAGTCGGCCGTGAATATACAGCTATTACAAAAACCTTTTCTTTTTAGGATCGGATCGACCTGCCCATGTAGGATATAAACGAACTTGCCAGGTGTTGCCAGACGAAATGGAATCTGAATTAGCTGAGTATCTGTTGGAGCAGTCAAAACTATATTTTGGATTATCCACAAAAGAAATTCGTAGATTGGCGTTTGAGTTTGCCATTAAGAATATTATAGCTGTACGTCCAAACTAGACTTCAAATCAAATGGCATCCGTAGACTGGTTGACAAATTTTCTTAAACGCCATCCAAGGCTATCTCTCAGGGTTCCCAAACCGACTAGCCTTAGTCGAGCTACAAGCTTCAACCAGACAAATGTTGCTGCGTTTTTCAATCTACTGGAAGAAGTTGTAGATCGATACAAAGTTGAACCTCAGGACATGTATAATTCTGATGAAATGGGGATAACCACGGTGCAAAAACCAGACAGAATTGTTGTTAGAAAAGGAGCTAAACAGGTCGGTTTTGTAACATGCGCCGAAAGAGGGACGCTGGTCACATTTTGCTTTGCTGTCAATGTCAGTGGAAACTCAATCCCTCCCATGTTCGTATTTCCAAGAAAAAAATTACAGGGATTATTTTGTAAATAATGGTCCTCCTGGTTGAATTGGATCTGCCAATCCATCTGACTGGATGACGGAAAACGATTTTTACATTTTCTTGGAACATTTTGTGAAGTATTCTCGAGCATCCATCTAAAGAAAAACCTGTATTACTGCTATTAGACAATCACGATTCACACCTTTCGCTAAAAGGTATTAACTTTTGTAGAGAAAATGGAGTTGTAGTAATTTCCATGACCCGCTTTGCTCCCATAAACTCCAGCTACTGGATTGATCTTAATAAGTATATAAATACGGGTTGCGATTCCTGGATGCGCAACAACCCGGGAAAGACAATGTCTATATGTGACATACCGAAAATTGCAAATGATGCTCTACCGTTGGCGGCAACCCCGAAGAATATTCAGGCTGGATTTAAAGTAACTGGAGTTTTATCCGTCAACAGAAACATTTTCGGAGAAGATGAGTTTTTTCCTGCTGCTATAACAGACCGCCCGAATCCAAATATTGAAGAGCCAGTACCAACCAACTCGAAATCGTTCAAGAAGCAACCCCTCCAAATTCACCTGTTATAGTGAATTTACCTCCAGCATTACCCGATATAAACAAGAAAATAGACAGCTCAGAACCTGTTAATTTACCTGGACCTTCTAAAGTACAAACGAACTTCTCCCCTCGAGATTTATGACCATCACCAAAAGCACCAAAAAGAACAAGCACCAGAAAAGGACGAAAGCACAAGCAGGCTGCCATCTGGACTGACACATCGAATAAAGAAGAATTGGAAATGCATATAAAGAAAAGAAAATGAAAGAATTGAAGAAGAAAGCAAAACTCTCAGGCACAAAAAGAAACATTTGCAGAAACAAAATCAAAAACATACCTTCTAGCAGCTCCTAAAGATGAAGAGGAGGTTCTTCGCGTTATTTGCGGTGAACCTTTTTCAAATTGCCGGCCAAAAGAAAAATGGGTGCAATGTACTGTGTGTTCTAACTAGGCTCATTTTGAATGTACAGAAAAAAATCCATTTTTCATTTGTTTAAATTGCAATTCTGACGATGACATGTAATAACCAACACCGGATCGGGGTAAGTTGTGGTGCCTTGCGGTAGGGCGCAGATACAAGGGGATAAAAGGGTAATTACCCCCCGTGCTGCTCGATGAAATACTGAAATTGTAACCTCAAGATTTTACGAAAACAAGATGGCGGCGACGAATAAAACTTTTTACCTCTGAGAAATTTTCCCAGATCCGCGCTCGCATGCGATGGTCTTTTTAAATTTGTTACACTGGACTAGGAGGTCATTGTACATATGAATTAACACGAATGGTGTCTGGGGTCGAAAAAAAATTTTTTTTGAAACCAGTAATAATTAGACAATGAATCCATAAAACACAATTTAAAGTTGTTTTTAATAAATCACTCTTTTCTGAAAGTGAAACACTGTTTTTCATTTGTTCAATAATTTTCTTTCTGCAATTTTCTGTTTAAGTTGGTAACAATTGTTAAACAGCTTTATTGGTACATAATTAATATTTATAATGACCTATTAATTTTATTTTATAAGCTATCGTAGATCCGCCACTGGCTTTCACATAAGGAATGCTCGGGCATTTCAATATCGCGTACTTCATGCTTCTCAAATTATTACATTTTCCACTAAAAGCGTTAAGTCGATAAAACACACCATCAATAATTGACGACATTTGAATTTAGTAAAAGCAAGTAAACTAAACCTCGACCATCGCCATCGCTTAGAGACATTATCGTGAGAACCGCATTTTTTTGCGTCGGAACCCATTTCCATTCCATCGGCAACATTTATTCTAAGTAGCCTGAGAACGATGATAGTCATTTATTTACATGAACTATTTGATTATTGAATTAAAAAGACGTGCAAAAAGCGACGGTTTTCGATTAGAATGCATGACGATTCTGTGGTCCAACGCACTCTAGGATCGCGACTATCGCTGGATCGCTTTGAAGAAACTGTTAGACAAATAAAACACTCATATGCGTTAAAATTGGACAAAGAAACGGATCTAATTGGACAATGGTACAGAAAATGGTGTGGCAAATGGGTGTACCGTAGTCTCGATGGTTTATAAAGAGCATTTTTTAAAAAATATGTATTTGTAAATTGGCAATAATGAACATTTTAACGATGTGAGTCAATGAACGAGGAGAATAATCACTTATGCCGTTTAATTTTTTTCTTTAAATCGGACTTTTTTCAACACCGTTTATTGTAACTGAAAATTATTAAGTAAAAATAATTGTTCCAAGAGGTAAAAGGAGCAAATAGTTTTATAAGTGCAGGGTGAAGGTGTGAACTGTTATGGTTTTCCGTTCAAAATCAAATTATTTATTTATTACTACGGGTTTGTCCGTGGAGCCTTAGTCCAGATAAGGCAAGAATCACCAATTTAACGTCCCTCGAATTCATATCTGTCCTTTTAAACATAAATGTCATTAGACTGGTGGCAAAAATAATCTTACTGATAATTTAAATGGGTTGCCTTGTGACGTTATCCCTGGTGTTATTTATAATAAAAGTATGCTAAAAAGTTTTTAGAAGACACCGCTACCAAATTTGAAAACACCTTCAATTTACGGGTTGTGTTTTGCGATAAAATAAAATAATTTATAGCATTAGAGTACATATTTTATATTTATAAGCTATAATAATATGGGGAATGTAGGTATGCTTTATTTGTGAAAAATACCTTTTGAAAAAGCTTCATAAGTATATTTGCTCGGAGATCTAAGATAACAATAACAAACCAATTCGAGTTACAGCTCTAGTCTTATAATGCTCATATCTTTATTTTTAGAGTGGAGGTTTCTTATTTGTTAACTATACTACTTTATATTCTATTGAGTGTAGAGGTACTCTATATTCTAATCATTATCTTCTACTTTAGGCATAAATATCTACATACGACATCGAAATATAATAAAGTAGATACAACATAAACACTATTTTGCGTTATGACCGATAGACGCACTTCGTTTGACGGAAAAATTTAATAAAAATGTCGACTTGAGTGGTAATTTGATTTCTTTGAAGTGAATAATTTTTCAATAAGACTGACGCAATGAAAATGATTTTAATGAATCATTTAAATGAAGCTATTTAACAAAAAAGGCATTGTTCAGGTCCGTTATACACGCTTCAGCGTTATTGGCCACCTTTAATTTGTAAATGCCGTCCCGCCCTCAAAGGGACATGAATATTATTATAGAATTCAATCATAATCAAGATATTATTGGTTATAGATTGTTTTTTTTTCTGTTGTTTTTGAACTTGAGCTGTCAATTGTAATAAAAGAATAAAAGTCTTTTTAATTCAGCGAACTTTGAATAGAGGCTAATGACCTTAGCAGTCGATGCCGATGACACCAAATTAAAAAAACAATCAAATCTAAACAGGCATTTATTTTAACCAAAACTGACTAGCTTCACTATCTCGAGTTTGATATATGACGTAAAAATGTAATGCAAAGGTGCGGACACTTTAACATCGTCATAGCATATCCTCTTTATTCTCTATCAATGACATGCGGTTACATACCTACTTTTAATTTAAGAAATTTTGAGTGTACTATCCACATCTCCGTTATTCGACAATTTTTCATTACTCATGCGCAAAAAAACGCGGGACTTTTGAATCTGGCAATTTTCCGTAGGTAGATACAACTTATTTTCTTTGAATAAGGATAATTTCCTGACCGTAGCAGAATTTTATATAAATAAAAATTTTCCTTGGTTTTATCGGTCAAATTTTATTTTTATTTTTTTGCACACTACATATGTTTCGAAAAGTACAAATTTTTCCATAAAAAATTTTAAACTGTTTGTATTCGTCCCTATAATTTTTATAAATTGACTGCACCTGAAGATGGAAAAATTTGTACTTTTCGAAATATGTGTAGTGTGCTAAACAATAAAAATAAAAACATTTAACCGATAAAACCAAGGAAAATGTTTATTTATTAAAAATTTATTTTCTGTCTCTCTCTTATCCTTGCCTTACAATTGTTGAGTTGGCTACGACGATTACCCTCCGTCATCGTTTCTTTAAACAACTGTCATCTAGTAGGTATATATAGAAGGGGAGCAGGGCCGGCCCTAGATATTTTGGCGCTCCGGGCAAAACCTTAATTTTGCGCCCCCCCGTTTTTTTTAAGTAAATCTCATGCGGCCATATCAGAAAGTCAAACATTAAAAAAAAAAAAAATAAAAAAAAAAAAATAAAAAAAAAAAACTTCCCCTTATGCGTCACTGAATTAAAAAAAAATGTATTTCATTCAACTTCAGACTTCAACTTCAACTTCAACTTCATTTGATACCACACAAGCCATTTTTTGATGTTCTCTAATTTTTGAAATCCCCCCTTGTGCGCTACTGGCTTAAAAAAATAAAATAAATTTTATTCAACTGCAGGTTCAATCAACTTTCATTTGATACCACATAAGCCATTTTTTGATGTAAACTCTAATTTTTGAAATCCCCCCTTGTGCGCCACTGGGTTAAAAAAATTTAATAAATTTTATTCAACTGCAGGTTCAATCAACTTTCATTTGATACCACAAAAGCCATTTTTGATCTAAATTCTAATTTTTGAAATCTACCCCCACCCTTTTTTGGGCTGATGTCTGATAGACTTTTTTAGTTTTTAAAAATTAAAACAAAAATTAAAACACTTACCTTCACAGAAGCCAAACGCACTGGACAATTTGCACTTTCGCACCAGCCGAAGTCTAGTGACAAATAATGTTTTGTTTTAAGTCTACTTCCTTTTTATATGCAGTTAAAAAGGGCTGTTAGATCTTATTTCGCTTGGTTTCAAAATTGTTGTTTTCTGTACAGTGGTGTTGCCACGGGCCGAAAAACTTGTCAATTCTTGAAAGGCTGTGGTTGAGTGGTTTTGTCATGTTGAATTGAATTCAACTAGATTTCGCCTTAATGTTTAAATATATTATATTATTTGCATTATGTGCTTAGAAATAAAAATGATAAATTCCGCCTGCCGCCTCTTAATCTTGTCAACTATCAGTCAAATCTTGCAATGCGTTTTTGAGAAAATTCCCGTGAACCGATTTCAATGAAATTTGGTATACTTACAAGGGTCCGATGACAATGCAATATTATGAAAAATAATTTATTGATATATCAGAATGATAAAAAAATATTATTTACTTTTTAGTGCATTTTATAAAAGCCTGTAACTTAATTTTTTTTATCAGTTTATTTTCATTTTCCATGATTTTGGCGCCCCTAGATCATTGCGCTCCGGGCGGCCGGCCGGATCGCCCTACCCTGGGGCCGGCCCTGAGGGGAGCCAGTGACACTTTTTTGGTACACATTTTCACAAGGCATTTTTCAAACAGTCTTTTTTAGGATGTCGTCCTCGAAGGCTCCATTGCTGCAGATACTAGCAAATTATTTTCATGTTCTACGAGGTAAGAATGAACGAAATATTTGTAATTTTATCTTGCACAAATAACCCACCTAATAGTATAACTGGCTCCCCTACCAATAATAAAAGTTAAAAATGACATTTATCGATATTTAATTCGAATTCAGGGTAGGAAACATAACAACAACAACTTATGAAAATTTTAACAGGAAGTAGGATTTGAGTAATATGAATATGTGCTGGAAAAAATACCTGATTGCACTTCATGACTAAGATGAAGAAGAAAAAGAAGATGAAAAGGAATAAGAAAAAAGAAAGAAGAAGAAAAAAAGGAGAAGCAGAAGGAGAATGTCAATTCACTTTCAACCACAGGGTTAGCTATTCTAGTTATCATAGTTCTGTGCTGTCACATAATTGATAGATAAAACCATTGAACAAACATTCAAACTTGTCCATGCCCAGGTCCACATCAAACTCACTAAGATTTTTTTCAGAAAGGTATCCGGCCGGTTTGGAATACCTCAGCCACATCGACAAGCTGCTCATCGAAAAGGTAATCGTCGATGTCGACCTTTTAAGCCGCGCAGAAACCGAAAACAAATACATAATAAGAAATTGCGAAGGGGAGCAGATTTTTTACGCCGTAGAGGACACTTATTGCGGTCGTCTTCCGTACGATCTGCAGATTTTCGACAACTATATAGTCGAGAATATACGGCTGAGCAAAAAGAAGGGTTATTATCCAGGTATAAAAGTTTTTTTACCACTAGAAAAGCTAGCAGCAATAGTAGAAACCAAATGCAAGATATTTCCTAAATACATCGTGAAAAATCCTTGTGGTGAATCGGTTTTGAAAATTAAATTCCCTTTTATATGCAAGACCGATAAGGATGTCGAAGGCACTGTTTTTGAAAATAAGGAATTTATCGGAAGCATCAGGAAGAGATGGTCCAAGCTGAACATGTACGAGATTACTTTTCCTAAAGAGCTAGCTGTGGAGAAGAAGGTTGCTCTGGTGGCTGTTTGCTTTTTAATCCAAGCTACGTTTTTCAGAGACACGCAAGAAGCTGAGAAGAATGCTCGACATACGGCCAGAGACTTTCTTCCCATGGGTTCTCATTTTGGAAAACATTCATAAAGTCATCGAATTCTGCACGTTTTTAAACTTCTGTAATTTTAAGTAACACCTGTGGGTGTATACTGATTTTTTTTAGGAGGGAAATAAGACAAATAATACAGAAATCCTATATTTTTTATTGTGCTGTTTTTAAGTACCTAGATTAAGTATATCGTTTGTTTTTTTCAAAAAAATTAGATTTTTATGTAATAGAAGTTGGACGCAAAACTGAAGGGTGGTAGTGGCACTAAATTTTGTGGCATCAAAGGGCGTCTTGGTAATAGTGCCATCGCAATGCCATCGTCAGTATAGTCAGAACTATTGCAGAATGTCTCAACGCCTTGATGTCGTGACAAAACTTTTGGATATGTAACTTGCAATTGTTGTGGCATTACACAACACTCCACAACATTGGCGTCAAAAGTATCCACTCGCTTTCATCATCTGAACGTTGGCGACATTGACAGATACGACATTCGAACGGTCGGAACTTGGTAGTAGAAGTGGTAGAAGAGGTATGAATAGAAGGGATAGAAATCTCAGGACCTTCCGATCCACCATGGTTCGTTCCATCATGGTTTTACCATATAGGTACTCTGAGAAAATTAATGCACGCGAACATACATTATTCATTCAAACTACACTGCGAAAACTACTATTGTTCATATATTCTGTGCTTTGGGTAATACACAACAACGTGTTTTTTACAAGTTTATTTGTAATTATATGTCGTCGTTTGATGTGCATACATTTTTGGAATATTATCAATACCCTTGTCTAAGTCCATTTCAGAATAAGGATCAAGTGGAAGAAACGCTATTAAAAATTTCTAAAATATAAAACGTGAAAGTATTAAGGGCATCTATAAAATAATTTCTGTTCTAAAACATCTGTTACGAGTTCCGCCATTTTCTTAACTATGAATTTGTATTATGTAATGTCCTGATTTAAAGTCTTCATGATCCCAATTCTACTATGGCTAGATTTTTATAGATAAATAATCTACCTAGAGCGTTGGAATTAAAAATCCTGAATTATTTGTAGGTAGAACAACAAAAATATTCATGTTTGTAGACAAATCTCAGTTGAGCTCGGTAGATGGTAAAATCAACAATTACCAAACAGTTGCCAAATAATAGAAATTAATTAATCAATAGTTATCTAATAGTTTTGACCGCAACTAAGCCGTATAGCAAGTTACCTTTTTCAAAGCAAGTCACCTTTGTCAAAAAAAAAAACAATCAAAAATCTGAAACTAAACTAAGAAAGAATATAGAAAACCAAAATGAAATGGAACAAACAAAATTTTGCCAATGTAATCCTCCAATATAGCCAGTACACCGTATTCTGAGTAACGAATCATTTTCGTATATAAAGGTAAATTCTTCAAGGTCCGCAATTTGCATAAACTGGATCTTGGCCAAAACGTTAGGTACTATATCGACGAAGAACAGTAGATTAAACTTGTACATAGCTACTGAGGTCTTGCAAGACTCGTAGGAAACCTAATAAAACTTACCCATTAAAGGACAGGACTATCGGGTCGGTAGTGTAGCGGTCTAACGCGCTTATATTCATTTATAGGCAAGTTTATGAGTCTGAGACTGCTGCTGGGCTTCGAATCCCAGACCAGACCATGTGGATTTTTAATTAAATTGCATGGTTCGGTTTAGGATTTGATGTGTGCCATATTAATAGAAATTCAATTTTTATTGATATGACATGCAGAATAAAAAATCGCCATGCATTACCGTCTCGATGATGGTGGGTGAGGTTTTTCGGGTTTTCCTCACCTGTAAGTCAAATGGCACCATCAATCATCTTTAAGTCGCCCCGGAGCGCCATGGCAAATAATAATAATAATAGCCGTCCCTTCCCCTACACAAGTCGTTCAGTCGACTTCACGGGTTGAAATTCACTCGTAAGGGGGTGAATTATTATTATTATTATTATTATTATTATTATTATTATTATTATTATTATTATTATTATTATTATTATTATTATTATTATTATTATTATTATTATTATTATTATTATTATTATTATTATTATTATTATTATTATTATTATTATTATTATTATTATTATTATTATTATTATTATTATTATTATTATTATTATTATTATTATTATTATTATTATTATTATTATTATTATTATTATTATTATTATTATTATTATTATTATTATTATTATTATTATTATTATTATTATTATTATTATTATTATTATTATTATTATTATTATTATTATTATTATTATTATTATTATTATTAATATTATTATTATTATTATTATTATTATTATTATTTGTAATAGAATGATTGGAATATTACGTAAAAAAGGGGCTGATTGTAACAGTCGAAAAAAAATAAGATAAACGTGTCTCAAACGCGCTTACCTTCTGTGCTGCATCATATGGTTCGTCGGATGAAGTAGGTGATAGTATTAGTCCAGTAGCCAAGACCGGGCCCGGTTACACAATTTATATAACAACGTTTATTATACAGGATTTATAATAGCGGATTTAACGACACATACACACCACAAAGCGTTCGTCGCGGCAATTTCTGTAGTACTCTTCGTCCAACGGCGTTTCACTTGTCTTACAGTCAGACGAAGCGCATGTGTGGGCCAAAGTTTTAAGTAAGCGATTTGAGACAAAGCGCGAATATTTAAATAATAAAATAGGAATTAATTCATTCTGGAACATTTCCTGCCCCGAAAAAATGTAAATAATACATTTTTAAACTGATTAGACAATTCCCCAAAATAAAAACTAAATATTAAAGCAAAAAAAAGGAAAGTTCAAATAATAGAATTAAACCAAAAAACAATTATAAAATACTACAGGTAGCATATAAAAAAAAAATTAATTATTAGGTAGTGGACACAGTTTTACCAATGGCCGTTTTAAAATAAAATTTTGTGTTTTTACCGTAGCTACTCTGGCTATGTTATCATTACCAAAATGCAGTTGAGTAACACGGCCTAACAACCATTTATTAGGAGGTAAATTATCGGTTTTAACCAAAACTAAAGTACCAAGTTTGGGGGTGTTAGCAGGGTCTAACCATTTGGCTCGCTGCTGTAGGGTATGCAAATATTCTTTATGCCAGCGACGCCAAATATCTTGATGGATGCGCTGTAACAATTGCCACCTAGAAAGGCGATTTAGGGGGACGTGTTCGAAACTGGGAACGGGAAATGCGGTTAAAGGTTCCATGGTCAAGAAATGACCGGGCGTTAAGGCGTTGATATCGTCGACATCATTAGATATGGCAACTAGTGGTCTAGAATTTAATATGGATTCTATAAGTGTCAGAACTGTATAGAATTCCTCAAATGTGAGAATTTGATCACCTACGACGCGGCGAAGGTGAGTTTTAACACTTTTAACGCCAGCTTCGGCTAGACCATTAAAGTGAGGAGCTCCGGCGGGGCTAGGAAACCATTGAATAGTTTCACTTGCGCTGGCCTGTTCCATAAGAGAAAGCAATTCGCGTTTTGCACCCATAAAATTTGTGCCACAATCACTGTATATCTGTGAGACTTTTCCACGCCTTGCAATAAATCTTTGTAGAGCGGCTAAAAATGTTGGTGTAGATAAATCACTGGCAAGTTCCAAATGTACAGCTTTGGTAGCCAAGCAGACAAAAATGCAGAGGTAAGCTTTGCAACTTTTTACTCCTCTGTGACGACTAATAGTTATATTAAATGGGCCTGCGAAATCAACAGCGGAGCGACCGAAAGGTTTTACCTCAGACACTCGAGACAGCGGCAAATTTCCCATTGGGGGGTTGATAAGAGGTAGGAGATGTTTTCCAACAGCGTAAACATTTCGAAATCACTGAGTTAATGGCTCGTTTTGAGGATAGAACCCAAAACTGTTGAGCTAGTAAGAAGTGAGTACTTCTAAAGCTAGCATGAAAATACTTTTCATGAATGTGGCGAATGACGAGTGTAGTTAATAGACTTTGTCTAGGTAATAATATGGGGTGCTTAGATGAATAAGATATAGATGCATTATGCAGTCGACCTCCCACTCTAAGAATATTGTTATCATCTAAAAAAACATTCAACTTACGTAGAGGTTTAGAAAAACGTTTGGACTCAATTTCTTCCTGAAAGTGAGTATATTGAGTAGTTTTTACCAAAACAAGAAGGGCCGAATACAATTCGTCGGTGGAAAATATGCCACAATGTTTAGAAAGCGGGTGTTGACAATTGTAGATAAAGCGCAAGATGAAACTTAAAATATTTTGAATAGTAGTCAAAGAAGAATAATTTTCAAGCATAGAAATTACAAAACTCTCATTGTTATGATTGAGTAATGTTGAAAATAATATCATTTTACGTTGTTCTTCTTTGGGAAGCGTAACCTCATTAGCAGAAGATGGGAAGGTAGGCCAAGAACTTTCATCTTCGTAAAGAAATTCAGGACCGGTTAACCAATATTTATAGGTTAAGAAGTGGGAAGGAAGAGCCCCTCGCGAGGCTATATCTGCGGGGTTAATAGCAGTATTCACATACGACCAATTATCAGGAGAGAGATTTTCTTGAATGAAAGATACCCTGTGGGCGACATAAGTTTTCCAGCGATTGGGACATCCCTTTATCCAATGCAGTACGATTTGAGAATCGCACCACGCGCGAATTTTTATAAAGCTAATTTGGTTACAAAAATTCGTTTTAACATAAAGAATTAATTTAGTCAGCAGAACGGCTCCACAAAGCTCTAAGCGAGGGATAGTAAGTTTCTTGGTAGGTGCGACTTTAGATTTGGAACAAATAAATGATACTTGAACGGCATCTGTTTCGTCTTTAATACGAAAATATATTACACAACTATAGCCTCGTTCGCTAGAATCACAAAACCCATGAAGTTCGAATTGACAATAATTAGAATATGAAATTAACGTAGAATATTGACGAGGAATTTTTAAATCGGCAAGCAAAGGTAATTCTGACTGGTATTGTTCCCAAAGTTGAGTAATAGACTCATCTGGAACTACATCCCAATCTAACCCAGAACGCCATAATTTCTGAATTAAATGCTTGCAATAAAATGTGATAGGTGAAATAAAGCCTAACGGGTCATAAATTCTAGCAAGTTCAGAGAGAAGTGTGCGTTTTGTACAAGGTTTATTTTGGACAGGATTAACAAGAAAGAAGAATGCATCATCACAAGGATCCCACTGAAGACCTAAAACTTTTATAGAACTTTCATCAGAAAGCGAATTAAAATCGAGCGGTTGTTTAGCTAAATCAGAAGCGGGAAGAATTTTTAACAAATCAAGGTTATTACTTGACCATTTATGTAGTTGAAAGCCTCCTAATTTCATAAGAGAAACCAACTCAGAAACCAGCTGTTTGGCTAGTTTTAAACTAGAGCACGAGAAAACAAAATCATCAATATAGCAGTAATTTTCGATTGCATGTGCGGCTAGAGGAAATCTGTGTCCTTGGTCTTTCACTAATTGTTTGAGGATTCTTAACGCTAAAAATGGTGCACTACTAATTCCATATGTAACTCGAGTTAATCGATAATCCCGAACTGGTTGGGTTGGAGAAAATCTCCAAAGAATACGTTGATAATTGCAATCTTGCGAATTGACTAAAATCATTCGGTACATTTGTTTAATATCAGCACACACAGCAAAAGCATTAAGGCGAAAATATAACAAAATAGCACATATGTCCTGTTGTAACTTGGGTCCAACAAATAGACAATCATTAAGAGATTTCTGATTAGGTAAATGAGCAGAAGCGTTAAACACAACCCTTAATTTGGTTGAAATACTATGCGGCTTTACCACACAGTGGTGCGGAATATAATAAGCATTGGTTGAGGAAAGCGATTGACCAGAAATTAATTCCATATGGCCAAGGTCAAGAAATTCCTTTAAAAAAGCAGAATATTCTAAATACAAATTTTCATTCTTTAATAATCGGCGTTCCAGAGAATGAAAGCGAGATAAAGCAAGGTCACGAATACCAGCAAAAGGCGGAGGATCACTCTTAAAGGGCAGTGACACGCTATATCGACCATTAGTATAGGTATAAGAATCTAAAAACAATTTTTCACAAAGGTCATCATCACTAGAAAAGGTCGTAGTTTCGGGTATTTTTTCAACTTCCCAAAAATTGGTTAAAGTATTATTAAGTTCTCGAATACAAGAAGATTTGCAAAAAAACGTGGACATAACAGGACGAGGTATTGAAGAAGTTTTTCCCAAAATCACGTAACCAAAAATTGTATGAATGGCATCAGGTTCAGATATGGTTCCGGTAACATGTCCATTTAATAATAGTTTTGGAAAGACATCTGCCCCAAGTAACAGATCGACAGGACCTGGAGTAAAATATTTGGGATCAGCAAGCTTAAGATCTAAAAGATGAGACCAATTATGAATAGGTAATGTAGAATCAGGAAGGTTATCACATATTTGATTAACGATAATAGCATCTAGATATATTTTAGGTTCTGGCTGATTAAGGGGTTTGCACGTTACCCCTACACGAGCGGTGTCAAGGGTAGATGTCATCGAGTCTAAACCTCTAATATCTACGGAAAATTCGGTTTGGGCAAGATTTAGACGAGTAGCAGCTCGCTTGGAAATAAACGAGCTCATACTTCCTGAATCTAGTAAGCAACGATATGAGCGGTAAATTCCTCGATTATCAAGAACATCGATAAGGGCGGTAGCTAATAAAATTCGACTTGATTCTATTACTCCTTGAGCGGTAAGAATTTGATTTCCTAAAGTACTAGTACTGGTGAAATTTGGCAGAGACGTAGACGAAGTAGGAGGCAAGCGGTCCAAAGGGCGGTGATTTTGAGATATTTGCCGATCAAAATGCAACAAGCTATGATGTGATTTTGAAAAACAATATCTACAACCTTGAGTACTATTGCAAGACCTCAGGTCATGAGAACTACTCAAGCAATTATAGCACAAATGGTTAGATTTGCAGAAGGCATGTCTTTCAGAGGGCGACTTTGAAGCGAAATTCTGACATTTATAAAGCGAATGAGTTTCCTTGCAAAGAATACAATTAGAACTAGGCGATTTAGCGCCAGTATTCGTAAAAAACGAACGCGGACGTGGTGTGATAATCTTAGGTTTATTTTTTATATTTGAACTGGATGGCGAGTCCGAATCAATATTATCATAAGCTAAATATTGTTCGTTTAAGAATTTAATAAGACTTTTATAGCTAGGAACCTGACAAGAACGATGTTCAAGTTCGAAACGTAGTTTAGTTTCATTATCAAGTCGTTTAAGTAACATCATGGCTAGAATGAAATCCCAATGTTCAACCGGAAAACCTAAGATTTCTAGAGCGGCAATATTTTCTTTAAAAATATCAAGTAATTTTTCTAAAGCGTGCGGATTATTCGATTCAATTTTAGACGTGCTGTCAATCTCATTCCAATGAGCTTGTGCACATTTTCGTGGATTTGCATACCTCTCTTGTAAAGTATCATAAGCTAATTGATAATTATTAGAAGTTAAAGGCAAATGCCGAACTAAAGAATATGGTTTTCCATCCAAGCAAGAGAGTAAATAATCGAATTTTTCAATATTAGATAAATGAGGTTTTTCATGAACTAAATTATTAAAATGGTCTATAAATGAGCGAAAATTTCTATAATCGCCACTAAATTTCTTTAATTCAATCACCGGCAAACGAATATGAGATGAATTTGGATCTATATGAAAAAGTGTAGAATTATGCAAAGCAGTATTTTGATTAGCGTTTACTGGTTGAGTATCAGATTCAAATAATTCCGAAAATAATGCTTTAATCTTATAAAATTCTTCTAAAAACATTTCTTTGGTAGCATCTTCGCCCCCAGCATCTTCAGGGATAGCAAACAATGTGGCAAGAACATTATTATGATGTTTAAAAAAATCCTCTTTAAGACTATCAATATCTGCGCACCTTACTTTAAAGACATTTTTGAATGATTTATTACTATTCGCTTTATCAGCGAGCATACTAATTACGTTTATTTCATTTAAGCAAGAAGTTCTTAAAGTTTTATATTTAACAAGTTTTTCAACCATTGTAATAAATTAAATAAATCGAATCGCAAGCAAAACAAAATTAAAACCAAATTTATTTGTATCAGCTGATCAAAAGGCAATATTAATGTAGCGGCAGCGGTATCAAGCTCACCTCGATACGAAACACGGCGAAAAGGCGGGCGATTTTTCACAAATTTCAAAAATAACGAAATATACGGTAGCGGAGTAAACGACAAAGCGGTGATTGATAAACAGAGCGACAATTAGCGAAAAGGCGATAATAATAATAAATGAAGGCCACTTGAAGGCCGATTGATTGGAACCTGTGTACACTACCGATGTCGAACAACTTGAGCACGACTCGACTAAAAAAATGACCAATATGTCTACCTGATAAATTTTACAATTAACTCAATAAATTTAATACTTATTGAAATAATATTGTATGCAAACTAAATGATTTTTTTTTAGTAAGAACTGATTAATTTTAGCAGATATGCTATAATTTTGAATAGCGCTTTTGATAATTTAAAAAATAAAGAAAATTTTAAATCGAATTTTTCGCAAAAAAAAATCCCACAGTTATAATAATGCAACAATTTAATTCTAACTGTTATTAAAGTACTCGAAGGACCAAAAAAATGTAATAGAATGATTGGAATATTACGTAAAAAAGGGGCTGATTGTAACAGTCGAAAAAAAATAAGATAAACGTGTCTCAAACGCGCTTACCTTCTGTGCTGCATCATATGGTTCGTCGGATGAAGTAGGTGATAGTATTAGTCCAGTAGCCAAGACCGGGCCCGGTTACACAATTTATATAACAACGTTTATTATACAGGATTTATAATAGCGGATTTAACGACACATACACACCACAAAGCGTTCGTCGCGGCAATTTCTGTAGTACTCTTCGTCCAACGGCGTTTCACTTGTCTTACAGTCAGACGAAGCGCATGTGTGGGCCAAAGTTTTAAGTAAGCGATT